>OY757555.1:12281945-12296432 GCA_963584105.1 Alviniconcha strummeri | reverse complement strand
GAAAATTCCTGACTACGATCAATTTGTGTGTATAGTGTCTGTCACTATGTGTGTGTGTGTGTGTGTGTGTGTGTGTGTGTGTGTGTGTGTGTGTGTGTGTGTGTGTGTGTGTGTGTGTGTGTGTGTGTGTGTGTGTGTGTGTGTATGTGTGTGTGTGTGTGTGTGTGTGTGTGTGTGTGGCAGTGTGTGTGGCAGTGTGTGCGTGCGTGCGTGCGTGCGCGTGCGTGCGTGTGTGTGCGTGCGCGTGTGGGGTAGGGGGAGGAGGGTAAGTAAGTAAGTAAGTTGGTGTTTTACACCCAGTCAACCGGTGCGGTTGTATTAGGGCGATAGGGGGAGGAGGGAGGGGAACTCATGCACACAAACAAATTGAAAAACTCTGGTTTTGATAATTATTTCCTCTTCATTTTTATTCAGTTTGTGTTATTGTTGCCCCCTCAACCGCCCTCTGTCTAACACAAACACACACACACATAAATACACACTCTCTCTCTCTCTCTCTCTCTCTCTCTCTCTCTCTCTCTCTCTCTCTCTCTCTCTCTCTCTCTCTCTCTCTCTCTCACACACACACACACACACACACACTACACTACACTACACTACACTACACACACACACACACACACACACACACACACACACACACACACACACACACAATCACTCACTCACTCACAGTGAGCTCCATCACTTACCCGGCAGAAGCATCTGATGCAGGGATCGTCCGTTATTCCAGCAACGGTGATGCTCTCTCCCTCATTCCGGCACCGCTCGTCTGTGCCTGCAGTCAGGACAGCAAGCAGGACCCCAGGCAATGAATACCGCCCGTACTGTTTACTGTTCACTGTTCACTGCCTCCACCCCTCAATACCTCGCTGACCTTTTACAAATCTACACCCCATCCCGTACTTTACGGTCTACCGCAGACACACGTAAACTGAATAAATAATACCGCCTGTAGCCTACTGTTTTCCGTGAATAAATACCTCCTGTACTGTTTCCTGATTAAACCGCCAGTACTTGTTGCTGATTAAATACCGCCCGTACTTGTTGCTGATTAAATACCGCCCGTACTGTTTACCGTGATTTAATACCACCTGTACTGTTTACTAATTAAATACCGCCTGTACCGTTTGCTGATTAAATACCGCATGTACTGTCTGCTGATTAAATACCACATGTACTGTTTACTAACGAAATATCACCCGTACTGTTTACTGATCAAATACCACCTGTACTGTTTGCTGATGAAATACAGCCTGTGCCGTTTGCTGATGAAATACCACCTGTATTGTTTACTAATTAAATACCACCTGTACTGTTTGCTGATGAAATACCACCTGTACTGTTTGCTGATTAAATACAGCCTGTGCCGTTTGCTGATGAAATACCATCTGTACTGTTTACTGATTAAATACCACCTGTACTGTTTGCTGATGAAATACCACCTGTACCGTTTGCTGATGAAATACCGCCTGTGCCGTTTGCTGATGAAATAACGCCTGTACTGTTTGCTGATTAAATACCACCTGTACTGTTTGCTGATGAAATACTACCTGTACTCAAGATACTACCTGGCTCAAGATATAAACACTAAAATACATTTACATGTTAGAGGCTGGTATATCCTCAAAAAAGACCCCACCCCACACCCCTAAAAAAAAATTTTTTAAAAATCGCATAATTATATACACTCCATCATACCCCCCCCCCCCCCCCCCCCCCCGCTCTCCAGTGGTAAATGTATAATAAATATACCTAGGGGGGAGTGGAGGGGGGGGGGGGCTAGGGTTAGGATCAGGGTTAGTATCCTTCTCAATTCAAGTTGAGGATGTACTTCTTTTGGAGTTATGTACGGGCCTTGTATTTAGTCGCATCCAAAGTAAAACTGAATAGGCGACTCAGGTCTTTGCTGTTGTGTTTATGTGACGTCTATCTAGCGCTAATTAACTCCCTTGTCTTTTGATTCTGCACTGGCGCTCTGGGCCTCCAAAACAACGAAAACAGCGCCATTTTTCAAGTAACCGTTATGTCATCAACTACGTCACTGATCATGTGATCAGGATTCCCCAGGTTTCCCATAATGTTGCTCTAAACTGGATTGTCGTGAATCCGCGCTAAATGTGCGGTCATTAGGACAGAAAGGCAGCCCAGCGGCTCTGCAGCGTACCTGTGAGCTATAGTGGACACGGGTTACTCGTGGCAAATGGTTCGGTAGCGCGCACACGCACAAACACACGCACGCGCACTACACACACTGCACATAGACCTATCGAGTACACAGTGACAGAGCTGGCCCAACAAGGTCACAAGAGATTCCACGGGAACTGCATGACCATCCCTTCTGGAAGTCTTGCGGCCTCTAAAGTAAAAATTAGGTCTTATTTGCTGCCCCATTTATTTATCTATTGCTCAGCTTTCACTCATTCGGTTATTGATCATTTATTACAACCGAGGACAAAAGAACGGCCAAGCAGATAGGTTCACAATGACGTGTCCACTTACCTCGTAAGAGTTTGGCGTCGGCGAAGGAAACGGTCAGCACGCCCCACACGGCAGCCACTGCCAGGAACATGGCGGCGAGTCTTGAAGCGAAGAGACGGAGGTGTCAGCGAGCAGAGACTGCACGAAGGTGTCAGCGGGCAGAGACTGCACGAAGGTGTCACTGTCAGAGGTCAGAAACTGCACGGAGGTGTCAGCGGGCAGAGACTGCAGGAAGGTGTCAGCGGGCAGAGACTGCACGGAGGTGTCAGAGGTCAGAGACTGCACGGAGGTGTCAGAGGTCAGAGACTGCACGGAGGTGTCAGCGGGCAGAGACTGCATGAAGGTGTCAGCGGGCAGAGACTGCACGGAGGTGTCAGAGGTCAGAGACTGCACGGAGGTGTCAGAGGTCAGAGACTGCACGGAGGTGTCAGCGGGCAGAGACTGCAGGAAGGTGTCAGCAGGCAGAGACTGCACAAAGGTGTCAGAGGTCAGAAAATGCACGAAGGTGTCAGCGGGCAGAGACTGCACGGAGGTGTCAGAGGTCAGAGACTGCACGGAGGTGTCAGAGGTCAAAAACTGCACGAAGGTGTCAGAGGTCAGAGACTGCACGGAGGTGTCAGAGGTCAGAGACTGTCGGGTGAGCTGGGCGGTGCAGGACGGCGCGCCGCACCAACGGTCAGTCTTCT
The DNA here is from genome assembly GCA_963584105.1 of Alviniconcha strummeri. Taxonomy (NCBI): domain Eukaryota; kingdom Metazoa; phylum Mollusca; class Gastropoda; family Provannidae; genus Alviniconcha; species Alviniconcha strummeri. The sequence goes on along the minus strand of OY757555.1, from coordinate 12,293,265 downwards.
TCCTGCTCGTCCTGAACACAGCCGGAAACGTAGAGAAGGTCAGACCCATCCCGGCCTCGGGCCGTCCGCACTCAGTCTGAAGTTCAGCGATTAAAGCAGGGCAATAATTAAACAGTCCTCTGCTACTGACAGGATAACAATGAATAACAGTCTTCTGCAAGCCGTACGTATACGCCGACTAAAGAGGTATACCTGTCTCCGATAAAATTCTGCAGGTAAAATAAGTCTTCTGCAAGCCGCATGTATACACCGACTAAAGCGTTAAACCTATCTCCAATTTCAACACAAAAAAACTTTAAAAAAAGAGAGAAAAACTTTTTAAAAAATGCAGGTAAAACTGAGCTGTTTGTTCTCTCACGACCAGGTCGCGTGACGGCCGCATACAGCGAACGCTGTGTTACCTATCCGCACTACAACTGTAAGCAGTTTGTTGTTTCGACTGTTAATACTGGAAAGCACTCGCCGACTTGTCCCGCAGCGCGTCGTCCTGTAAAGCGTCAAAACAGTTTTGCTGCAACGTTGCTGTAGACACCACCGAGTAAAGAGTTGTAAAGTAATCATGGCTTACAGTACACATGTTAGGGGCCGTCGCCTGATATAACCGTCATGTTGAAAACGCGCTAAAAACCACACGCACGCACACACACAATTAAAAACTGCACTGGACATCAGTGACCGTCGGCTGGTAGTGAACGACGGATAACAGTTCAGCCATTTTAGGCGCTGTATGATGTGTTTGGTGAGCAGTGTTCACTAGTTCTAACCTGGACTAATGAGGTGGCTTTTTCCTTCAACAGAAGATTCAGTTCAGTTCAAGACAGTATCCACGCGTTCGACAAATGCCCATGTGTGTGTGTGTGTGTGTGTGTGTGTGTGTGTGTGTGTGTGTGTGTGTGTGTGTGTGTGTGTGTGTGTGTGTGTGTGTGTGCGTGCGTGCATGCGTGCGTGCGTGCGTGTGTGTATGTGTGAGTGCGTGTGTACGCGCGCGCGCGCGCGCGTGTGTGTGTGTGTGTGTGTGTGTGTGTGTGTGTGTGTGTGTGTGTGTGTGTGTGTGTGTGTGTGTGTGTGTGCGTGTGCGCGCGCGTGCTCTCTCGTGCGCGCGTGTGTGTGCGTGTTGTATGCGTTGAATTTTGAAAATATGTGCATTTCAAGAACGTGTAAGCGCTTTAGTATAGGGCCTGTGCGGGTTAGGTGCTCTAAGTATCCATCATTACTATTATTATTATTGGTAGTAGTAGTAGTACTAGTACTAGTACTAGTAGTAGTAGTAGTATCATATGCTCCAAGCACTGGTTTACGACATCGTTCTTTCAACCACTGCCGTATTTAGCTACGCCATAGGGTCCAGAAAACTGTCAGCTAACGAGCAGTTTTTTGTTGTTGTTGTTGTTGTTGGTGGTGCTCAAACAGTAGTAGGTTTGTTACAAAAAACTCAGATTATATCAGACGTTTTTGTTTTTTGTAACTGACCATGTTGCTAACGCCAGTTCAAATAAAACCAAAATTGTTTGAAACGAGACGGAACTCTTTTTATTTTATTTTTTATTTTTACCCGGGGTGGATGCGTCTCGTGTTTATGTGCGTGCTTGGGCGCTAGGTTGCTTCCACAGTCATATTAGTACCCGAACCTTTCGGGGGGCGCTAACCGCGTCGGTGGACAGCTCCGTGGAGATAAAGAGTGCCCCTTCAGTGGCGTAACCAAATCTCGCAGAGTTTGGAGGAAGGTGCCGGAAAACGATGCTTTGAGTGTGGACAGTGTCAGTCCTTCGGATGAGACGAAAAAGAGACCCTGCATGCTACAAGCACGTGGTGCATATTAAATATGCAACGACAGAAAAAACACAGAAAAGAAGAATGGCCGCTACCATGGGTGCAAACATTCCGCAGGATTTGAACGGAAAGACGGGTAGTCACCATCACTCCGAAGGGAGGAGTCCCAAAAGGAGGAAGAAAAAAGATGGTTCCGTTTTTAACGCCCAGTCAGCCATGACGGTTATATGAGGGCGACGGTCCCCAACATGACGGTTATATCAGGCGAGGGTCCCTAACATGACGGTTACATCAGGGCGAAGGTCCCTAACATGACGGTTATATCAGGGCGAAGGTCCCTAACATGACGGTTACATCAGGGCGACGGTCCCCAACATGACGGTTATATCAGGCGAAGGTCCCTAACATGACGGTTACATCAGGGCGAAGGTCCCTAACATGACGGTTATATCAGGCGAAGGTTCCTAACGAGGCAGTGCAGTGCAGTGCAACTGTCGAGGGCACGCGCACACAGGTAAACGCATACACACAAACGCGCTCACGCACACACGTAAACACATATACACAGCGCGCGCACACACGCAAACACATCCACACAAAGGCGCGTGCACACACATAAACACATATACAAAAACGCGCGCACGCACACACGTAAACGCATACACAAACGCGCGCGCACACACACAAACGCGCGCGCGCGCGCACACACATACACACACACACGTACACGCATACGCACGGCAAACGCGCGGGCACACACGTAAACACATATGCATGGCAAACGTACGCACGTACACACCTAAATGCATACACACAAACGCGCGCACACACGACGCACACTGCATACCGACGGAGGCACTGTTGGAGAATTAGTTTGTAAGGCAGTCTCCCTTTGATAGACCGTTTCCCTTCCCCCTTCCCCTCCCAGTCTTTTGCAGGGGTGGAGGTGGTGGTGGTGGTTTGGTGGGGGGGGGGGGGGGGGCATAGTTTAATTGTATTCTTAATTCTCTTCTTATTTGTGTTTAGTTAACGTTGTAGTTGCCATTAGTGGCAATAAATTAGTGGTGACAAAGTTTCATCTGTTTCTTCTTTTTCTCAATGACTTCCACCTGGTTTTTGTTGTTGTTGTTTACCATTTGTATACACTGTTCCGTAGTTCTGTTTTCCTTTCTTCTTGTCGATTGTTCCTGATTGCTTCTACATCTTACGTAATTGTCGTGAGGAAGTCTGCATCATGCATACAAGTTTTTAGTTTTACAATAAACTCCGTAAAATAATGGTTTAGCTGATTATCTGAATACTGGAGGTACAAGATGTAAGCAGTCAGTCACCCATGCCCTCCGCTGGATTGCCTCAAGAGGTGTTCAGTCGGACCACACATGCCATCATCCTCACAGATTCAATAAGCTTGCTATAAAAAGTGAAAAGTGGAATGGGAAGCCCAGGCAGGAATGTGTCGATGGTCGACATCCACCTTCGAAAACTCCTGTGAAAACTGCTCTGGATATGCCGGAGTGAAGGAAAACGACCGAGCAGACAGAATGTCGGGCAAAGCAACCCTCGCGAGTGGCTTGCTTCTCGGAAGATCTGAAGTGTTGAGAAGCTTGAGACACTACATGCGGGCACAAAGCCAAGGACATGTCGATCGGCTGGAGGAAAGAGGCGTGGAAAAAGGAAGCGCTAGACGATCTTCCTTGACAGGACGAGAGAGGGCCATCGTCAGTCAGACGAACATTGGAACTGTTTCAAAGGCAACGTTGGGGAAACACCTGAGAGCGCATATGGGCTTTTCCGAGCGCGTAGATAACATCTTGAACTGAATGTTGAATAATTAAATTGTATATTTCAATATAGGTGCGCAGGCAGGGGAAACATCTGAGAGCGCATATAGGCTTTTCTGAGCGCGTAGATGCCATCTTGAACTGAACTAAACTGAATGCTGAATAATTAAATTGTATATTTTAATATAGGTGCGCAGGCAAAGTGAAAGATGTATAGAAGCAGCTTACCTTTTTCAGATACAGGTCACTCGGGCAACTGCTCTCGGACACAAAATCAGTTTCTCTCTCGCAATGTGGCACATACACCTCTCCGTGAACGACTGCGGGATGTCTTCGTGTCCAGTGTCAGACGTCTCAGCCCTGTGCTATCCTTGTCGAATGAGCAAGTCATGTATACCTGGCTGTCGCGAACCACACAGCAACAGCCACTGGGCCCGTCTAGCGGTGCCAGGCAGACTGAAGCGTGTGCAGTTAATGACCTGCAAAGCAAACAGAAGTTGCGGGCGGCGGCACAGGAGATGTAATCTTTGTCAATCACCGTCGTCTGTTCCACCTGTGTGTTTTTCATTTCTTTTTTTCTTTGACGACACAGCCATGGTCTGCTGACGACACGGCCATGGTCTGCTGACGACACGGCCATGGTCTGCTGACGCCACGTTCACCACGCAGAGCTACACAAAACGGAAACACTAGTCTCCTACACCACCTTGTGTGCCGTTTCGTCCTAGCGGTATGAAGACGTTAGGCTGGTAAGCGGACGACGTCGGTTCGATCAGAGACTGTAGTGTTTCTGGTTCGATTCCCAGCTTCGGCCCCCTTTCTCTTCCACAGTTGTCACTCATGGACACTCTCTTCTCACTCTGCCCCTCACAGTGAATGAAATATTAAAATGGCTCTCATCGTTGCCCGTCTTAATGCAGAAATCATTATGGCGGTGAAGTAAGTAAACATGGTGCTCAACGTCCACAGAAACCATAAGGCTTATTAGGGACGGGGAGAAGTGGGGGAAAGTGGGTATGGAGGTGGGGGAAGAGTGAGATTATATACCTATCGCTACACTGTCACCATCAGAATGATTCCTGCATTAAGATGGGCAGCGATGAGAGCCATTTTAATGTTTCAGTAGGAAGTGATGGACAAAGTCACAAGACAGTGTCCACAAACCACAACCTTTTTGAAGAGAAAGGAGAGCCGAAGCGGTATCGAACCGAGGTCCTTCCGCTTACCAGCCTAACGCCTTACCGCTAGGCCACACCGGCTCACTATGGCGGTGACAGTGTAGAATTAAGGTATAGTTCCCCCGCCCTCCTCCCACCTCCTTGGCTCTCGGTCCCCGCCAGTACCAGAGGCAACGGATGGATCCGGTAAACAGACGGGTGAGAAAGACAGGGAGAGGGGAGAGGGATCTTTCCAACAGACGGGTGAGAAAGACAGGGAGAGGGGAGAGGGATCTTTCCAACAGACGGGTGAGAAAGACAGGGAGAGGGGTCTAGCCAACAGACGGGTGAAAAAGACAGGGAGAGGGGAGAGGGATCTAGCCAACAGACAGGGAGAGGGGAGAGGGATCTAGCCAACAGACACGTGAGAAAGACAATGAGATGGGAGAGGGGTCTAGCCAACAGACAGGTGAGAAAGACAGGGAGAGGGGAGAGGGATCTAGCCAACAGACAGGGAGAGGGGAGAGGGCTCAAGCCAACAGACGGGTGAGAAAGACACGGAGAGGGGAGAGGGATCTAGCCAACAGACGGGTGAGAAAGACAGGGAGAGGGGAGAGGGATTTAGCCAACAGACAGGGAGAGGGGAGGGGGATCTAGCCAACAGACAGGTGAGAAAGACAATGAGAGGGGAGAGGGATATAGCCAACAGACAGGCGAGAAAGACAGGGAGAGGGGAGATGGATATAGCCAACAGACGCGTGAGAAAGATAGGGAGAGGGGAGAGGGATCTAGCCAACAGACAGGGAGAGGGGAGAGGGATCTAGCCAACAGACAGGAGAGAAAGAAAGGGAGAGGAGAGAGGGATCTAGCCTACAGACGGGTGAGAAAGACAGGGAGAGTGGCCTGGCAAACAGGCACGATACCACTCAGACTCCGTGCACTGGCTGTGATCGGGAGGGAAGTGTGGGGTGGGCAGTGTTTTCATAACTGGGCGACAGTGTCAGTCAGTATGGGTGACCGCAAGGCGACGGGTGAGAGACGGACCTGAAAACGGCCGTTAGCTGGGCGGAACACAGCGGCTACAGCACTGGACGTTAATGAAGTCCGTGACTACAGCTGGAGAGATCCGGGGTTCGCTGCAATGAAGCGTGACCATTCCGGATGTCAATCAGACGGTGACATGCGCTGCACCAATGTTGACCGACACTGTCGCCCGGTTGTCAAAACACTGTTCCTCTTTCTCGCTGCAGTCACCGCCAGTCCATGAAGTCTGGGTCCAGCTGCTATCAAAGCTGGACACTGCCGCTAGCCAATTTCACTGTGACTGTCAACTGCCACGACAAAGCCAGTTTCACTGTCCACTGCCACGACAAAGCCAGTTTCACTGTCCACTGCCACGACAAAGCCAGTTTCACTGTCCACTGCCACGATAAAGCCAGTTTCACTGTGACTGTCTACTGCCACGACAAAGCCAGTTTCACTGTCCACAATAAAGCCAGTTTTACTGTCCACTGCCACGACAGAACCAGTCTCACTGTCTACGACAAAGCCAATCTCACTGCCCACGACATAGCCTATCTCACTGCTCACGAAGCCAATCTCACTGTCTACGATAAAGTCAGTCTCACTGCCCACGACATAGCCTATCTCACTGCCCATGAACAAAGCCAATCTCACTGTCTACGACAAAGCCAGTCTCACTGCCCACGACATAGCCAATCTACGACAAAGCCAGTCTCACTGCCCACGACATAGCCCATCTCAATGTCCACGACAAAGCCATTTCCACTGCTGAGGAGCAAGCCAGTCCAGCAGTTCACAGGACTGCTGAGCGACCAGTCTGGTTCAGTGTTTGTCCGCTTGCAACAGCTACACCGGGCTGTCTTCCTTTTCCCATGTGACATGCGGTAGCTGAAAAGGAGCACACGAATTCTGATTGTAAGCAATAAGAACAACAACGAAAGACTACAAACTGCAGGCCTACAGCACGTGGCACGTCAGAGTTCAGGAGCTGTGTGAAAGTCGAGGTGGCCGTCCTGGGCTTTCCGTCCTAATGAGCATTACGGTTTCTGTGGACGTAAAGCAACATTGAACCGTGCTTCGGCATTGGTCCCTGATATGTCAACCAACATCCGAGGACATGAAGCTCTACATCATCATCATCAAGTGGCACGTGGCTGTCATCATCGTAAGAGTCTTGGTTAGCGGCGCGCTGCTCACGGAGGCTGAGTGGGGAACGACGGACGTGACCGTGAGTTCATCAAAGAAACTGGCCTTCTCAGTTCCAGCAGGAGGAAAAACGATCACCGTGCAACAGTCTGCTATTTTTGTATATTTTTGTCCACTTTTATTACTGGCTGCTCGTAACATTGTCGTGGTTTCCTTCCATGTTGGCTAAATCATACCAGCAGACGATAGTGGCGACCATTTTGTATTCACTGTACGCTTTACGACAGTGTCGTGCTTGTTGACTTTGCAAACTTCAGAAATGAGATATTTAGTATAATTTATATATATTTATAGCTAATACTAATTTTGTGATGCGGACTGTTAATATAACTGATAGGAGCAGGGCTTAGATTGAATGGATTCGGGATTCGCAGACGTAACTGACTGATCGGTTGCAGAACTTTGCGTCTGGTGCCGCATCAGTCTGTAGTCTCTTTCAAGCTGTTCGTGACCTGGACTTATTTGCTGATTTCTTATTTTTGGGTGAGTGCGTGTGCGTGCGTGCGTGCGAGCAAGCGTGTGTATGTGTGTGTGTGTGTGGGGGGGGGGGGGGGCAGGGGTATGCTTGCGAGCGTGTGTGTGTGTGTGTGTGTGTGTGTGTGTGTGTGTGTGTGTGTGTGTGTGTGTGTGTGTGTGTGCGCGCGCGCGCGCACTTTGTGGACACAGTTTTGGAGCGTCTTTGTAAGCGTGTTCGGCGAGAATGGTCGTCTGTTGTAAGCCTGCATGTTTCGGTGGTGTTATGATTAGTGACTGATTATTGTATTAGTAATGATTCAGTGACTGATTGTTGTATTATTAATGATTCAGTGACCGTTTGTTGTATTATAAATGATTAATGGCTGATTGTTGTATTATTAATGATTCAGTGACTGAATGTTGTATTCTTAATGATTCAGTGACTGAGTGTTGTATTCTTAATGATTCAGTGACCTGTTGTGGTATTATTGATGTGTACCATTGTTGCCAGGATTATCTGTCGTGTATGGGGGGGTGTAAACACCTCTTTGTAAAGATTTTTTTTTGGGGGGGGGATGATGGGGGGGGGGGGATGTCTAAGGTTAGGCGCATTAGAAGAATTCCTGCCGTTGTGATGGTGATTACAGGTAAGAGAGGTCAGCACACCTGTGACATTAACATCATGCACGTTCACACTTCTTTCTCTCCAGTTTAATGTACACAAGGAACAGAACACATACTTGGACAGTTTCTTCTCCTGTTTAATCCCTCAAAAGCAAAATATTATTTTGACAATTTCATCTTCAGTTTAAATCGAGCCATTGAAATGTCTTTTTCTGCATAAACTCAGTCAAACGCTCAACAGGAAAGAGGAAGGGCCTGTCCCAAACTCCAAGCACTGGTTTACGACATCCTTCCTTCCTTTGGAAGAAGGTGCCGGAAAGCGATGCTCGGAGTGTGGGCATGTCCAACACCAAGCACATACTGTTGTTACTGTTCTGCTATTGGAAAAGTGGATTAGCCAGTGGATTAGCCAGTGGAGTAGTCAGGGGAGTAGCCAGTGGAGTAACCAGTGGAGTAGTCAGTGGACTAGTCAGAGGAGTAGCCAGTGGATTAGTCAGTGGAATAGTCAGAGGAGTAGCCAGTGGATTAGTCAGTGGAATAGTCGGAGGAGTAGCCAGTGGGTTAGTCAGTGGAATAGTCAGAGGAGTAGCCAGTGGAAAAGTCAGGGGAGTAGCCGGTGGAATAGTCAGGGGAGTAGCCGGTGGAATAGTCAGGGGAATTGTGTGAGTACCCTGTGGAGTAGGATCCAGTGGGAGGGGAATATGTGGAGTATGCGCCAGTGGGAGGAGACACTGTAGTGTTGTCAGTGTCGTCATCATCGTCGTCGTCATCGTCGTCGTCATCATCATCGTCGTCGTCACCGCTGTCATCGCCGCCATCGCCGCCATCGCCGGCCATGGTGGCGGTGATCCAGGAGTCGTAGGAGGAGGTGCGGGTGTAGACCCCGGGGGAGCCGGCGAGGGCACAGCCACGGCCCCAGGACACGACCCCCACGTGCTGCCAGTCGTCGCCGTCACAGCTGCACACGAACGGCCCGCCCGAGTCGCCCTGTCAACACACAGCCACTTACAGCCCCTGTCAACACACCGCTCGTTACCGCCTCTGTCAACACACCGCCACTTACAGCCCCTGTCAACACACTGCCAGTTAGCGCCCCTGTCAACACACCGCTAGTAACCGCCCTTGTCAACATACAGCCACTTACCGCTCCTGTCAACACACCACCAGTTACCGCCCCTGTCGACACACCGCTCGTTACCGCCCATGTCAACACACCGCCAAAAGCCGCCCCTGTCACTACACCATCAATTACCGCCCCTGTCAACACATCACTAGTTACCGACCTTGTCAATACACCACCAGTTACCGCCCCTGTCAACACACCGCTAGTTACCGCCCCTGTCAACACACCGCTAGTTACCGACCCTGTCAACATACCGCTAGTGACCGCCTCTGTCAGCACACCGCTCGTTACCGCCCCTGTCAACACACCGCTCGTTACCGCCCCTGTCAACACACCGCCAAATGCCGCCCCTGTCGATACACCACCAGTTACCGCCACTGTCAACACACCGCTAGTTACCGCCCCTGTTAACACACCGCCAGTTACCGCCCCTGTCAACACACCGCCAGTTATCGCCCCTGTCAACACACCACTTGTTTTCTTCGTGACAGATAACGGGACTGGTTGGGAGAGAAACAAAGCAACAACAACAAAAACAATAAATCAAGCAAACAAACAAACAAAAAAACGCATAGCAGTACAAACATGATAGACATACAAAGAGCCAGTTCTTGGGTATTTGGTGTTACTCCCATTTCTTCAGCCAAGTGTACTCATTACCGTGCCTCCTGCAACGGTCTTTACGGCTTCTCTTCCTGCCCGTAACAGTCTGTAAGCTCTGTCTCCCTTTCTATGGCCATGTCAGTAAGGACTGTCTCCCTTTCTATAGCCATTTCCGTAAGGATTGTCTCCCTTTCTATAGCCATTTCCGTAAGGATTGTCTCCATTTCTATAGCCATTTCCGTAAGGATTGTCTCCCTTCCTATGGCCATTTCAGTAAGTATTGTCTCCCTTTCAATGGCCATTTAAGTAAGGATTGTGTCCCTTTCTATAGCCATTTCCGTAAGGATTGTCTCCCTTTCTATAGCCATTTCCGTAAGGATTGCCTCCTCTTCCGTAGCCATTTCAGTAAGGATTGTCTTCGTCTCACTTGTAAAGAGTGTCTCCCTTTCTATAGCCATTTCAGTAAGGATTGTCTTTCCATAGCCATACTGAAATATATCAGTGCTAATTTTCTTTCTTTAATTTATTTGTACTGAAACACCAGCTTCCTTTCTTTAAGCATCTGTAAGATCTACGTTCCTTTCTGTGAGTATCTGTAATCATCAGCGTCTTCTCTGTCCACCTCTACAGGTAAGCACCAGCCTTCTTTCAGTAAACGTTTGAAAGCACCCGCCTTCCTTTCTGCCACATTCTGTTCGCGCTGTCTTCCTTTCTGTCAACATGTGTAAGCACTGTCTTCCTTTCTCTGCAAGCACTATCTTCCTTTCTGTCAACATTGGTAAGCACAGTCTTCCTTTCTCTGCAAGCACTATCTTCCTTTCTGTCAACAGGTGTAAGCACTGTCTTCCTTTATGTTAATGTCTGTAGACACCACCTTTCTTTCTGTTTGCAACCATCTGGAAGCACCGCCTTCCTTGTAACAGCACATTTCTGTACACTAAGCAAACATGGTGCTTAACGTCCACAGAAACCATGGGGCGTATTAGTGACGGGGAGAAGGGGGGAGGGGGAAGGGGGTATGGAGGTGGGGGGAGAGGGAGATTATATACCTGTCGCTACACTGTCACCACCAGAATGACATCTGCATTAAGGTGGGCAGCGATGAGAGCCATTTTAATGTTTCATAACTGTGAGGGACAAAGTCACAAGACAGTGTCCACAGACCACAACTTTTGAAGAGAAAGGAGAGCCGAAGCGGTATCGAACCGAGGTCCTTCCACTTACCAGCCTAACGCCTTACCGCTAGGCCAAACCGTGTACACCTATACCACGGACCTATATACAGGTCCATGCCACTACCGTCCTGTGTGAGCCGGTTTGACCTAGCGGTAAGGCGTTAGGCTGGTAAGCGGAAGGACCTCGGCTCGATACCGCTTCGGCTCTCCTTTCTCTTGAAAAAGGTTGTGATTTGTGGATACCGTCTTGTGACTTTGTCCATCACTTCCTACTGAAACATTAAAATGGCTCTCCTCGCTGCCCATCTTAATGCAGGAATCATTCTGGTGGTGACAGTGTAGCGATAGGTATATAATCTTCCTCTTCCCCAACCTCCATACCCCCTTCCCATCCTTCTCCCC
>OY757555.1:12263942-12279245 GCA_963584105.1 Alviniconcha strummeri | reverse complement strand
ATGTTGACTGACCCAGACCCTGTGGTCCATTCTGACTGACCCAGACCCTGTGGTCCATGCTGACTGGCCCAGACCCGGCTGTGGTCCATGCTAACTTATCCAGAGCCGCCTGCGGCCCATCGTGCTGACTGACCCAGAGCCTATGGTCCATGCTGACTGACCCAGAGCCTGTGGTCCATGCTGACTGATCCAGAACCGCCTGCGGTCCATGCTGACCCAGAGCCTGCGGAACATACTGACTGACCCAGAGCCTGTGGTCCATTCTGACTGATCCAGAACCGCCTGCGGTCCATGCTGATTGACCCAGAGCCTACGGACCATACTGATTGACCCAGTGCTGAGCCTGTCGCGGTTTGGTCCTAGTGGCGACAGATCAGTTGTGAGGGGCCGGCATGACGACACGAGTCCCCAAGCAGCCGGGGGGGGGGGGGGGGGGGGGAGGGGGGGGGGGGGACGATGGTGGCTCAGCGGGCACTGAGGGCTCGGCCACAGTGGAAGCCTCGCCCGCCGGGGTGGGAAAGTAGTTACCAGTCAGTCCTGCTGACGTCTCTGAATTGTGTGACGACGCATGGCAGGGCTGCCGGAGTGAAGTCGCTATACTTACACTATGATGATGAAAGAAAACAGGAACGACTCACTAGTACGCAGACCTGTATCACTGAGTGGTAATCCACTTTGTCAAAGCCGGTTCTTGACTGATGTTACGTTTCCACGCGCAGCGGGACGGCCCGCTTGGTCTTTATCGTCACGCAGGGGACACACCACTAGGCTGAACGGGTCGGCGTCAGTGCACCTATATTACTGCTAGTATTGATTTATTTTACTCACACACACACACACACACACACAGTCACACAGTCACACACCGGCACACACACACACACACACACACACACACACACACACACACACACACACACACACACACACAAGGACACACACACATCACACACACATACACTGACACACACACACACACACACACACACACACACACACACACACACACGACTGACGCACACTGACGCGCGCACCGTGCCCCCCCCCCCCCCCCCCCCCCCGGCCCACCTCCACAGACACACACGACGCCGGACGCACACACTGGCATGCTGCCACTCAGGCATGAGCTCATGACACCGACGCCGGCCATAGAGAGGGATGGCACAGACTACACGCGTGCACACTGATGTGCCACTGACTGATACTGAGACGCGGCCCCGCCCGTGGCGGCGGCGCCATAGCTCTGGCACACACCACTGACACTGCTAGACACCAGACACACACACACACACTGTGACACACACACAAGCCGCACGCACGCACACACACATACACAATGACGACACACACACACTGACACACATGACAAGCGGCACGCACGCACAGTCACACACCCACAGACAAAGACACACACACCACACTGTCAGTGACACTACCGGCGACTTTCTCTCGAGTCATACACACACACACACCACACTTGGACACACACACACACACACTGATATGGCCCACACTGACACCCTCCTCCCACCCACCCCACACCTGACAGCGGCCTGCCACACCATTACACACACTGCCACAACATGACACAGCCTGTGGGGACTGACATGCCATGACTGAGTCAGTCACTGAGTCGGCCGACCTGCCGCCTGCACTGACTGAGTGGCTCCCAGTCCCCGCCTCCGTCGCCGCGCCGCCCGCAACCCCGCCACGGCTGAAAGCCAACACGACCTGCAGCAGTGTAGCTCATAATCATTCATAAGTTATTAGTAATTATATACTGGAAACCACTGCAACTTTTCAGGTGTTTTTGTACAAAGAGGTTTAAAAATGCTCAAGTGAACTGTGACTGAGAATCTGAACAAAACTGACACTTTTAAACTAGTACAGCACAAAACAACTCCGACGGGTAAACTGATTTTCGGCGGTGATGCCTCCAGTTCGGCAACAGACCAATAATGCCGGTACAGTGGCAAGCATACACAATAAAAAGGCAAAGACGCCATGTTTCGCATGGACAGTTAGGCAGTGTCGTTTTGTTGTTATTGTCGCCGATTTTTTTTCTTTTTTTCTCTTTAGGGCGGTAGAGTTAAGTAGTGCAATCAGATAGCTGAATGTGCTGTTATCGTAAGTTATGGTTATATTTGCACTTTGACACAAGAGCAGCATGCTTGTACTCATACTGTCGACCTGCTTATCTTTTGTGACCCTGATCTGGGACCGAACTCACCGGATCAAGGAAACAAAGCCGAAAGACGATCATGCAAATTATCCCGCGGTCAGTCCATGGACCAATCACATCAACTTCTCGTGACCTTTGACGGGAAATGGCGTGAAAGCGTGAGATCAAGCGGAGAAGCCAATGTGATTGTGTTTCGCGGCATTTTGTGGCAGATTTAAGTCGGTAAACTGCTTTATTCATCACATTTGGGCGATTACGATGCCACCAGCAAAAAAGAGGGCATCTGATGCCGACGGAAAAGCCCAAGCGAAACGTCGGAAGAAACAGAAAGGAGATGAATCGGACGGATCAGATATTGACGGAGCCGGTGCAGATTTTGACAATGAACCAGATGAGACCGCAACTGAAGATACAGCATTTGTATGTGCTTATTTTTGATATTGGTTATTTCATGTTGGTTTGTCAGATATATGATCGGCATGACCTCTTGTTTAAACATTTGATTAAATTGGAAACGTCCGCGGTCTTTATTGCCGCTTTGTCTTCTGATGAAAATATTGTGAGTGGCACACGCGCCCGGTAGGCTGAGTGAGGGGCGCGCGCACAGTGAAGGGAAGGGACTGTGAATCAATCAATAATTCAACTCGTTTTCTGCCGTTTTCTCTATGCCGCTTCGCTTGTCATATTCGACGAATGCGGTTATCTTCGCAGCAGCGTGTTTGTGTTCGCTTGACAGCTGTTTAAATATTCTTTTTACGAGCGTGTTACTGTTAGTGTTACAGTGAAGTTACCGATGTTGGAATTGTACAGTGCAACCCTCAACCCGCTTCAGAAAGTTTTTAACACTATTACGGTATTGCAGAGATGAGTTGTTGGAAACATCAGTGAGCTGTCAGGCAACTGTGCAAGAGTTTTGCTCATTATTTATACAGTTTTCCTTCACGTTATAATTACTATATAAAACGTTAAAACCCGATTTCTTAGATTCTTATTTTAGAACTTAATGGAATTTACCACTTTGTCAATGCAGTTTACTCAGGATACAAAGTTTGGCCTGTTTCTGTTTCTAAATAAAACTTTATGCTGTTAAGTCTTTGCTTATACTTTAGTTTAGACTTTTTGGGTTTTAACTTTATACTGTTAAGTCTTTGCTTATAGTTATACTTTTTGGGGTATGTTTATATTCTGGTTTCCCTTGACTTTGAGAAGAACTGGGTAGCCCTTTGTGTGATTGATACCCAGTCAACTTGTATAATTTGTAACTGGAATACAGGCATAATGTTGCTAGTCTTCTCATATTTTAAACATACTGGAGAAAGAGACTGCCTTATGAATGTGACTAATATGAGTCATAGGCTGGCACTGGCAGTGCTACATTGTAGTTTATACTGCCTTTAAGTTTAACTTGTTTAAAATTAAAGTGTGTGTGTGTGTGTGGGGGGGGGGGGGGTAGTGTCAAAGGCAGTAACTGTTTTAGTAATAGAATCAGTGCAGATCATTGGGGGGGGGGGGGGGGGGGGTAGCTAAATTAGTAAATGCCATCCAGAGTAACTTTATTAGCTACAAGGGATGCAGATACACAGAAAAGCCATGTTTTTATGTAAAATTAATTGATCTCATGCAGTTGCTCCAACCACATGCACTTACTGTGAGTGTGATGCAAAAAAAGTCCAGATCTGTGTTACAGGACACATTTTAAAGTCTAATTGAACAGTCTCTCTCGTTCTGTCTCTGTCTCTAATGTGGGTGTGTGATTTACTGTGAAGTGAGTAGTTAGAAAATATAAACTCTGACTACTGTCAGATGTAATGTATGACATGCTAGGGTTCTGCAGGGGTACAAATACATTTTATTTGGCCAAACAAAGACATTGGCTGTTCCACACTAGCATCCTTTGCTCTACTCTGCAGGGTACTGGTAGGACTAGGAGCATATAAACCCAGTTGTTATTTTTAACAGTTTAATGATACTTCTAAAGGAAAATATCAGAACGAGTGGATAATTTAATGGCTAAAGAACTTAATTCTGCATGCACACGAAAAAATTGTCCAGATGGATACCCAACAACACTTTTTTTTTGTCCTTAGGGCTGATCAAGAGCTGCAGCTTAAGACAGGTTTTGTGGGAGAGGGTCACATATCACAAAGATAACTAGAATGTATGGTTAATAGTAACCATAATCATCAATAATATATGTGCACTGAGCTGGAAAAATGATGGTAGTTGGTAGATGTGCCGTTCTAATGATGTGAAAACATGGTGATGTGATACTGACAAGAGTGTTGAAGAGATGGGAAAGTTCCATGCTGATGAAACACTCGGACAAATGGTGTTCTCATTTTGATGTAAATACTTATTCACATTGACACAATAACATGGCAGAGACTGGATAGTTACCTGCGGAGAGATGAGGTTGTGTTCTGGTGATGTAAAAACTTGCTGACCCATTGACAGAGACTTGAGAGCCCCATGCTGACGGGAGAGGTGCTGTTCTGTGGCGGAACCAACTGGGACCTTATTGGACGCCGGGCCCTGCCCAAAGGAGGTAGGCCCCAGTACTCTCAGTTTTGTCACTTCAGTCTTTTCCTCTCTTTTTGTGTTGTTTTGTTTTATGACACTTGACAGGAAGGGGCTGGGGTCATGGTCAGTTTTATGATGGGGAGGGGCTGGGGTCATGGTCAGTTGTTTTATGATGGGGAGGGGCTGGGGTCATGGTCAGTTTTGTTCCTATGTGAAAGCTAGCTGTATGCTAGTGGACACAGCTGTGTTTACATCATTACAAAAATACTACCTGTACAACACAATTGCTGAAATTTTCAGACTGTAAGTCCCTCCTCCCCCTCCCCCACCCCTACTCTCCCAGGTGGTAACAGTAAATAAAATAAACATTGGGCTCTTAGGCTTCTGGGAAGAATGTTACAGGTGACTATTTTGAACCCAGTGACTGGTTGCTGCAGCAGACTGAAACAGAAATCACATACCTTGACATGATGGTCAGTCAGTGATATTTTTTGAGCAGTTGACAGAGGACATTGTCCCAGAAATGGCATTTGGAATGATGACATGTGCCAAGTGATACTGTCACAGTGTCAGCTGTTGGTGGCATTACTCTGAAGGTGGAGGATTACAAAAGGGAAAAGAAAGCGCACATTGACAGGAAGTGCTGAAAGGTGTGTGCCTTGCCAGTTGCCTGTGTGTGTTGTGCTGAAAGGTGTCTGCCTTGCCTCTGTATGTTGTGCTGAAAGGTATCTGCCTTGCCTCTGTGTGTTGTGCAGTCAAGCCAGTAGGGGGGCCCAACCTGTGGGCGCCCCATCGTCTCAACGCGCTGGATGGCATCAAGATCAGAACTGTGGCGTCTGGCTGCAATGCCTGCCACTCTGTGGCCATCACTGAGGATGGGAAAGTCTACACTTGGGGTCAGTGTGTCCGTGCATATGAATATTGTGATTGCATGTGTGACATTAATGATGATGTAAACAGTGTTGTGTTCCTGAAATTGTATGTAACCATTATGAAGATAACAGACCTTAAACAGCATAGCAGATGTCAAGTTAAATAAACAAGTTTTATGATTAGTGTGGCACTAATGGTTTTCATTTTTACTGAGAAACAAATCTGTTGACAACTGACATCTGCATTTGTGTTTTAAACCAGCTGACCAGTCGTAGTGTTTGGTTCAGTTCAGACTCTTATGTGTCACTTTCTGGCAAGACAACTTCTGTTTTCAATTATTTCAAATTGTCATGCTAAAGCGAAAAGCTGAAATCAAGCTCCTGGGTGGTAAATCTCATTTTTTTTAAATGCACACCAAAACTTTGTTTCACCAATCACTGAGATGATGACATGTTTTACCCATTGATGAGTTAGTGACATGTTTTACCAATTGATGAGATGATGATCTGTTGTTATATCCCTGGGTGAGATAACATGTTGCTGTACCTGTTCGTGAGATGACATGCTGTTGTACTCATTGGTGAGATGATGACATGTTGCTGTACCTATTGGTGGGATGATATGCTGTTGTACTCACTGATGAGATGACAACATGCTGGTATACCCATTGGTGAGATGATATGCTAGTATACCCATTGGTGAAATGATTTGCTAGTATACCTGTTGGTGAGATGACAACATGCTGGTATACCCATTGGTGGGTATACCCATTGGTGAGATGATTTGCTGGTATACCTGTTGGTGTGATGACAACATGCTGGTATACCCATTGGTGAGGTGATTTGCTGGTATACCCGTTGGTGAGATGACAACATGCTGGTATAACCATTGGTGAGATGTTAAAGTGTGTTGTTTGACTGACCAGGTCGTAATGAGAAAGGGCAGCTGGGCATGTCGGACACAAACCGCCGTGACAACCCCACCAAGGTGGAGCTCCTGGACAGCTTCAACATCGTTGCTGCCTCCTGTGGCAAAAACCACACTCTCTTCCTCACAGGTCAGACACTAAGCTTCAGCCTGTCGTACACTGAGCTTCAACCAGCACACACTCTCTTCCTCACAGGTCATACACTGAGCTTCAACTTGTCAGTCCTGCACACACTCTCTTCCTCTTGCAACTGGAACGTGGTTCTGGCAGCTGGAAGGTGCCCCTTAGAGGAGCACAGTGAGCACTGGGTCTGTTCCTCTGCACTTCAAGGAGGCAGTCGTGATACCCTTTATGAAAAAACAACAAAACCAAAACGGACCCTGATGCAAGCAGTCTAAAAAAATGACAGACTTGTGTGAAACTACAATTTCTCCAAACTGCTTCAGAAGGTTGCGCTGCGTCAGCTTTGCAACCATGTTTTGACCAACAATCTGCGATAACTTCCAGACTGTGCACATGACAGTACAGAGACGGCTCTCCTAGATGTCATGAGCTGCCTTCTTGATAGTGCGGATGAAGGGCATGTGTCCGTTTTGACCTTAATTCAGCTGCATTTGATATGTTAGATGATAGCAGTCTCCTCACACAGCTGTATAAAATGTTTGGCATGTCTGACAAGGCTCTCACATGGTTTTCATCCTACTTGTCTGCTGGAGTCCTGACTGTAAACTGGGGTCAGTGGTTGGGTCTCCTCACAAAATTAGCTTCACTACGGGGTTCCTTAAGGTTCAGTCTTGGGTCCAATACTCTTTGGGTCCAGTACATTCAACCACTGTCTGATAGGTGTAGTCATCACAAGTTTGCTGATACTCAACATCACCTGTCTTCAACTCCATCTGACTTTTATTCACTGATAGCTGATGTTGAGCAGTGTGTTGACTGTCAGGAGACGGATGACTGGTAATAGGCTAAAGCTGAACAACGATAAAACTGAAGCTCTTTTGGTTGGATCTCGTGAAAGGGTCAGCTTGTCATAAGATATCCACTTGAGAGTTGGCAATCATGATGTTTCCTTCAACGGCCAAGTTAAAAATCTTGGGTCTACATTGACGCTACTCTGTGGTGAAGCATATTGACCACACCAGTCATTCAGCATATCTTGAGCTCAGAAGAATTAGCTCTATCTGCCATCTCCTGATGACAAAAGCCACTGCTCGGCTGATGTGTTCTTTTGTTCTCAGTCAGTTGGACTGCTGCAACTCTTTGCTCATTGACATCAACAAATCAGATGTAAAGGGTGTGAAAGTTCAAAATCATGCAGCGAAGGTTGCTTTTTGTAAGAGCAGACATGAACATACTGGATCACTGCTCAAAGCACTTCACTGGCTGCCAATCAAAGAACGAATAACTTCCATGATAGCCATATTTGTTTTTTATTTCTTTGATGGTACTCTGCCACCATACCTGTTATCATGTCTCTGTATACATTCCTTTCTTGCACTCTTCCATTCTGGTTCAGTGGAAAAAAATTAAAAAATTGTGCAAGATAAAAGCTTAAGGGCTTTTGGTTACTGGTCATTTCCTGTTCAGGCTCCCCTTATCTGGAACAACCTTCCTGCTCACATCCGACACTGCAGTTCTCTCATAGTTCAGAACTTCTCTTTAAACCTTTCTCTTTACTTCTGCTTACTCTGATCTACTCTAACCCTCTCATGGGCATTGGATACTGTACCTGAAGTTGCTTCTTTCTTCTTCTTTTTTTGCTGTGGGGGGGTGGGGGAGAGAGGGAAGTGACAGGTTGCGAGATTATGTGTGTACCTGTGCACAAGGGGGCAGGGGAGTTATGTATTGCATTATTAAATTAGGTTGTGTATTGTTGTAATGTTACATGTATAGCACTTTGAGACTCACACATGTATAGTCATAGAGGGACTTGACTTCATTAAATATTATTATTAGTGATGGGAACCTCACCTTTGTTTTCTTTGTCACTGAACCCACTTAGTAAACATGTCATGTGGGCATTTCGGTGACCGTGTCACCAGAGAACTTCAGTGAACACATCACAGGTCACTTCAGAAGAAAGAAGCAACTTCAGGTACAGTATCCAATGCCCATGAGAGGGTTAGAGTAGATCAGAGTAAGCAGAAGTCTTAAAGACAGAGCACTTTAGCAAATGCATCACCGGTCACTTCAGTGAATGTATCACCAGGGCACTGCTGTGAACCCATGACCTGGCATTTCAGTGAACACATCACAGGTCACTTCGGTGAACACATCACAGGGCACCTCGGTGAACACACGACAGGTCACTGGTGAACACATGACCAGGGCACTTCAGTGAACACATCACCAGGGCTCTTCTGTGAACATATCACCTGGGCACTTCAGTTGGACTTTGAGGGTAGTCTTGAGAGAGGGGATCTGTTTGTGATCTTCAGTCTGTAAATGGAGAAATGCAGCTGCTGCTGTTGGCAGTTGCTCCCTTTGATGAGTATATTGTATGTTCCACCTGTGTGTGAGTGTATTGTGTACCACCTGTGTGTGTGTGCAGACCGTGGCAAGGTGCTGGCAGCAGGAGACAACAAGATGGGACAGCTGGGGATCGGCAACCAGACGCAGCATGTCCCTTGCCCCATGCAGGTCACTCTCCTTCCTTCTCTGCCGGCCCCCCTCCTCCCTTTCAGCACTCAGCATCTCAGTCTCTAGTCAACCTCTCAACATTCAGCACCTCAGTCTCTAGTCACCCCCTCAACACTTAGCACCTCAATCTCTCGTCACCCCCTCAACACTCAGCACTTCAGTCTCTAGTCATCCCCTCAACGCTTAGCACCTCAGTCTCTAGTCACCCCCTCAACACTTAGCACCCCAGTCTCTAGTCACTCCCTCAGCACTTAGCACCTCAATCTCTAGTCACCCCCTCAACGCTTAGCACCTTAGTCTCTAGTCACCCCCTCAACACTTAGCACCTCAATCTCTAGTCACCCCCTCAACGCTTAGCACCTCAGTCTCTAGTCACCCCCTCAACACTTAGCACCTCAAGCTTGAGTCACTGCCTCAGCACTTTGCACCTCAGTCTTGAGTAACCCCCTCAACACTCTGCACCTCAGTCTCTGGTCGCATCATCAACATTCAGCACCTCAGTCTCTAGTCACCCCTCAACGTTCAGCACCTGCGTCTCTAATCACCTCCTCAACACTCTGCACCTCAATCTCTGGTCACACAACTGCACACACAGGACACTGCACACAACTGCACACAGGCAGGGCATTCAGAGTGCAGAGGAGAAGAGATGGGCCTTGAGGGCAGACTTAAATGTTGCTATGGAAGACGAGTGCTGGAGTGAGCAGGGTAGAGTGTTCCAGAGTAATGGTGCTTGATAGCAGGTGCATTGACCAGAAGGCTTGGGATGAGCAGATGAAAGACGAAGGAGTTGAGAATTGGCAGACAGCAGTTTGGCGGATGGCTTCATGATCATATTTTTTTCTTTCATGGTTAATTTTTTTAAATTCATTCATTCTCTCATTTCCCAAGTATTCAAATTGTTGCTCACTGGAAACTTCATAAGATGATCACTTCTTCATTATAATTGTATTCAGGTTGTTTTGTGAATGTGATTAAAGGTGAAATACAAGGGCCCTCCAATTCGACGCATTGCCTGCGGTGGAGAATTCAGTATGATCTCCGACATCAACGGAAATCTCTACTCCTTTGGTTGCCCAGAGTTTGGACAGTTGGGTAAGTGTTGCTGCTGCGGTGGAGAATTCAGTATGATCTCAGACATCCACGGAAATCTCTACTCCTTTGGTTGCCCAGAGTTTGGACAGTTGGGTAAGTGTTGCTGCTGCGGTGGAGAATTCAGTATGATCTCAGACATCCACGGAAATCTCTACTCCTTTGGTTGCCCAGAGTTTGGACAGTTGGGTAAGTGTTGCTGCTGCGGTGGAGAATTCAGTATGATCTCAGACATCAATGGAAGTCTCTACTCCTTTGGTTGCCTAGAGTTTGGGCAGTTGGGTAAGTGTTGCTGCTGCTTCCTCTTCTGCTGCCTCTTCAGTCAGATTGGTGACATGACGCTGGGATGACCCTTAAGTGTTTTGCTGATGATAGTGTCCACAGAGCTTTCCATCAACATAGCGTGAAGCTGACAGCGAAGCTAACTAACCCATGAGGCAAGGCTAACTAACCCATGACAGCAAAGCTAACTCCTGACAGCGATGCTAACTAAACCATGGGGCAAGGCTAACCCATGTCAGCGAAGCTAACTCACGACAGCAAAGCTAACCCATGACAGGAAGACTAACTAACCCATGTCAGGAAGGCTAACTAACCCATGACAGCAAAGCTGACGCATGACAGGAAGGCTAACTTGTGTCAGGAAGGCTAACTAACCCATAACCCATTCCTCATCCCCTATATTCTCATTCCTTGACCTCTTCTGCCCTGCTGTTCTCATTCCTCATCCTCTCTCCTGCCTTGCTGCTCTCATTCCTCATTCTCTCTCCTGCCCTGCTGCCGCTGCAAATCCCTCACCCACCCCACCCACTGCTGCCAGCTAGAACAACTCGAGGGTTAAGCCCGTTCTTAAAACTGGGTGAATGTTTGTTCGCCCGAACATACTTCGGACACTTCGACGAACTATGATTCGTTTCTTAATTGAACTTTTAGTTCGCCGAATATGGTTCAGACAGTCCAAACTTTACTTCATTCTCAACTGGCTTGTAATGAGATGCAAGCTTCGGCCCGAACTTGCGGCAGACGCGCAGCAGACAGCAAGATTGTAAATGTAGGCTAAAGTCAAGTCCAAGTCAAGTCAGTATACTTTAATCATCCCTCACAGGGTAATTCAACTAACTACTATCTCATTCTGGGTCTCTGAGACTAGGCTGCACCTTCCACAAGTCAACAAATAAACAAATTCCCTTCGAAGCGAGTGAAAAACCTAGCGACACCGTCATCCATTTTTATTTTTGTTTTTTCTTCATTCACAGGAGAGCTCTGCTCTCAGCCAATCAGAGGCAGTGATCGTCGAATAGGGCAAATGTTCCCAGAACATGTTGAGCAAAGGTTTTTGGACCCCGAATATAGCTTCGATGAATACTTCAACTAGGTTCGCAAAGAAAAGTTGGCCCAATTAAGAACCAACTAGCTTCGCCGAATACTTCCAGCTAGGTTCGCGAACAAACATTTGCCCAATTAAGAACGGGCTTTAGCTTGGTTGCCAGCCTGAACAACTCGTGGGTTAGCTTTGTTGCCAGCCTGAACAACTCGTGGGTTAGTTAGCTGTGTTGCCCACATAAACAACTCATGGGTTAGTTAGGTCTGCTTCTGGCCGTAAACTGTTACTGTTGTCTGAAGAAAATGGCTCCTTGTAATGTAAGTGAACCTAGTCTGTGATCTGGATGAGATCATTTGATAATTTACAGGTGACATTTTATGTGTTGTTGTTTTCAGGTCACAACACAGATGGGAAATACTTTGTCACCAGCAACAAGATGGAGTACAAGTGTGAGATGATCCCCAGGAAGGTGAACGTATTCATCGAAAAAACCCGCGATGGTCACGTGATTCCTGTCACTGACGTGGATGTCCGAGAGGTTGCCTGTGGCCTGAACCACACGGTGAGTTGATGAGGATGGTGAGAATGATGCAGGTCTTCAGCGTTTCAGAATAGAGGCTACTGCAGCCATGGCAACCTGTGCACTGTGGGCACTGACGATGCAGGGGTGCTACTCAGCAAGCTGGGCAGCTCCCAAAGTACAGAAGCAACATTCTGCTAGTTTGGGAGGTGTTTTCATCTGGCTGTTGTCGTAAGAGCCTTTAATTCCAGGCCTAATTTTTGTCTTGACTGCACACATTTTGTCAACAACTTGAGTGACTGTAGTATGTTCATTTGCCCCTTTTAGAGTTAGACTGCACTGTGAAAATGATGCAGCCAGTTTGAGAAAGCATTTGACACAGTAGCCTCCCTGTACTCATTTATGCATGGTTTATTTTTATGTGAACAGTTGTTTAGCGACTGGACTTGAGATGAGTTCTATGTGCATCATAGTAGCAACTATTATAGTGCTATTCTCTGTTTCTCCCACTGTGCTCAAGTCATGCCACTCTGAATGAGTTACTAGCTTTACACATCGCGTTTTGAATATCCACAGAAGTAGTTACAATACTGTTTAGCTGTTACATGGTGCCGTGAGAAACTCATGCAGTCTCAGTGCAAGCTCTGTGTACACCATGCACCAGTTTACAGTGTCACTGAATTTTGAGCCATTCCTGTATGATGCATGAGTGTATAGCTGTGTCCGGCCACCTGCACTTTGGCAGAATGGCCAGGATCTTTCGCGTGCTGCTTTAGTAACATGGGCATGGAAGGAATACCGAGTAAGAGTCAGCACAGAAAGTTGATTATGGTGAAGAAAGCGATTGTTTTACTTTTCGTCTGCTGCGCTGCCAGTTGTGCTCTTTCTGCTTTGCTGTTGTTTGACTTTTCTTCCTGCTACGCTGGCAGTTGTTGTACTCTTTTTGCTGTCCTGTTAGTTTTACTTTTGTTTCTACTATGCTGCTAATTGTTTTACTCATCTTTCTTTCTACTGTGCTGCTAATTGTTTTACTCCTTGCTGTGCTGCTGATTGTTATACTCCTGTTTTTGCTGTGCTGCTGTTTTACTCCATCTTTTGCCGTGCTGCTAGTGTTTTACTCCTCCTTTTGCTGTACTGCTAATGTTTTACTCCTCTTTTTGCTGTACTGCTAATTGCCTTGCTCTTCTTTCTACTGGGTTGTTTGCAGTTCACAAAAAGTAAGGCTAACGAGAGGACAGCAGTAATGTCAAGGTCAAAAACAAAATGATGTTGCTTATGGCCTGGCACAGCTCATGCTAAAGTACACATAACATTTGACTTGTAAAGTACATTGACTTGGAAGTACACATAACATTTGACTTGTAAAGTACATACCATTTGACTTGGAAGTACACATAACATTTGACTTGGAAGTACACGTAACATTTGACTTCGCATTGAAATGTGGAGATTGAGGAAGATTTTGCTACATTGAGCAAGCCACTTGTTGTGTTGATGAACCTGTTGGTTTACCTTTGTAGCTACAGCAATACCTGGCTGGGGAATCAAACCAGCTGTGGTCTGTGTACACACCTGGTTCAAACTTCCAGCTACATCTCCTACAGGAACATCGTAAAATTTGATTGTAGTTAGGATGGGAAATTTTCAGTGTTGATCCCTGGGTGTCCAGTCTCTGGTGGGGGGATCAACAGAGAAAGGAACAGGGGTAGATGGGGTGAGGGGCTGTTGCTAACGCATCATTGTCTCCCCTTATAATGATTGACAGGTTGATCAATGGGGTGCACTGCACACAGGTCCCTTGTTCAGATTTCTATCTGCCAGTGACTGAAGACTGACACCAAAGCTAGTCCCTGCTTTTGTTTGTTTAGGACATCTGGCATGGAGTTTAGTGATTAACATTATTTTACCCCCCCCCCCCACACACACACACACATAATATATACAACAGTGCAGAAGAAATAATATTTTACAAAATGATATGAATAGCAAGCAAGTGCTACATTGAGCAAGCCACTTGTTGTGTCTATGAACCTGTTGGTTTACCTTTGTAGCTACAGTAACACCCGGCTGGTGAATCAAACCAGCTGTGGTCTGTGTACACACCTGGTTCAAACTTCCAGCTACATCTCCTACAGGAACATCGTAAAGTTTGATTGTAGTCTGTAGTTAGAATGGGAAATTTTCAGTGTTGATCACTGAGTGTCCAGTCTGGTAGGGGGATCAACAGTGCAAGGAACAGGGGCGGGTGGGGTGAGGGGTATTCCTAACACAACATTGTCTCCCCCTATAATGATTGACAGGTTGATCAGTGGGGTGCACTGCACACGGGTCCCTTGTTCAGATTTCTATCCGCCAGTGACCGAAGACTGACACCAAAGCTAGACCCTGCTTTTGTTTGTTTAGGACATCTGGCCTGGAGTTTAGTGATTAAAATTATTTTATCACCCCCCCACCCCCACCCCCCCACACACACATAACATATACAACAGTGCAGAAGAAAGAATAGCAATTTACAAAATGTTATGAATAGCAAGCAAGTGCTACATTGAGCAAGCCACTTGTTGTGTCTATGAACCTGTTGGTTTACCTTTGTAGCTACAGTAACACCCGGCTGGTGAATCAAACCAGCTGTGGTCTGTGTACACACCTGGTTCAAACTTCCAGCTACATCTCCTACAGGAACATCATAAAGTTTGATTGTAGTCTAGTTAGAATGGGAAATTTTCAGTGTTGATCACTGAGTGTCCAGTCTGGTGGGGGGATCAACAGTGCAAGGAACAGGGGCGGGTGGGGTGAGGGGTATTCCTAACACAACATTGTCTCCCCCTATAATGATTGATAGGTTGATCTGTGGGGTGCACTGCACACAGGTCCCTTGTTCAGATTTCTATCCGCCAGTGACCGAAGACTGACACCAAAGCTAGTCCCTGCTTCTGTTTGTTTAGGACATCTGGCCTGGAGTTTAGTGATTAACATTATTTTATCACGCCCCCCCCCACACACACACACACACACACACACACACACATACACACACACATATAACATATACAACAGTGCAGAAGAAAGAATAGCAATTTACAAAATGATATGAATAGCAAGCAAGTGCTACATTGAGCAAGCCACTTGTTGTGTCTATGAACCTGTTGGTTTACCTTTGTAGCTACAGTAACACCTGGCTGGTGAATCAAGCCGGCTGTGGTCTGTGTACACACCTGGTT
>OY757555.1:12191442-12261442 GCA_963584105.1 Alviniconcha strummeri | reverse complement strand
TGGCATGGAGTTTAGTGATTAACATTATTTTATCTCCCCCCCCCCCCCCCCCCCACACACATATATACAACAGTGCAGAAGAAAGAATAACAATTTACAAAATGATATGAATAGCAAGCGAGTGCTACATTGAGCAAGCCACTTGTTGTATCTATGAACCTGTTGGTTTACCTTTGTAGCTACAGTAACACCCGGCTGAGGAATCAAGCCAGCTGTGGTCTGTGTACACACCTGGTTCAAACCTTCAGCTACATCTGACACCCCCCCCCCACCCCCCAACAAAATTTTTTCTCCGGTACAATGGTATTAATGCATTGATCGTTTTTTTCTGTTGTGGGAATTTTATTCAGTAACATGCATCCATCCATTACATTGTCATTTTTCTCTCATTCATGCTGCCTTTTGATGGCTTCATAAATACGTACCTATGCTTAGGATTTCTAAGAGGCGTCTTATACTGTTTAGAGATGCAAATTAACACCTGACTGCAAGAACTGCCAAATTGGCATTTGACAGCTTACACCGCAAGAAGTGTGTCAACAAGTTTTCACCTTTGCCCCACAAGCAGGGTTGCATGTGCAGTGACCTTGACCTGAACATCATTTTGCAGCTGGCCCTAGACTCCAAGAAGCGGATCTTCAGCTGGGGCTTTGGTGGCTACGGTCGGCTGGGTCACGCTGAACCTAAAGATGAGCTTGTGCCCCGTCTGCTGAAGTTCTTTGATGGACCGAACCGAGGGGCCAGCCACCTGCAGTGTGGCTCCAGCTTCAGTATGGCTCTTCACGAGCATGGTGAGCTGCTGTCTGTATGTGTCATGAACACGGTGAGGTCCTATCTGTGTGGGTCAACAGCATGGTTAGCTCCTGTCTCTGTCATAAACATGGTGAGCTCCTATCTCTGTGGGTTAACAACATGGTTAGCTCCTGTCTCTGTGTCATGAACATGGTGAGCTGTTGTTTCTGTGTGGCTCCAGCTTCCATGTGGCTGTTCACAAACATAGTGCGCTCCTGTTTGTGTGTCATGCACATTGTGAGCTCCTGCCTGTGTGTGTCATGAACATGGCGAGCTGTTTGTGTGCATTATGCACATGGTGAGTTTTTGTCTGTGTGTCATGCACATGGTGAGCTTCTGTGTGTGTGTCATGAACATGGTGAGCTCTTGTCTGTGTGTGTCATGAACATGGTGAGCTCCTGTCTGTGTGTGTCATGAACATGGTGAGCTCCTGTCTGTGTGTGCATCACAGACATGGTGACCTCTTGTCTGTGTGTGTCGTGCACATGGTAAGCTCTAGTCTGTGTCATGAACATGGTGAGCTCCTGTGTGTCATGAACATGGTGAGCTCTTGTCCGTGATGATATTTCTGTTAGAATTTAATGGTGTAAAAATGCTGATTATGATACTTAAATGACCCTCAGGATGTGCACATATTGCACAGATGTTAATCTAACCAGCAAACAAAACCTTTGGGGGGGAGGAGGGGGGGTTCTCTTTGCTTTTTAGAGGTTTTCACTTTAAGGGATTGCCATGGCATGTGTATGTAGCATGACGTTCCTACACATCTCTACACCACAGATGGTTTTGCAACAGTTGTGATTATTAATAGTTTCTATTGACACAGAAATACATGTAACGTATGCAGCTTGGCTGATGTCAGGTTTACACTTTTCCCTTTTTTGGACTGGTGCTTGGTCAGTTTCAGCTTTAGCTCTGGCCTGAAAGCAGGTTTTCAGTTTACGGGCCATTGACCACTCGCACCCCAGCTTGATGAGCTCTCGTCTCTTGTGTCCATCAGCAATTCCTGATGGGCACAGTGCTTGGCCATAAGAATATAGTGAGTGTTTGTGCTTGTCCTTAAGAATATGGTGAGCACTTTACATGCCAGTGAACGGTCCATTATTGGTAACGGGTACAGCTTGTGCCGGAAGGCTGCACTGTCACCACTGCTGTGCACTAGCCCATTGTTTCTGATGTCTTCTGTCGGCGTATGAAACTGACCACGCCTTGAGCGGGTCCCTGTGAGTGTGTGCCAGCTGTAGGTTGTTGATAATAATAATCTAATAATAATAATAGGGAACTTTTAGAGCGTTTTCAGAATCTCAAAGTGCTTTACAACTTCTAAAACACATACCGCTGAATATTTGTTATTCAGCCTCTTCTGCAACAGGTGCTCTCTTCTTCTGGGGCCAGTCCAAGCCGACAGGGGAGGCCACCATGTATCCCAAACTGGTGCAGGATCTCTCTGGATGGAAAATACGCAGCGTCGGGTGTTGGTATGTTGTCAGATTAGAAATGAGCAGTTGTGTGGTCATGGAAAATGTGGACTGTATACAGTGAACAGATTATGGTTACAGTTTGTTTGTTTTTGTTCTTATAAAAAAAGGAATATGTACAGGTAGAAGGTGGTTGAGTGATGCAAAAGGAAGAGAGGGACTGTTGACAAGTTCTGGGCTGCTAATCACCGCAGCACTTTAGCCAGTGAGAACATCACATGTAATATTGTGTAGACTGAAGCGGAAGAGTGGCCACGGTTGCCTCACAAGCTTAGCTGGTGGGTTCCAGACAAACCCAGCACAACATGCAGTGGTACAAGCTGGTGACAGCAGTAGCAATAAAATGAGGCCAATCAAAATCATTTTAATGCTGCATTAGGCTTAAACCATCATGCAGCTGTCAGGACAGTGCCACCTGGTGGTCAGAGGGAAAGCTTATGTGGAAAGAGATGGAGATTAGACTGCCGTGGTCTGTTTTTTTACACCCCTGGTTGCATCACTGTGGTCT
The DNA here is from genome assembly GCA_963584105.1 of Alviniconcha strummeri. Taxonomy (NCBI): domain Eukaryota; kingdom Metazoa; phylum Mollusca; class Gastropoda; family Provannidae; genus Alviniconcha; species Alviniconcha strummeri. Next base: position 12,258,664 of record OY757555.1, on the reverse strand, counting down.
GTATACAGGCCTGGTTACATCACTGTGGTCAGCGTACACACCTGGTTACGTCATCATGGACAGTGTACACCCCGAGTTATGTCATGGTCAGTGAGAAAAAAGAATGGAAAAGAAAAACTGAAAGAAAAATGAAAAACAAATACCCACTGTTTGGACTTGTGGGTGTCTCCAGTTCCTGCTGTCTGACGTGGAACCTGTCTTTTCTCTTTGCCTTTCAGCTACCGCAGCATAGTGGTGTGTGCAGACGACAGCGTGGTCAGCTGGGGACCAAGCCCTACGTATGGGGAACTGGTAAGGAGGCAGGACTGTCGTTTATAAAGCTGTTGTAGACCGATGTGGACAGGTAACTGATAAGGGTGCAAGACTGTGATTTATACAGCTGTTGTAGACCGATGTGGACAGGTAACTGATAAGGGTGCAAGACTGTGATTTATACAGCTGTTGTAGACGGGTGTGGACAGGTGAGGGTGCAAGACTGATTTAGAGGGCTGTTTTAGACAGTTCTGAATAGGTGAGGATGCAAGACTGATTTATAGCTCTGTTGTAGATAGGTGTGGACAGGTAAGTGATAAGGGTGCAGGTGATTTATACAGCTGTTATAGACAGGTGTGGACAGGTTGGGATGCAAGACTCATACAGCTGTTGTAGGCAGGTGTGGACAGGTAGGGATGCAAGACTGATTTATACAGCTACTGTAGACAGGTGTGGACACCAACATGTAAGGACACAGCTGTTGTAGACAGGTGTGGACAGGTACGGGTGCAAGACTGATTTATGGAGCTGTTGGAGAATTGTTCCCAAATTGGGTTCAAAGCCCCAGTGCTTAGATTCAGGGTCATTTTAGCCACTTGGTCTCACAGGGTTGTGGGGAGAACAGGATAAAGTCAAGTTTTTGTTTTTGATGTGAACAGGTTATATAGAGGCGACAGGATAAAGTTAATGTTTTTCATGTGCACAGGGTTATGGGGGAAAACGAGATGAAGTCAAGTGGATGTTTGATGTGCACAGGGTTATATAGAGGGAACAGGATGAAGTCAAGTGGATGTTTGATTTGCACAGGGTTATATAGAGAGAACAGGATGAAGTCAAGTGGATGTTTGATGTGCACAGGGTTATATAGAGAGAACAGGATGAAGTCAAGTGGATGTTTGATGTGCACAGGGTTATATAGAGAGAACAGGATGAAGTCAAGTGGATGTTTGATGTGCACAGGTTATATAGGGACAACAAGATGAAGTCAAGTGATGTTTGATGTGCATGGGTTATGGGGAGAATAGGATGAAGTCAAGAGGATGTTTGATTTGCACAGGGTTATGGGGAGAACAAGATGAAGTCAAGTGGATGTTTGATGTGCACAGGGTTATGGGGAGAACAAGATGAAGTCATCCACGGTGGCACAGGAGGTGAAGCCTTTGGACGGAATCTACGTGCATAACGTGGCCTGCGGTTATGCCCACACCCTGATGATCGCACGATGCGACACGGAGGAGGAGAAAGAGAAGTTACAGAAAGTGCCAGTCTTCTCACCCTAGTTTGTTGCCTAGCAACAACCATCAACAAAATTCCACATCAGCTGGTTTTCTTGCTCATGACTACAGAAAATAAAGTGATTGTTGCAGCAGTGTCACAAGTAGTTTTTTTCCCCATGTCACTTTGATTCTGCCTACAAGCTAAGGGACATTGACGTAATATGCTGGGATTTTTTTTTTCCTTCTCCAGTTCCTCTCTGTGAAAGAGTGGTGTTTTGAAGGTTGGTTTGCGTGTGTTGTGGAAGAGTGGTGTTTTGAAGGTTGGTTTTTGTGTATGTGTGTTGCGGAAGAGTGGTGCTTTGAAGGTTAGTTTTGGTGTACGTGTGTGTTGCGGAAGAGTGGTGCTTTGAAGGTTAGTTTTGGTGTACGTGTGTGTTGCGGAAGAGTGGTGCTTTGAAGGTTGGTTTTGGTGTATGTATGCGTTGTGGAAGAGTGGTGTTTTGAAGGTTGGTCTTTGTGTATGTATGTGTTGTGGAAGAGTGGTGTTCTGAAGGTTGGTTTTTGTGTGACTGCTGTCAAGGCCCACAGACTGAAAGCTGGTCTGAACCCTTTATTGGTCACTGACAAGTGGACACTTCTTGCTGATCACTGGCATCAGCTCTTCTGAAATGTGTCCATGGAAAGATAGGGCCGTCTGCTTATTGGTGGGGGGGGGGCAGCTTGTTCCTGCAGTGTGTCCGTGGGGGCTGGGGGTTGGCCTCTGAAGAGTTTGATGGGGTGTGAGGGACTGAAAAGTTTGATGATTGTGTGTGTGTGAGGGACTGAAGAGTTTGATGATGTGTGTGTGTGAGGGACTGAAGAGTTTGATGATGTGTGTGTGTGAGACTGGCGAGTTTGATGGTGTGTGTGTGTGAGAGACTGTAGAGTTTGATGGTGTGTATGTGTGAGGGACTGAAGAATTTGATGGTGTGTGTGTGTGAGGGACTGAAGAGTTTGGTGTGTGTGTGTGAGGGACTGAAGAGTTTGATGGTGTGTGTGTGTGAGGGACTGAAGAGTTTGATGGGTGTGTGTGAGGGACTGAAGAGATTGATGGTGTGTGTGTTGTGTGAGAGAGAGAGACGGACAGACTCTCATGCATATTGTGTTTTATGCTGCTGTCCTGTTTCCGCTAGTGTAGGTGACTAATGTTGGAGACATTTGTCACTCCAGCATGGGGTGCTTTGGATGCATTAAGTTCATAGCAGACCATTGAGTAGAAAGTATGTGTATATGTTGGAATCCCGAGTCGGTTCTGGTGACCTCAGATCTGTCCAGATTATGACAGAGCTATTAATCATTGCTAGTTCACAGCCAATGCTGCCAGTGTTGCTTGGAGTGTTTCTGCTTCTGCCAGGAACAGGAGCAGTAACTCATGGTAAAAAGGCACCGAGTGCTGTGTGAAGATGATGAGTTGATGCTTAATGTCCTCAGATGTCATTTGACATATTAGGGACAAGTTGTGACCAATGCCGAAGCACGGTTCAGTAAAATCCACATACGTAAGGTGTATGCGTGTTTAGCTGTAACCTGACACCTGCACTTTTTGGCAGAATGACCGGGATTTTTTACGTGCTACTGTGGTAACATGGGGGTGGAACGGATACCGAAATAAGAGTCAGCACAGAAAGTCGACCCTGGAGAAGAAAATTCTCCCGCCGTTCCAGCAGGGATTCGAACCCGCGACCTTTCAATCACGAGTCCGGCGCTCTAACCACTGAGCTATCCCCGCCCCCCTGTGTGAAGGGTGGTGTTCACGTTTTTATACCAACTGCAGGAACAGGGGGTCTTGGTTACAGCAACCCAACCTTGGCATCAAGGTGGAGTATGAGTGTGGTGTAGTGTGTGAACAGGAAGAACGGTGTGCTTGCTTAAACCCATACTTGGCGGTAAGACTGAGTGCGTGTGTGGTGTATGTGACCAGGAGGAAGAGTGTCTCAGCTGGTCTTCATGAAAAATGGTTGCCAGGCGGATGGTTGCCAGGCCAATGCCTTGGTCTGTACTTTTCCCCTTCACAGTTTGTCAGAGTGTAGGCCAGTCACTGTTGCAGCTGTTCTTTTCTTGTTTCCCCTTGAAAACGGAGTGTACGCCATTCACTGTTGCAGCTGTTCTTTTCTTGTTTCCCCTTGAAAACAGAGTGTAAGCCATTCACTGTTGCAGCTGTTCTTTTCTTGTTTCCCCTTCAAAAACAGAGTGTAAGCTGGTCATTTGCAGCTGTTCTTCTCTTGATCCCCCTTAAAAACAGTGTAAGCCATTCACTGTTGCAGCTGTTCTTTTCTTGTTTCCCCTTGAAAACAGAGTGTAAGCCATTCACTGTTGCAGCTGTTCTTTTCTTGTTTCCCCTTCAAAAACAGAGTGTAAGCTGGTCATTTGCAGCTGTTCTTCTCTTGATCCCCCTTAAAAACAGTGGAAGCCATTCACTGTTGCAGCTGTTCTTTTCTTGTTTCCCCTTGAAAACAGAGTGTAAACTGGTCATTTGCAGCTGTTCTTCTCTTGATCCCCCTTAAAAACAGTGTAAGCCATTCACTGTTGCAGCTGTTCTTTTCTTGTTTCCCCTTGAAAACAGAGTGTAAGCCATTCACTGTTGCAGCTGTTCTTTTCTTGTTTCCCCTTGAAAACAGACTGTAAGCCATTCACTGTTGCAGCTGTTCTTTTCTTGTTTCCCCTTGAAAACAGAGTGTAAGCCATTCACTGTTGCAGCTGTTCTTTTCTTGTTTCCCCTTGAAAACAGAGTGTAAGCCATTCACTGTTGCAGCTGTTCTTTTCTTGTTTCCCCTTGAAAACAGAGTGTAAGCCATTCACTGTTGCAGCTGTTCTTTTCTTGTTTCCCCTTGAAAACAGAGTGTAAGCCATTCACTGTTGCAGCTGTTCTTTTCTTGTTTCCCCTTGTGCTCAGGCACAGCCAGCGTTGCCTAAAACCCCAAGGCACGGAGTTTGTTTGGAGAAGAAGAAACGGTCTTGTGTTTGTTACCCAGCTGGCGCTGATGGCTGTTTTAGAGATGTATGGCAGGTCTTCACTCCGGTCAGGACTCCAAGTCAGTTTGCTTGAGATGGAGACTGACTGACCCATTACCTCATGTAGTCCCACAGGCGAGCATAATGCACAGTTGTCAGGGTTTTGAACTGTTCACGTTCATGCAGCTCCTGTCGTAACTGTAAGCACGTTCATTGCTCTTTTTTCTGCTTATCGGTGCATTCTAACATGATTTGTGAAGTTGCTGTCAGATTTGAGATATTGACTGGATCCTAGAGGATGCACGAGACAAACAATCATGTTTGTACATTTTATACTGCAATACGGGTGTCTTTGTGAAGACTTGTTTTGACAACCAAACCTCATGTGGAATTACGTTCAATGATGTTGTAGTGACAAAGTATGGGATAAACACGTCTTACGGACTCGGCGTGGATATGAATGTGGCCAGGTAAAAATGACGGTGCCTCTTGAAATTCCCCATGGGAATTTGTGGCTGCACCTGCTGGGCGTGTAAGGATGTGACGCATGACTTTTGTTTTTGTTTTCTTTTTTTCCCCTTGTTTTTCTTTCTTTTCGCATCTTCTTTGCATGCATGTAACAATGAAGTTACTACAAATCCAGCGTCAGCAAGGTTCCAAAGTCAGAAGCCATAGAAACAGACACTGGGGTGGGAGGCTAGGGAGATGTTTTGTACCTTTTATACAGCAATACGGGTGTCTTTGTGAAGATTTTTTTCACAACCAAACTGTGTGTGGAATTATGTTTTGTGATGTTGTGGTGACAAAGTATGGGATAAACATGTCCTACAGACTCCGCATGGTCATGAATGTGGCCAGGTGAAAATGCCAGACACATAAGCAAAAACACATTGGTGTGACCAAATACCTTGGCAAAAACATACTGAGGTGGCCAGATGCATAGGCAAATACAGATACTGGGGTGGCCAGATGCATAGGCAAAAACAGATACTGAGTTGGCCAGATACAAGGCAAAAAACAGATACTGGGGTGGCCAGATACATTGGCAGAAACAAATGTGGCCAGATACATAGGCAAAAACGGACATTGGGGTGGCCAGATGCATAGGCAAAAACAGACGCTGGGACGTTAGAGGGATGGCCAGAGGACCTAGACCAAAAAAAGGTCCTTCCTTCAGATCAAGTTGTTAGCTGTGAGAGATTATAAGTCACCGACATATTTGAATTTGTTCTTTTTTCCCCCAATGGTGCTGCCATATAAAATTACCTTTGAACAGAAAACATTTAGTTCGTGAAGTGCATTATGCTCATGGTTAGTTGATGCCTTGTGCAAATCTCTTACAATTAATATGGGTGGTTTTTATTAATATTACAATTAACATGGCTGATTTTTTTAATTATTATCATTGATATAGCTGGTTGAATTTTGATTAGTCTGTGCAGAAATATAGGTGTTACTTTTATGTTTTAGGGCATTACCATGTGGGTATAGTGTGCTTGTACATTTTTTCAGACCAATATGTGGACATTTTTGATGGATAAGGAATCATGGGTCTGTGTACTTGTGAGTTTTGATGATGCCATGGAATCTGTGGGAAAATGTGGCCTCTTTACAGAGGCTATTTCAGCAAGACCTTTAATTTCTGCTTGACAATAACCTCTACTTATCTTTTTTCTTCCTTTGAGTTTTTTTGACATGTAATTCAAGGTCACAGCAGTGGCAGAATGCTAAACTGCAAGCTGAATTTTGACTTGCGGGGAATGCAAGGACTTTCCAGCTTCATGTGGCTATAACCAGCACTGGTTTCTACCTAATCTTTGTATGACCTTGTTTCAAGGTCATAGAATGTTGGCAATATGAGCTGAAAACTGTATGTTGCGTTACTGTCCAGTCAAGTTTAAAGCCTGCACAATCGATGAATATGGAAGTTTGCATGATGGAAACTTCGAGTGAGCTGGACACGTTCATGGGTCTTTGAGTGACCTGGATCAAAGTTGAAGGTGCTGAAAAAATATGTTTGTCTTTGATGCTTTTTTTTTTTTTTTTTTATCATGTTCAGTGCACGTATTACATATAATTATGGACATCAGCATAATGCTTTTAGTCAACTAAAATGTCAGTGTTGGTGTCTTCATGTATGCTGTTTGATACTGCATAACCGTCACCAGGCTGCAAAACTTTTTTTACCAGTTTGGGTGACCTTGACCCACTTCCAGTATCATAGCAAAGTGAACAAAAAGCAATGACAGTTGCATTTCAGTTACATCCTGTTTTGAATGCTGAGTCAGTGGAGTGTGTCATGTTCTTGTTTTTTTATTAAACTCAGGGTCTATGCATTTTTCTTTCACACACGCTTTTCTCATTAACACATTTTGAAGGAGCTAGCATTCTCAAAACATGTTGTCCAAGAAGGCCGGCCTTTTTCCAACAAGTAATAGAGATTAAAATACGAACTTGAAATGGAGGATTTTCTTTCTAAATGCTCTGATGATTTAAGTGTCAGTTTAGACTCTTCTAGTGTCAGTAATGGTTGGGGAGACTTCACAAGAAAGGACAGAATTGTCGTGGGTGTCCCAACAGCTACCAGTACCTGCTGCCACTTTGGTCTTGTTGCGTGTGTGATGAGAGTATGCAAGGTTGATGCTCAGTGTGAAGGGCCGAGTGTGTGTGATGAGAGTATGCAAGGTTGATGCTCAGTGTGAAGGGCCGAGTGTGTGTGATGAGAGTATGCAAGGTTGATGCTCAGTGTGAAGGGCCGAGTGTGTGTGATGAGAGTATGCAAGGTTGATGCTCAGTGTGAAGGGCTGAGTGTGTGTGATGAGAGCATGGAGGGTTGATGCTCAGTGTGAAGGGCCGAGTGTGTGTGATGAGAGTATGCAAGGTTGATGCTCAGTGTGAAGGGCCGAGTGTGTGTGATGAGAGTATGCAAGGTTGATGCTCAGTGTGAAGGGACGAGTGTGTGTGATGAGAGTATGCAAGGTTGATGCTCAGTGTGAAGGGCCGAGTGTGTGTGATGAGAGTATGCAAGGTTGATGCTCAGTGTGAAGGGCCGAGTGTGTGTGATGAGAGTATGCAAGGTTGATGCTCAGTGTGAAGGGCTGAGTGTGTGTGATGAGAGTATGCAAGGTTGATGCTCAGTGTGAAGGGCCGAGTGTGTGTGATGAGAGTATGCAAGGTTGATGCTCAGTGTGAAGGGCCGAGTGTGTGTGATGAGAGTATGCAAGGTTGATGCTCAGTGTGAAGGGCCGAGTGTGTGTGATGAGAGTATGCAAGGTTGATGCTCAGTGTGAAGGGCCGAGTGTGTGTGATGAGAGTATGCAAGGTTGATGCCTGATGTGAAGGGTCAAGTTTGTGATGAGAGCATACAAGGTTGGTGCCTGATGTGAAGGGCCAAGTTTGTGATGAGAGTATGCAAGGTTGATGCTCAGTGTGAAGGGCTGAGTGTGTGTGATGGGAGCATGCAAGATTGATGCTAGGTGTGAAGGGCCAAGCATGCAACACGGTGAGCTGGGACACGGTGGTGTGTGTAGCCTGCTGCCTTATTCATTGCCAACTAACTAACCATGCTAAGTTGAGAAAATCAATTTAAAGTCAAGGGGGCATTTTAATTTTTACAACAAAATCCTTCATTCAAGATGTCTTCCTGGACAAAACCTGTTTGTAGAAAGCAAGTTCCTTTGAAGGGCGCTGACCCTGACTTTCTACAGCTGAACGTGTTGCTCTAAACTTTGGCAGGGTTCCTATCATCTTTGCAAGTTTGGGGAAAATGAATTGAGGTCTTTGAAAGTTTGTGAATTTTGACCTGTTGTCAAACTGAAAGGCCTATCATTTCCCAACACTGGCAATAACTAGCCAGATCGAAGTGAGCTTTGTACTTCATCTGATGCAAGTTGTAATCCTGGAATGGTAATAACTGGCATCTGGACTGTGAAGTGAAACGTGTAAAATGTGACGCAGATGGTAACTTCGGTAGAAGTTGGTGCCAATGTGACGCAGATGGTGACTTGTGTAGAAGTTGATGGCATTGTGACACATATTGTAACTTAGGTAGAAATAGGTGGCAATGTGACACAGATGGTAACTTGGGTAGAAGTCAGTGGCAATGTGATGCAGATGGTAACTTGGGTAGAAGTCAGTGGCAGTGTGACGCAGATGGTAACTTGGGTAGAAGTCCGTGGCAGTGTGACGCAGATGGTAACTTGGGTAGAAGTCAGTGGTAGTGTGACGCAGATGGTAATTTGGGTAGAAATCAGTGGCAATGTGACGCAGATGGTAACTTGGGTAGAAGTCAATGGCAATGCGACACATATGGTAACTTGGGTAGAAGTCAGTGTCCATGTGACACAAATGGTAACTTGGGTAGAAGTCAGTGTCCATGTGACACAGATGGTAACTTGGGTAGAAGTCAGTGGCAATTTGACACAGATAGTGGCTTGGGTAGAAGTCAGTGGCAGTGTGACGCAGATGGTAACGGGTAGAAGTCAGTGGCAATGTCACGCTGACGGGAAGAGAGTAAGAGTGTCTCGTGCCATGATTTCTACAGCACTGAGGACAGTTTTCATTTGTGTTCTGAATGAAGTGCAATGTTGCAGTTTGAAAGTCACAGGCAAGGGACTGTTTGACACCTGTGTACATAGTCATGTGTAGCGTTCACTGAAACCTTGCAATATCCACTTTCACTTTTAAAATGGTGCATAGCGAGTTTCTTTGTCTCAAACTGAATGTCATCATATCATACTTTTTTTGGGTCTGTACTCATATGTGTAGCATCATGTAGTTGACCTCATTGACCTATAGCATTGTGTAATTTTCTTCATTGACATGTAGTACCATGTAGTTGACCTCATCGGCAACATTTCAAAAAGACAATAAACAAAATGAGTATATCATGCATACTTGAGTTTGAGTGTTTTAGTGAAAACATTTACTTGGAGAGGAGAGGGGGGCACACTCACACAGCATGTGTAGGAATGATTAGCTCATTTGTGTATGTGTGTGTGTGTGTGTGCTTGCACATACAGATCAGTGTCTTACAGCTTCAAATTCACTGTGGTTTTGTGTGTGTGTATTTTTTCCATATAATACTTTATGTAAATTGTTTTGGTATGACTGCTCTACATGTATATAGAATATTGTGTTTAGGTTAATATGTACCATGTGAGTGCTCAGGGCAGTGATGAGTGCATGATAAATATACATTGTTGTTACTTGCAACTTTTTTTAACAGTAAGAACAACACATCCACATGCACACAAACATCTGTTTATTATGATTGTGGAAGTTGACACAACTTGTACCTCAACATACTTACAGTACATTTACTGACTCCGCAGCTGGCCATATGTTTGAACAAAGTGTAGCTATCTCTATGGTACTTTTGTTAGTGTTGCTGTCATTGTGCTGCTAGTCATGCTATTACCTTGTCATCACTTTATAACACTGCAGTGGCTATCATCATGTGTGACGGCACATTTTAAAGACTCCAGACAGCTTTGACACCCTTCAGACTGTCAGGACAGTTTTGACATCGCTCAGACTGTCGTGACAGCTTTGACACCCTCAGACTGTCATGACAGCTTTGACGCCCCTCAGACTGTTATGACAGCTTTGACACCCCTCAGACTGTTATGACAGCTTTGACACCCCTCAGACTGTTATGACAGCTTTGACACCCCTCAGACTGTTATGTCAGCTCTGACACTCCTCAGACTGTTGTGAAAGTTTTGACGACCCTCAGACTGTTGTGTCAGCTTTGACAACCCTCAGACTGTTGTGACAGTTTTCAAACACAGCTTTGACACCCCAGACTGCTGTGACAGCTTGTGGTCCTGAACAGGGTTAACTCTGACACCCCAGACTGTGGTGACAGCCGACATCCAGACTGCTGTGACACCCAGACTGTGGTGACTCCTGACGCCCAGGCTTTGTCAACTACATTTTTCTGCTTGCAAAAGGTTATGCATGTTTGTGGAAAACATTTTAAATAATAAAAAATGTATATATATTTAACATCCTGGATGAAAATTCAGCCATATTTTCAAAGAAAAACCCTGCAGGCCGTACATAGTGAGTGAATGTTCACCCATTCTAGTGGTAGTACTTTGTCGAGAAACCAGACTTGCTAAAACCGCTGAATTTGGTCCAGAACCTCAGGCAGCCAGCAACTCTTCTTGACAATTGATAACACACTGACATACAAACTGTCTCTGTCTCTGTGAGTGTGTGCGTGTGTCTCTCTTTCTCTCCTGTTCTGTGGATGATCCACAATGTCAAGGATTTGTACACACTGCGACACTACGCTGAAAAAGCTTTACACGGTTCTGGTTGTCCTTACAGAGTGAGACTGAGAGGAGCAAAGCACTTTCTTTGAGTGGCGTTATTAGAGTTCTTTTTGCCAATCTGGAGCTAATGTGTTGTATGCAAACCCAATAATCATTAATAAATTTGATTCTGAAAAGTGTTCTTTGTCTTAAAAATCTGGTACATATTTTCATTTTTGTCAAGCTGATGCACAGTATTATATTCTCTCAGCTACTTCATAGTTATGCTACATTGTGGCTTGGTCACCATAACAAACTAGTGGAGAAAGAGAACGTGTGAACAAATCCGACGACTTGCTGAATGATTTACATAACCATCTAGCCAGTTGAAGGAAAGTTAATTCAGCCCAGTGAACTGTCTCGAGTGAGGTACTGCATTACACAGCTGTGCCACAAATTAGATGAAAAAGGAAACCCGTATGCCAAAGAAGTCTGCTATGTGAAGCTCATGGGTGAATTTTCACCTGCAAAGTACACAGTGAAAGTTTTACTATGATAAACTAATAAAAGTCATGGGTGAATTTTCACCCATAGTGTATGTACACTGTGAAAGTGCTATGTTCAAGTCATGGGTGAGTTATTACCCACTGCGTACATGGTGTAAGTGATCCTCTTATAAAGTAAAGGTGAATATTCACCCATAACATACAGGAAGAAAGTTTTATAGCGACATATGGCGAAGGTTAAACAAGTGCAGCAATTCAAGGGGACCTCAAACAATCAAAAATACCATCGACAGCAGCAGAGTAAAAAAAAAAAAGCACACTGTTGTGTGTTTTTTCATCAATTTTTCGTCAGCCTGATTTAAAAAAACAAATCATGGTTTCATAGTAACCAAAACACAGCCATGGCATTGTGAACAAGGAGGCCATGTGGTAGAACAGTGTGTCATGCCAATAGCCAGCCTTGTGGGCACCACAGTAACATCACTGGTAAAGACAAGCCAGCCTTGTGGGCACCACCGTAACATCACTGGTAAAGACAAGCCAGCCTTGTGGGCACCACTAACATCACTGGTAAAGACAAGCCAGCTTTGTGGGCACTACGGTAACATCAGTGGTAAAGACAAGCCAGCCTTGTGGGCACCACAGTAACATCAGTGGTAAAGACAAGCCAGCCTTGTGGGCACCACGGTAACATCACTGGTAAAGACAAGCAGCCTTGTGGGCACCACTAACATCACTGGTAAAGACAAGCCAGCTTTGTGGGCACCACGGTAACATCACTGGTAAAGAAGCCAGCCTTGTGGGCACCACTGTAACATCACTGGTAAAGACAAGCCAGCCTTGTGGGCACTACGGTAACATCACTGGTAAAGACAAGCCAGCTTTGTGGGCACCACGGTAACATCACTGGTAAAGACAAGCAGCCTTGTGGGCACCACTGTAACATACGTGGTAAAGACAAACCAGTCTTGTGGGCACCACAGTAAAACCACTGGTAAAGACAAACCACCATAACAAACCTGGTAAAGACAAGCAGCCTTGAGGGCACCACCGTAACATACCTGGTAAAGACGAGCAGCCTTGTGGGCACCACTGTAACATCACTGGTAAAGACAAGCCAGCCTTGTGGGCACTACGGTAACATCCTGGTAAAGACAAGCAGACTTGTGGGCACCATCGTAACCAACACCTATGCCCACAGCAACTCAAATTCCAGCACCAAAAAAAGTACTTCTGCTGCAGAAATTCTATTGACAGAAACCACTGCATGAGGCCTGCATCTAAAATGTTTAAAACTTGGCATCTTCGCTTGGGGTCCTGTTTGGCTTTAAATTTAATTCACACTTGCCTGTGTCTTCAGCTGTTGGTGAAATGAGTTACAACTGCACCCCTGACTGACTAGTCATGTGATTGTACACGGCTCCGCCTTGAGTTCCTTCATCAAAACAAAGTCTTTCAGAGCTCTCGGGAGACTCAGCTTCTCCACCCTTTCATTCAGCTTCAAACCCACACCCCGGCACTTGCGCAGCTTGCGACGAAGCACCGCTCGACATGCTTCCATCAGACTTCTTGGCTTAGACACCAGCTCATGCACCTGGGCCTTCAAGTGTGGGTGAAAGCAGACGCATGAGTAATCTTCATGCCTGCAGCCAGCCAACAGGAGAGATTTGAGCATGCCCAAATTCTTCACACAAATTGAAGTCAGAAACGGTGACATAACCTCTGCTCTTGTGTAGTTTTCATTCATCTCTGTCTCTGTGACCAAGGAACTTGCGGGACAATCTGGATCACAATTTTGCATCAGCAGAAACTCTACGGCATGTTGATTCCCCTTCCTTATGGACATGGTCAGTGGGTTTTGACGGTCGTAACGAACGATGTCCAGATCAGCACCGGCCTCAATCAGCAGAGCAGCGCACTGGATGGAGCCGTGCAGTGAGCGACTGAGGGGGTTGTGGACACCATAGCCAGGGTCAAAGCAGAAGTGAAGAGGAGTCATTCCGTTGACATTTTGATGGTTGACATTGCTTCCGAACTCCAGCAGCAGACGAAGCATGTTGGCATTGCAGCGTCTGACGGCGGTCACAAGAGGGATGTCCTGATTGCAGTCAGTGGCGTTGGGGTCAGCACCAAGCGTCAGCAGAAACCGAACCTTCTCCACACTCTGTCCCTCCACTGTGACGTGAAGCGCTGTCTGCCTCATGGGGTCTCCTGAAACATTAAGCGTGGCAGTAAACAGAAGAGCTGCTTGTTCCCACAGGAACTGACCGGTGAAGAGATGACATTTAAATACATGCGCTTTTCCCCAGGCGGAGTGCAGCTGCCACTCAGCAGGTATCACAGCACTGGATATGCTATGACAGTATGTTTGGAAACTGCTGACATGCTATGACGGTGTATGTTTGGAAACTGCTGACATGCTATGACGGTGTATGTTTGGAAACTGCTGACATGCTATGACGGTGTATGTTTGGAAACAGCTGACATGCTATGACGGTGTATGTTTGGAAACAGCTGACATGCTATGACGGTGTATGTTTGGAAACAGCTGACATGCTATGACGGTGTATGTTTGGAAACAGCCGACATGCTATGACGGTGTATGTTTGGAAACAGCCGACATGCTATGACGGTGTATGTTTGGAAACAGCTGACATGCTATGACAGTGTATGTTTGGAAACAGCTGACATGCTATGACAGTGTATGTTTGGAAACTGCTGACATGCTATGACAGTGTATGTTTGGAAACTGCTGACATGCTATGACAGTGTATGTTTGGAAACTGCTGACATGCTATGACAGTGTATGTTTGGAAACTGCTGACATGCTATGACAGTGTACGTTTGGAAACTGCTGACATGCTATGACAGTGTACGTTTGGAAACAGCTGACATGCTATGACAGTGTACGTTTGGAAACTGCTGACATGCTATGACAGTGTATGTTTGGAAACAGCTGACATGCTATGACAGGGTGTACATATGTTGAGAAACAGTTGACATGACATGACTGTGTACAGATGTTGAAAAACAGTTGACATGCTATGAGAGTGTGCACAGTTGCTGAGAAACAGTTGACATGCTGTGACAGTGTGTACAGATGCTGGGAAGTGGTTGACGTGCTGTGGCAGTGTGTATAGATGCTGAGAAACAGCTGACATGCCATGACTGTGTACAGATGTTATGAAACAGTTGACATGCTATGACAGTGTGTACAGATGCTGAGAAACAGCTGACATGCCATGACTGTGAACAGATGTTGAGAAACAGTTGACATGCTATGACAGTGTGTACAGATGCTGAGAAACAGTTGATATGCTGTGACAGTGTGTACAGATGCTGGCAAGTGGGTGAAATGCTGTGGCAGTGTGTACAGATGTTGAGAAACAGTTGCCATGCTAATTGCTATGACAGTGTGTACAGATGTCAGGCAAACAGTTGTCGGGCAAACAGTTAACATGCTACCAAAGTGTGTACAGATGCTGGGGAAACAGCTGCAGAAGTTAACTTCTCACCCAGCACTGGGTGAACCTGTGGGTGTAAGACTGTAAGTTGAGGAACACAAACAACATATGGGTGTAACTGTAATTTGAGGAACACAAACAACATATGGGTGTAACTGTAAGTTGAGGAACACAAACAACCTGTGGGTGTAAGACTGTAAGTTGAGGAACACAAACAACCTGTGGGTGTAAGACTGTAATTTGAGGAACACAAACAACCTATGGTGTAACTGTAAGTTGAGGAACACAAACAACCTGTGGGTGTAAGACTGTAAGCTGAGGAACACAAACAATGTGTGGGTGTAACTGTAAGTTGAGGAACACAAACAACCTATGGGTGTAACTGTAAGTTGAGGAACACAAACAACCTGTGGGTGTAAGACTGTAAGCTGAGGAACACAAACAATGTGTGGGTGTAACTGTAAGTTGAGGAACACAAACAACCTGTGGGTGTAAGACTGTAAGCTTAGGAACACAAACTACCTGTGGGTGTAACTGCAAGTTGAGGAACACAATGTGTGGGTGTAACTGTAAGTTGAGGAACACAAACAACCTGTGGGAACACAAACAAATGTGGGGAGGGGTGGTGGTAGTGAAAGTGTTGATATTTGGGGCCTACACGCAACTTAGAGCTTAATAAGGTAGTGGAATGCACACACTTCACAATAAATCAGAACAAAACTGTTTATGGGGTTCATTTGTGTCTACCTAGGCTGCAGAAGTACTTGTGCCCAGTGGCCTGAGGCGTGTAGAAAGGCCCCCAGGCCAGCAGCAAGCCAAATGCCACAGCCATTATGAGTTCTCTGAATTTATAAATAAAGGTGGATCACCAGAGAAGAAATGGAAGGAGCAGTGTTATCTGCAACTGACTGTCTTAACTTCTGCAGGCCTGCATTCTGTGTACACTTCAGGTTACTGCTGAAAGCACAATGAGCATTACTCTTTGTCATCATCCTTTTTATCCCACTACAACATGCACCTTTCAACTAAACATTGCTACGCTTCCAACTGAATATCACAGCACCTGTCTTGGCATTAACATCCGCTCCGTGGTTGATGAGCAGTTGAGCCGCCTCCATGTGACCACCACGGCAGGCCTTGACGAGAGCTGTGTCTCCTTTTCCGCTGCAGAGGATGAAGTGGCCATCAGCTCTGGGACACAACACGTCTACGGGCAGCCCCTTGTCCACAAAAAACTGCAGTCTGGTTATGTCCCCTGACTCCGCAGCCTGCATATACTCCGTGACTTCATCCTCACTGAATGGACTGAATGGAAGCGTTCCGGTTTCTGCTGATGTTGCAGAAAGATGGAATGTGCTGTCCGTGCCATTTCTCACCACGGGTTGCGAGTCCAGTGTAACAGTCACAGCTTCACCAGTGACAGCATGTGCAACATCTTGCGAATGTGGCAGGTGAGTTGTGGCAGCACGTGGTGCATTGCTGTCACCTGTTAATGTTGCCTCTCTGTCAGGTGTTGGTGATCTGTTGCTGTCATCTGTTGATGTTGCCTCTCTGTCAGTGTCAGGTGTTGGTGATCTGTTGCTGTCGTTATCTGTCAGTGCTACTTCTGTGACAGTTGTCTGTGATCTCTTTCTGTCATTACCTGTCAGTGCTACTTCTGTAACAGTCATTTCTGCTTTGTTGCTGTCATTATCTGTCGGTGTTACTTCTGTAACAGTCATCTGTGATGTGTTGCTGTTGTCACCTGTTAAAGTTACCTCTGTAGGAGTTGTCTGTGTTCTGTCACTGTTGTCATCTGTTAGAGTTACCTCTGTAAGAGTCATCTGTGTTCCGCTGCTGTCAAATTCCATTGGAGTTACCTCTGTAAGAGTCAGCTGTGTTCTGTCACTGTCGTCTTCTGTTACAGTTACCTCTGTAAGAGTTGGCTGTGTTCTGTCACTGTCGTCTTCTGTTACAGTTACCTCTGTAAGAGTTGGCTGCACATGTGTTCTGTCACTGTCGTCTTCTGTTACAGTTACCTCTGTAAGAGTTGGCTGTGTTCTGCTGCTGTTGTCTTCTGCTACAGTTACCTTTGTAAGAGTTGGCTGTGTTCTGTCACTGTCGTCTTCTGTTACAGTTACCTCTGTAAGAGTCAGCTGTGTTCTGTCACTGTCGTCTTCTGTTACAGTTACCTCTGTAAGAGTCAGCTGTGTTCTGTCACTGTCGTCTTCTGTTACAGTTACCTTTGTAAGAGTTGGCTGTGTTCTGCTGCTGTTGTCTTCTGCTACAGTTACCTTTGTAAGAGTTGGCTGTGTTCTGCTGCTGTTGTCTTCTGCTACAGTTACCTCTGTAAGAGTTGGCTGTGTTCTGCTGCTGTTGTCTTCTGCTACAGTTACCTTTGTAAGAGTCATTTGTGATCTGCTGCTGTTGTCTTCTGCTACAGTTACCTTTGTAAGAGTCATTTGTGATCTGCTGCTGTTGTCTTCTGCTACAGTTACCTTTGTAAGAGTCATTTGTGATCTGCTGCTGTTGTCTTCTGCTACAGTTACCTTTGTAAGAGTCATTTGTGATCTGCTGCTGTTGTCTTCTGCTGCAGTTACCTTTGTAAGAGTCATTTGTGATCTGCTGCTGTCATCACCTGCCATTTGCTCTTCCTCCTGAAGTGAAACAAAAATGAGAGAAGTCAGAAGACAGTTGAGAAAGACTGGTGGTTGGTGAAGTGACTTCACTCACTAAAATGAGATGGATGGTGGGTGACACCGACTTAAACAACCTGCAGCGTTAGGCCTGCAAGTCCAGTAAAGCAATACCTGTTAATGAGACATCCCACTTGTGATGAGTGAAGAGACGGTCTGCATTTGCTAAGTGCTACAAGTACAATACATTATGAGACCCAGTTTGACATTACAAATCTAGACTTCACTTGCAGTGCAGTTTGCTAGAAGCAGTTAATTCACACTGCTTTCAAGTGGCACTTGGCACGACACATGCACACAAAAACAGCTTCCTCCCAAGCTCCGTGGGAGACTGGAACAATCTGGATAACTCTATAGTCTCCTCTCCACTTGTGACCCAAATTAAAGAGAGAATAGAAGTTAAAAAATATACAATAGCTTTTTTTTTATTTTTACATTAGATGGGGGGGGGGGGGGGGGGGGGGGGAGGTAATTTAATTTGTGCTCTCCCCATTTCTTAGCACTCCTGTCACTGACACTAGTGACAGTGTCAACATAATCTAGCCCTGAGCAAGTGACGGTAAGCCCATAAAGCGTAAATGCCCCCCTCCCAGAAAACTCTATGCTGATTTAAATGTCATTCTGGGTCACATGCATTATTAAAACCAGTCAAACTGGTTCAGATCTAGCATATATATAATGCCAAAATTTGCAACAAACGTAAGTTTGATTACAGTCTGTAAAAGGTGAGTTTGATACATGTACATGATAGATTGTTTTGTCATCAGCACTGAGGAAGCATGCATGTCCTTCTTCCTCTCTTCTTCCCGTAAGTGACCTCTGTCAAAATACTGACCATTTTGTCATCACTCGGAAACTCAATCTAGATCAAACATCAAGGGTGCATATATATATATAATACATGTAACTGACTAAATCAAACAAAAACAACAAGTTGGCATAAAGTTCTTAATTTTTTGGCGATTGCCTTCCCCAGGGGGTTATTTTTTTACCACTGAATGTGCACACAGTAATTCTTAAAATACCAGGTGACTAAAACTTGATGAATAAAAAAACACAAACTGTAACTGTAAGACTGAGCAAACTGTTCACAAAGACTGAAAGAATTCATCTATAATAATGATACTTTACATTTATCAAGCACTCACCAACACCCTAAGCATTCACATGATACATATTAATATTAACCTAAATATAATATTCTATACACATGTAGAGCACAGTCCTAGTACTCCTACCAAAACAATTTACATAAGGTATATATATATATATATGGAAACACACATGCACACACACACACAATGACTGTAGCAGAAACTAGGTATTTACATTAGTTGGGGCAAAAATACTGTGAGAAGAGGAAGGTTTTCAGTTTGGCTTTAAGAATAAGAGATGACAGGGTTGAGCAGTGTCTAAGGCCCTGTGGGTGTGAATTCCAAATGTGGGGTCCAAAGCAAGAGAAAGTGTGAACGGGCACAAGTCTTGTGTTTGTATTGCTGGCTTTTCAGCATGCAGGTGTCAGAAGAAGAGCATAGTGTACGAGACGGAGTGTAGACATGTTGCAGTTCAGAAAGGTAAGCAGGACCAGAACCATTGGTAGCACTGAAACACTTGCATGCTACTTTATATTTAATACATTCTGAAATGAGAAGCCAATGCAGTTTTTCCAGGAGAGGTGTTGAGTGGTGGTGGCGGGGTGCAAGTAGAACGAGTTGCAGCAAAGTTTTGAATTTTCTGGAGAAGTTGCACGACAGAATTAGGTGTACCCATGAGGAGACATCTTTAAACACTTCTAGTTGCAAACCTTGGCTTTATTCACTTCATGTCTGTCTGGACGACATGTCATCTTAACGCCTCTTCATTTCCTGTGTTAAAGCCTAAACTAGCCCACCCCTAAGATGACTGACATTTGTTAGTAATAAAGATTACCCACAGCGGATGGCCGAGGGCCGGGGGGGGGGGGGGGGGGGGGGGGGGGGGGGCTGCGACACGAACCACATGGCTGGTTGTATATATACAAACCCAGCGACCACGGTTCTGGAGCTGGACTAAAGTTAACTAAGCCAAAGAAGGAACCACACTTTAGAGCTGTTCGCTTAACTTGGGTCTCATGCGTGTGTTTCGGCTTTACCTGTCAGTGTGTACGTGTATGTGTGTGTTCATTCATGATCAATATGTGATCAAATATGAAGACCTATAAATTTCACTTTTCAGATGTTAACGTTTGCCATTGTATTTGGCGAATCGCCCCCCCCCCCCTCCCCCCCCTCTATATATTCGCGCAGATATAATAATCATGGTTGACCGGACATAACTTCAAGAAAAAACGCACACAAAAACAACAACAACCGATTCTCAATCTCTCCAGAGAGACAACGCACAAGGGAGACAATTTACGTTTCAGTCCCTTTGACTCATGCTGGAGCGCTCTGCTCCTCGGTCTGGTTTCAATTGTTTTCTCTCTACAGAGACACTACATTGAGTGTGTGTGTGTGTGTGTGTGTGTGTGTGTGTGTGTGTGTGTGTGTGTGTGTGTGTGTGTGTGTGAGTGTGTGTGTTTGTATTGTAGTGTCTCTGCCACTAAGTGCCTCTATCGTCTAAACTGAAGATACAAAGGCGAAGTTAGTTTGAATTCACCGCGTTGGCGGCTTCAAAGTCCGGCAGCTAGTGCTTTTTTGTTTGTTTGCTTGTTTCACTCTGTGTGTGTGTGTGTGTGTGTGTGTGCGTGTGCGTGTGTGTGTGTGTCAGTGTGTGTGTGTGCGTCTCCATACAACAGGCACTGACATGCAACTATATTATGTGTTGACATGATTCCACATTGACACAGGTTTCTCATTTTGGGGAATTTAGCTGGGTGCCGGGAACAACACCAAAGTTATGTTCTCTGGTGAAACATATAAGCAAATCTCGCACCTATCATGTGTGTGTGTGTGTGTGTGTGTGTGTGTGTGTGTGTGTGTGTGTGTGTGTGTGTGAAAAATAACCTAATTTTTCTTTAATACAACTAAAAATATAAAAAAAGATTAATATGAATACCGTATGACGTTTTCTCGGTCTCACTCTTTGTTCACAGCTATAGATATATGTATCAGAATTTTATTTCCTCTGTGACACATCTAACTTTCTAAAGAAAAAAATATGTACTTAATATGAATACATAACATTGTCTCACCTCACTCCCCCCCCCCACCCCCCCCCCACCACATACACAGCTAACAAACATACATGAAAGTGCACACAGCCACACTGGCACATACACAAGTACACAGTGCAATAAAGGTGAATCAGCTCATAAGTAGTAACTTGACACTATCATCAAGTCAACCATACCGGACATACCAGAATCAAATACAAATAAATAATTAATGAAAAAGGACATTAGTGATTCACAGTTCAAAATATACTCATAAACAAACAACTTAACAAAGTTGTAGCTCGTAGATTGTGATCAGAAATTCAAGAACTTGTAGAAGTTTTTTTTTTTAAATCTGGTATGTTTGGAGGGATGATGAAAATTTCTTTAAACTAGCACAAAAATGACCGTCATGGACTAACATAATATTTTTCAGGCAAATTAGTTTCAGTTAAAACATTTACTTGAAACAGCAAGATTGCTTTTAGTTTTAAATCAAGGTCAAAAGTCAGAAATTCGACCCTCCGTTTCACTCGCAACTGGAAAACTGAAACGGTGTCTTCTTCATTACAATGTTAAGGACGAATGTACCAAAATAAAAATTTACTGCTGCCTCAGTATTATTGTAACATCTCTAGTGCGTGAAGGGATCAAATGTCGTCGAGCGATTCTATGGCCACACAACTGAGAACACTAGCAGGTTAGGTTATAAACATGTCTGCGTTAATTACTTGCACCTGGCATCTCATGACTATCAGTATCAGGAAGTGATACAGCATACACACTGACACACACACATCCACACTCATGTCTGCATTAATTACTTGCACGTTTCAGTTAAAACATTTACTTGAAACAGCAAGATTGCTTTTATTTTAAATCAAGGTCAAAAGTCGGAAATTCGACTTTCCGTTTCACTCGCAAATGGAAAACTGAGGCGGTGTCTTCTTCATTATGATGTTAAAGACGAATGTACCAAAATAGTATCTAAGAATTTACTGCTGCCTCAGTATTATTGTAACATCTCTAGTGCGTGAAGGGATCAAATGTCGTCGAGCGATTCTATGGCCACACAACTGAGAACAGTATCAGGAAGTGATCCAGCATACACACTGACACACACACATCCACACTCACTCACAAAATCGTTCTATTTTTTCTCGCTCAGTTCCCACCTCACTTTCAACTCGAATTCAAGTGGAGAATGAAAGTTCCAAATATTATTGAATCAAAAACGTAAGTCACAAGCATATCATAAGCAGGCAAAAGAAGAGATTAGAAGGCACAAAGGTTCGAAAAGCCAACTGATATAGCTAGGTAAACTTTATCTGGTTGTCTCATTACCTGAGAATTTAACATAAACAACAATTAAGTCAACACAAAATCGTTCGTGCTGATTACGAAAGTCTGAGCTACAAACCTGTGAAAAGACAGTTCACAACCGGTGTATCACCAAAAACATCGCCTCACTTTATAATTTCTCAGTAGGGTCTTACATTGAATTATAGAAGAAAACTGTAAGGTATCTTCCAAGTCCGGGATAGTGGAAGATGGAATACACAAGAGAATTATTTATGGAAAAGTCAAAAAGCTAATCACGGACTATCGCGGAGCTGGCCTTTTCACATAATATTAAATAGAAAAGTCGAACGGCCTGTTAATCGCGGATACGCAGAACAGGCTTTATCTTATCAGTAAAATAAAGGAACTCCATTAGGAGGTTTAGATCAGAATGGAAAAAATGGAGCCAGGCTCGGATAACGAACCTGACCTCTCAGTCAGAACATCTGTAGCGAAACACAGTTTAAGATTCAACACAGCAATCATGAAATGAAAACAAGTGTTATAACCCATATATTTGAAACAACTCGTGGCTACCACGAAGCTGGCCCCTGTACTTAATCATTTAAGTGAACGTGAAGAATAACTGAAAAACATTAGCGACGCTAGATCTCAAACCATAGAAACTACAACAATCAAACAACAATAAAACATCATTCAGGAACTAGGAAGGTAAAAGATAGTCAAAGCAACCTGTTGAATGTGGATTAAATTGAGCCAAAACACTAGTTTCACTTGGAGACTTGCAGACTGACCTGGAGGCTCGGCAAAGTGACTGGCAAAAGAGGACACACGGTCCTTAAACTTCTGTGAGGGCAAGTGGAACGGGGGATTAAAATGGAGGGTCTTTTATACCTAATACGTCATCGGTGGCCCAGAATTTGGAATAAAAGAAGAATTTGTAACAGAATAGGGAAGGCAGCTCTTCCATGCCCTTGCATGTACAGGGAGACTTGTTGTCTACAGCTCGGCGAACTGACCGCCGCTAATTGGAACCATCCTTCACACGGGAAAGGAGACTGCTGCACCCCATGACCGCATGAAGACCTGGCACCAACGAACTACTGACTGAACTAAAAATATTCTCGTCTTTTCAACTTCAAAACTTACAAAGACCATTTCACCAACAGTCTGACTAAAGTTGAACGTAGAGTAAATAGTGCAGATTATCTTCTTCTTTTTTCCCCTTTCAATTCCTCACATGCAATAGGTGTTAAACAAGAAGTAAACTTACATATTAGGAGTTTTAAAGCATTTATATGTTTTGGTACCTATGTCACAGTATTGGTACACAGTTTCTGAGAATGACCCAGAGAGAGAGAAAGAGAGAGAGAAAGGCTCTCTATGACTCCTGTGTACCGCACCGTGCAGGAAGGACTTATAGTATGGTGTCATGTAGAGAAGGTATAACAAAGTCCAAGCATGTTTTTTAGTTAGAGAGAGAGAGAGAGAGAGAGAGAGAGAGAGAGAGAGAGAGAGAGAGAGAGAGAGAGATGTGAACAACAAAGATTTGTTTGATTTCATTTAAAATACTTCGTCTGTGTTATATTACATTAGATATAATATACACTAGAAGTACAACACACATAGTCATAGCAAATGATATATAAACATTAACTTAATATGAATACGCCTAACACTTGCTCTGTGTCACACTGTAATCCCCCCCCCCCCCTCCTCCCAGTAGTTTTAACAGGTTAATGTTGCCTGTTGGCGGGGTGGGTTTTTTTGTTTTGTTTTGTTTTACGGTTTTTCCTCCTGTATCAGACCCTTAGAGTGGCAGTGTAAGCAATGACCTGGCTGTGGCCACCTAAGGGATCAACTGATGAAGAGCGGCACATCTCTCAGTCTAATATATATATATAGTTTGAGTTCGGACTTAAAGCTTGTAAAAAAAGAAAAAGGCTTAATGAGGATAGCTGCGTTACCTCGCAACTGCAAATGGCGGTTGTGTACACAGACTACAGGCTCTACGCGAGTTCCGACCAAACAATTTCTGGAACTTGAATAAAAACTGAGAGACGATCTCACTGGAAAGGCAGCGCATGCATCCAGATGTACATGTTTAGAACTTCCCAAAACAGTTCGCCCATGTTTGACAGGCGCTTGGCCAGGTCAACCGGCGTATCAGCTGACCGGCCGGCAGGGCCAGACCTGGTTTTGTTTAGTGCCAGACACTCTTGTTGTAGGGACAAAAGGGCTTCTGGAACCAGGATCTTAGAGTTAAGATGGTATGTGTGATATTTGTGACCTAAAATGTCCCAGCAGTTTTCGACGGCCTCCTTGGATATATAGCGGCAGAAATTTTGAAACCGTAAATTGTTTACTACACACTCTACAGTGTCCTAAACCAAGGGACTTAGTCTCCTAATATCGGGACTTCACGAACTCCAGCTAAGATCTACCCGAGTTTTGGACACTACAGTGGCGGAACGTTTACCTTGATATTTATCGTACCAGAATCTGCAACGCTCACCATGCATTAAAATTCAGCCCAAATGGTTAGCTTAACTCGCGTGCTGTTTATATGACACTTAAACCTGGAAGTTGACTGTTTAGCTCCATTTGTACAGGCTACGGAAAAAAATTATGTTCAAGCCTGAAGCCATCCAGGGAAATAATCCACAATGAGGTCAATGTCTCAATCCCAAAATAATCTTCACGTGATCATGAACACTGTCCAAGTGACGTCACTAACAACACCAGTGTGCTTCAAAATGGCTACCGGGGATTCAGTCGGTAACGTATCGGAGACAACCGTGGCCCATCTTGACGACGACAAGCCAGCCCAAGAAGGAGAATTTGTCGGCGCAACATTGCAGATTGAAAGTGAAACTCAGAATGCGCAAGATACGCCTGAAGTTGAGTTTGAAGGGCCGGGGCTATCCAGAAACAGGCCCGGAAGTGTGATGGGTCGGCAAAGTGTTCGAAGCACGACCAGCAGAACCTCGATGCGGCCAGGTGTCATCAAGTCAGAGGCAGCGAGTAAATCTTTCTTCAGCTACAAGGTATAAACACCGCACCAGGCTGGGGAATGGTGATTCGTAAGCATTCCTTGAAGTCCAGGGAGAGACAAAATTTGTATTAATGCGGTGGCACTAATTTCGTAGTTGTGGGATGGATTCCTGGAAGTCGTGGGATTGGATTTGGAGACGGATGTGGTGGCACTAGTTCAGTAGTAGATGTGGTCAGTTTCAAAGGTGTTTTCACTAAAATGTTTCTTTTCTTTTTTCCTATTACAAACAACTTTATAGACGGATAATCAAAGGTAATGCTACCTTTTATAGGGGTGGGTGTGCAGAAGAAGGGGGGGGGGGGGGGGGGGGGGGGGGGCCTCCCACTAACAATTTAAGTTGATTAAGTTGGATGTTTTGAAAATGAAACATGACAAAGTGCACTGCTTGTAATTTAATATATTCTTATGTACATCAGTCATTCTCCAGGAAAGGGGGCCAAAAGTATGACAAACATATGTGTATTTTTTATATATATATTTTTTTCTGTATGTTTTCCTCCATGAACAACAAAATAGGCAGATGTTATGAGTCCTAAAATATTCAGTGATACAAATGGTCAAACCTGACAGGTAAAGCTGCAACTTGTGGAAAACAGCACATCTGGCCAAATCTTCACTTTTGAAAATCACATTTAAACAAAATCAAAGTCACAAAGACACATGCAGGAAACACAGCAAGTTAAAAATTGAGCCATGCCATGAAGTTAGAGGTTGGCCAGTTTAAAAAATAACCTCCATGCTATGGGATTGATACTAAGAGAACTCCCAGCGATTGTAATAGGGTTTTATACATGTATGCTCTGTGGTGGAAACAAATACCAGATACATTTCAGGGTCGTTCTCAGAAACTGTGTACCAATACTGACATAGGTACCAAAAAATCTAAATGCTTTAAAACTCCTAATATGTAAGTTTACTTGATGTTTAACACCTACTGCATGTGAGGAATTGAAAAAAAAGATAATCTGCACTATTTAACTAGGACAAAGGGGGGGTCAAATGACGCATACTGCCAAGAATTAACAGTGTAACGTGGAAACCAAACTTACCCAAATACTGCACCTGTTGCACACAAAAGTGACATCTTCAGGGTATTTTACATGTCATTTGCTATAGTAACAGCAATGCTATCAAAATGTAACCCAATTATTCCATTTTAGTATGTTATTTGATTAATTTTAAACATGACCATAAAAAAAATTATATTTTTTTTTGAGTGTGTGTGCGCACAAAGTACTAACTACTATACAGTATGAATTCTTTTTATTTAAGTGTATTACCAGCATATAATGTCTGATCATGTAATGAATGAACAAATAACGAAAACATCACTGTTTTGTGTTTGAAGAACTCATTTTAATAATCTGATTAACCGCGTAACATGGAAACCAAATCACACAGACGCAAGAACATCAATCAATCACACAAAACAGAAGAGAAGCACTAGGGTTCTAGTGTAATACAGCTGCTTTCCTGTACAGGTTACTGAACACTAAGTTTATAACCACCCACCCCCAGAAAAGCTACTGTAAACATAAACACTACCAACTAACCCACCCACCCCAGTTTACTGAACACTACACCCCCCTCCCCCTCCAAGTTACTGTAACATAAACACTAATTAGTTGGTAAGTGGATTTTAATATACTGTCAACCACACAGGGTCACCCCAGCCGGACAGTCAAACTCAGGTCATATTCATAAGCAAATTTATGCATGTTTCTAAACTCTTCTCATCCTATATAAAAAATATAAACCATTTGTCAAGTCAGTCCACAAAACCAATCACTTTGCAAACATAAAACATACATCCACAAACATCACACACAAATTTTTGAAGAGTTAGTCACTTCAATATTACCACTGTTAAAGGAGCACATTAGCCTTAGGCTAGGAAATGCTGGTATCATGGACCATTCCGTCTAATTTATTGATACCAGAACAAATAAAAAATAGGAATGGATACAATTCAAAATATTTATATATATATAAATACATAATGGAAAATACCAATACCATATGGCAGCAAGCTACCAACAGTCATCTGGATGCTCAACAAGAGCCGTACAAAAAAGCCTAACCCTTAACAAAAAATATTTGAGAGTTTTCTGGGGAAAAAAGGAGAATCAACCATTTGTAGAAAATGATGACAGAAAGAGCAAAAGGACTAGGCAGATTCCAGAAAGGGGAACGGGTGGGTGAACAATCTTGGTGATTTGTTCTTTTGGCAGCCAAGACTCATCCACCCACACAAAAATGTCTGCTGACCCAGGCTTCACAGTCAGGTAGTCTAGTGTAACTTGAGGTCTCCACTGGCTCTATCCACATCCAGGAACTTGGCAAAAAAACTGACATTTCTGTATTGACCTTTAACTTCTGCCTCAACAAAATCCCCTATTGCTGGGGCTGGCTGGTGGGGGACTGGATGCCGAACAGCAGGCTGGTTGCCTGGCTTCCATGCTGGCCAGCTGGTCACCTGAGAGAAGAAAAAGAAAAAAATCTCATCAAGTCACTGACCATGTCTTTATCAGCAAGTGTAATTTTCTTTTTTGTTCAGTGACTATCTTCTGAGAAGAAAACAACAGTACAGGTGACAATGTTTGTTAAAACTGGGTGTGTGCTTTTTTTCAACAATAACAGCAATACTGACAGTGTTTAATGTTCATTAAAATGGATCATTGCAATACTGACAGTGTTTAATGTTCATTAAAATGGCTCATTATCAACTATCCCCTTGGGAAATTCCACACTGCAGAGCAGACAAAATATAATACTGTACGACAATGGTAAAGTTCTGAAGAGACAGGTGGTCTTTTAGCAGGCAGATTCAATCATTCAGTATTCACTGTTGTAGCCAAAAAAAATGAAAATCCCCTAAAACAGGACTACATGGCTGGCCAATTTGAATGGTTTCCAAGCTACGACAGCAAAAACAAACACATTCAAGTTGGGTGTAAACAATATTGTTAATGTTATTATGCATTATTTTACATTGATTCAATGAACTCAAATTGAAGCTGACAGCAGTATATTTGCACACTATACCTCATCGCTGCAGGACTGTATGAAAATTAAAGTGAGAAAAACAATTATCTGTTTCACAAAACAATTGTACCACTGAATGCAAGAATGTTGCCTTCCGAATTACGCTGCTAATGGACGGATTCAGTCACTCGTGCAAGCTCAACATCAAGTAATGTTTTAATGATTTTATGGAATAAATGACGGGGAATAAAAAACTAAAAATGTTATTACGTTCAAACAAAAAGTGAGTAGAAAACATGCTAATATCCTGGTACAAATATGTGTCCGTTTAAACTTCATAACACTGAAAGCAAAACCGCACCGCTTTCCGCATTACGATGTTAATGCTCTGACTGACCGACTTTGGCAAGCCGTGAAATTTGTCAATATCAAGTCATTATTCTAAATATATGAAAAGGAATGAAAAAACAAACAACATTTCATTATGTTCAAACTGAAAAGAACAGAAGAAGCGTGTCAGTTTTATTTCAATGTGGGTCCGTTTAACTTCGTAACATGGCAACGCGAACGCACAGCTTCTACGTGCGTGTGAAATCTTAGATCTTGGTGCATTCATTTTTGCCGATCCGTGTGGGTGGAAAAAAGAGAAGCATTTGTTCCATTGCGAAAAGTATAGCACCAAGACATACATTCGACCTTGCTTCAATAATACTGAGGCAGCAGCAAATTCTTAGATTTTATTTTGGTACATTCGTCTTTAACATTGTAACGAAGAAGACACCGTTTCGGTTTCCAAGTTGCGAGTGAAACGGAAGGTCGAATTTCCGACTTCTACCTTGAATTAAAATAAAAGCAATCTTGCTGTTACAAGTAAATGTTTTAACTGAAACTAATATGCCTGAAAATTTTTATGTTAGTTCATGACGGTCATTTTTGTCCCAGTTTAAAGACATTTCCATCATCCCTCCAAACAGACCAGATTTTTTTTAAATCTCACTTTTCCATGTTCTTTATTTTCTGATCACAATCTACGAGCTTTCAGAGAGAAGACAATTATAAAACGCAAACATAAAATACTCAAGAACAATAATCAGTTATTATAAAAATACCAAATGTTTTAAAAAGCACACAAACTTACCTTCAATCAGAGACTAGTGTTCCAATTTCCGTCAACCATTAGCAAGCGAACAAGGACACGGTTCGTTGAAACGAAATCAAAACACGAACACTGGTCAAACGCAGGATCTGCGAGAGTGCACATATGTGCACATTCGCCTTTCCCCCGGTTTACGCAGACTGATTCGTCTGAAATTAGGCCCTAATTCTAGTCTCAATTAAATTGATGGTGCTTTTTAGAATTAACATCGTAACATCTCAGGCGGGAAACGAAAATCTTACACATCAGTTCAGCTCAAATTTCACTGTTTAGACTCAACTTCAGGATTTAACTATCCCTGTACAACAACCGGTACTGTGTGTCGTGTGTTAAATGCTGAAAGTAGTTCCTGTGTTGAGTTTGTGAGCGCTGCAGCGTTTTCAGTTTCACGTTGTGTCCGAGTGGAAACAATGGGTTACGATGTTAATACTTTCAAAAATGGTTAATTATATACAATTTTTATTGTAGTTGAAGACAAACGTGCTTCATCTGAAGTTAAATGCGTTGTCACTGTGTGGTTTTTAATGAAGTTTCTGATACATTCTTTCCAATGGTGTTGGCGATGTCACAAATCGGTGGCGCCATTTTTGATTCACTTCGCAACATCAGTCCGATTTAAAGTACATAACACACAACTCTGGCAGTCATTATTGTTTTTATTATCGCTCACTTCAACATGCAAGGACAAGAAATAAAAATATTTACATTGCAATAAAAGATTACCCTCAAATACGAGTTTGAAGTTACCTACCCCAAGTGGTACACAGTTTCTGAGAACGACCCTTCAATCAGACAGGCTTCTGGACACAAGTCTGTGATGCTCACAGTTATACTGATACTTTCTGCATTTTCTTTTCTTTACAACTTCATACAAGTATGGTTGGTTGGTTTTAAAAAAAGGTGTTTTTGTTTTGTTTTTAAACAGTCATGGAAAGATAGATTAGTGGATGAAAACATGAATAAAAAGAGCTGTGTGAATTGTTGCTTTATGTAATTTGTTTCTCAAACATGCAAGCATAGAAAATATGTTACACTTACAGTGTTGGTTCCACTGAAAAATGTACAATACAGTGTTAGTTGGACAGCAAAACATATAATAGTGTTAATTGCACAGCAAAATGTATAATACAGCATAGTTGCACAGCAAAACGTATAATACCATGTTAGTAACTGAATGCCAAAGAAGGCAGCCCGTCATGAAAGTGGGTGGCCTCCTTTGCTGAAGAGTCACCCACATGTCTACAACAGTATGTGCTTGTGTGTTTGTTTAGGTTTAGAGATTTACAGCGTTGTTACTCAACTTACTGTTACTGTTAGTAAGCATTTCATACATGATGTATGAAATGATTTAGTTATTCGTTACTAGCACTAGCAGTAAGAAGTCGTTAGTTCAAGTGGAATGTTGACTGTCTGCTGAGTACAAACTACAGTGATGAAACAGAAACCAGAGGAATGTTGTTGAGATGCTGACAGGAACTGTGGTTGCTTTCTCCTCTCCTTTCTCCAGGACAACTCGTTCCAGGCGGCGGTGGACAAGGTCAGCACCATCATCAAGCTGGAGCTGGATGGGGAGCTGCTGGGGGCCTGGCTGCTGACAGAGTGAGTCCCTGCTGACTGCTGAAACTGACTGCTGTTGATCATGTGGGGCTTCATGTCCTCAGGTGTCCCTATTGACTGTTGACTGCTGCTGTTAATCATGTGGAGCTTCATGTCCTCAGGTGTCCCTATTGACTGTTGACTGCTGATGATCATGTGGGGCTTCATGTCCTCAGGTGTCCCTATTGACTGTTGACTGCTGTTGATCATGTGGAGCTTCATGTCCTCAGGTGTCCCTATTGACTGTTGACTGCTGGTGATCATGTGGGGCTTCATGTCCTCAGGTGTCCCTATTGACTGTTGACTGCTGCTGTTAATCATGTGGGGCTTCATGTCCTCAGGTGTCCCTATTGACTGTTGACTGCTGATGATCATGTGGGGCTTCATGTCCTCAGGTGTCCCTATTGACTGTTGACTGCTGATGATCATGTGGGGCTTCATGTCCTCAGGTGTCCCTATTGACTGTTGACTGCTGATGATCATGTGGGGCTTCATGTCCTCAGGTGTCCCTATTGACTGTTGACTGCTGCTGTTAATCATGTGGGGCTTCATGTCCTCAGGTGTCCCTATTGACTGTTGACTGCTGCTGTTAATCATGTGGAGCTTCATGTCCTCAGGTGTCCCTATTGACTGTTGACTGCTGCTGTTAATCATGTGGAGCTTCATGTCCTCAGGTGTCCCTATTGACTGTTGACTGCTGCTGTTAATCATGTGGGGCTTCATGTCCTCAGGTGTCCCTATTGACTGTTGACTGCTGCTGTTGATCATGTGGAGCTTCATGTCCTCAGGTGTCCCTGCTGACTGCTGCTGCTGATGATGTGGGGCTTAATGTCCACAGAAATCGGGCTGACGCATGACAGACACTGCTCCACATCATGATGATGTGGGACTTAATGTTGTCAGATGTCAGGCTGACGTATGACAGACTGCTTCACATGATGATGATGTGGGACTTAATGTCCACAGAAATCGGGTTGACGCATGACAGACACTGCTCCACATGATGATGATGTGGGACTTAATGTTGTCAGATGTCAGGCTGACGCATGACAGACACTGCTCCACATGATGATGATATGGGGCTTAATGTTGTCACATGTCGGGCTGACGTATGACAGACACTGCTCCACATGATGATGATGTGGGACTTAATGTCGTCAGATGTCAGGCTGACATATTAGGGACACTGTGCCAGTGGTCAAGTGAAGCACTGAAACACACCATGGGAGGGGCCAGGCTGTCAATCAGCATAGATTTGAATGAAATTTTAGGCAATCAGAAATATAGCATGAAAATGCCCCACCAGGATCTGACTTATGATAACCCTGCTGCTCTTTGCTTACCATTGTAGGGCAAAAATTGGATTGGTTGACTGGGCGTAAAACACCAATCTTCTTGCTTACTTACTCTCCCTTTTAATTTGTTGTTGTTGTTGATATATATAAAAATCACCCCCCACCCCCACCCCCCCTTTACCTCAGAGTATGCTAGCTGTACTTTCCTCCCAAGCTAATAAGCATAGCTTTACCTCAGAGCATGCTGATGGCAAGCTAAATTAAAGCATAACTTTACCTCAGAGCATGCTGGCCAAACTTTCCTGGCAAGCTAAAGCATAACTTTACCTCAGAGTATGTTGGCCATACATTCCTGGCAAGCTAAAGCATAACTTTACCTCAGAGTATGTTGGCCATACATTCCTGGCAAGCTAAAGCATAACTTTACCTCAGAGTATGTTGGCCATACATTTCTGGCAAGCTAAAGCATAACTTTACCTCAGAGTATGCTGGCCATACATTCCTGGCAAGCTAAAGCATAACTTTACCTCAGAGTATGTTGGCCATACATTCCTGGCAAGCTAAAGCATAACTTTACCTCAGAGTAAGTTGGCCATATGTTCCTGGCAAGCTAAACTAAAGCATAACTTTACCTCAGAGCATGCTGGCCATATTTTCCTAGCAAGCTAGACCAAAGCATAGCAGTGAAGTGAAAGACGGATTATGTCCAAACAAAATCTTTAAATGACATAGTGGCACATGTTCATTGACAGAGTGATATATCAGCGACAATCGAATGCAGCAAATTACAATTACTTGAATGGTGAATCAGTCTGTTAATCACTGTGCATTCCTCCGGTCAGCACAATACCACCAGAAGAAACTGCAGTGTTAGTCACTATGCATTCCACCAGTCAGCACAGTACCACCAGAACAAACTGCAGTGTTAGTCACTGTGCTTTCCTCCAGTCAGCACAGTACCACCAGAACAAGCTGCAGTGTTAGTCAGTGTGCATTCCTCCGGTCAGCACAGTACCACCAGAACAAACTGCTTTCCCACACAGATAACCCCAGTCTGGAACACTCTGCCTGTGTCGGCAGCTGTAGCTCCCACCATGGCATCTTTCAGCAAGAGCCCAACTCTTTCCTTTTCAGGTAAAACTATAAGGTAAGGAGGGCAGGTGGTGACCAGAGCTGTGCCAGTCAGGTGAAACTGTTAGGTAAAGGAGGGCAGGTGATGACCAGACCTGTGCCGGTCAGGTGAAACTGTTAGGTAAAGGAGGGCAGGTGAAGACCAGACCTATGCTGGTCAGGTGAAACTTTTAGGTAAAGGAGGGCAGGTGGTGACCAGAGCTGTGCCTGTCAGGTGAAACTTTCAGGTAAAGGAGGGCAGGTGGTGACCAGACCTGTGCTGGTCAGGTGAAACTGTTACATCAGGTAAAGGCAGGCAGATGGTGACCACAGCTGTGCTGGTTGGGGTATAGGGGACCACTATGGTTGCCACATTGGTCTGTCACATACCTGAATGCTAGTTAATTGTTGGTTGTTTCTCACTCTCTCCAGCCTGCAGCTGTGTGTATACCAAGTGAAATAACTGTCAACAGTGGCAGCTTGCATGCATGCATACACACGTACATGCACACACACACACACACACATGCATACATGCACACAAACACACACGTCACTAAACACCACTGTCAGTAAAACTCATTGTCACTAAACATCGCTGTCAGGAAAACTCATTGTCAGTAAACACCACTGTCAGTAATACCCATTGCCAGTAAACACTCCTGTCAACAGAATTGACCACTGGGACTTTGAGCGGGAAAAGATTGTGCTGCTGACGGCCAACTCGGTGCTGATCGTCAAATACAACTTCATCACACAGCAGCTGCAGGAATTCAGGCGCATCATGCTGCACATCATCAGTGCCATTCTCATCGGTGACTTCAAGTACCCAAAAAGTTCCCTCATGTTGTGAGTCTGCTGTTGCTTCATTAACAGTGACTCTACACTAGTGTAGTGCATGCCAGTATATCGCATCAAATATATTTTGTACAGTGTGACAAGTTGGATTTTCATTTAGAGGTTTGCATTACATTTTTATTGAAAATCATTAATATTATTATTTCCATCAGCCATACTTCTAGATGTATCATCTATTCCAAAATGGTGGAACTGTTTGAGTCAGTGTAAGTATCGTTTGTCTTGGACTCTCTGGATAGGTGTATAACAGTCAGTGTAACTTGTTTCTATGAGACTCACTGGTTAGGTATGTCTGTGTAACAGTCCATGTAAGTATTGTTTGTCTATGACTGGATAGGTGTGTCTGTGTAACACAGTGTTAGTATTGTTTGTCTTTGACTGGATAGATGTGTCTGTGTAACAGTCAGTGTAAGTATTGTTTGTCAGTGTGTTTGTGTAACAGTCAGTGTAACTATTGTTTGTCAGTGTGTTTGTGTAACAATCAGTGTAAGTATTGTTTGTCAGTGTGTTTAACAGTCAGTGTAACTATTGTTTGTCAGTGTGTTTGTGTAACAGTGTAACTATTGTTTGTCAGTGTGTTTGTGTAACAGTGTAAATATTGTTTGTCAGTGTGTTTGTGTAACGGTCAGTGTAAATATTGTTTGTCAGTGTGTTTGTGTAACAGTCATTGTAACTGTTGTTTGTCAGAGTTTGTTTGTCAGAGTATTTGCGTAACACTAACAGTCAGTGTAACTATTGTTTGTCAGTGTATTTGTGTAACAGTCAGTGTAACTATTGTTTGGCTAGAGCTCACTTGTTAGGTATGTCTGTGTAACAGTCAGTGCAAGTATTGTTTGTCTTTGACTGGTTAGGTGTGTCTGTGTAACAGTCAGTGCATGTATTGTTTGTCTTTGACTGGTTAGATGTGTCTGTGTAACAGACAGTGCAAGTATTGTTTGTCTTTGACTGGATAGGTGTGTGTGTAATTTAGCATAAGTGGCCTTCATTCTCAGCAGCATGGAGATATGCAGACTGTGTGACATAATGTTTCGGCTTTGCAGCATGGAGGTAGGTGGGGCAAGGCTTTGTTTTTTGTGGTTGAAAGCATGGAGGTACACAGATTGATCACCACCATGGAGGTATGCAGGTTGTGTGAGGTATTTTTTTCTGTGATCAGCAGCATGGAGGTACACAGGTTGTGTGAAGTATATTTTTTTTGTAGTTGAAAGCATGCAGGTACACAGACTGATCACCAGCGTGGAGGTACACAGATTGTGTGGTGTGTCATTTCAGCGATCGACAGCATGGAGGTATACAGATTCGCTGGGCCCAGACATCAGACCTGACTTTTGGGCAGAAGTGGAATCCCTGGTGCACTGACATTCCCTGGGTGACCTTGGCTCATCACCCCATCATCTACAACCCCAAGGAGAATGAGACGGTCACCTTCAACGTGGATGAGTTCTTTGAATCTTTGCTTCAGGCCACAACAAAAGTTTTTGAAACCAAGCGACCCAACGAGAAGGTTGGTTTCCTGTTGGATCTGATGCAAAACGACCTGAAAAGGCCTTTTTCTTGTTGTATCGTTATGATGGTGGATCTGATGCAAAATGACCTGAAAAGGCCTTTTTCATGTTGTATCATTATGATGGTGGATCTGATGCAAAATGACCTTTAAAGGACTTTTTCATGTTGTATTGTTATAATGGAGGAATCTCACAGACAGTTCAGAAGTAATGGGAGAATGCAGAACAATGCGCCAGTGTTCAAGCTAGGCCAGTTATCCACAAACGACAATAAGGAAATGAAATCAGTTAGCTTCCAGTTGGTGAGACTAGAACCAACCAAAAGCTAAGCCTTTCATTCACTCCTCATTCACCTGCAGCATACCACACTCCGAACATCACTTTCCGGCACCTTCCTCCAAACTCTGCCAGATTTAGTTATGCCACTGAAGTGGCACTCTTTTATCTCCGCGCAGCTGTCCAGCAACAGGGTCAGCGCCCTCCGAAAGGTTCAGGCACTAATATGACTGTAGAAGCAACCTAGCACCAAAGCACGCACGTAAACATGAGGCGCATCCACCCCAGGTAAAAAAAGAAAAAGAGTTCTGTCTCGATTCAAACGATTGTGGTTTTGTTTGTGCTGGTGTAAACTTTGTTGGCAGCTATAAATGACATGTTTTATTTGAGTTGTTTGTAATAAACTTACTACTGTTTGAGCACCAGCAAAAAAAAATGCTTGTTAGCTGACAGTTTTCTGGACCCAATGGCGTAATACGGCAATGGTTGAAGGAAGGGGGTCATAAACCAGTGCTGGGAGTTTGGCAGCATACCTGTCTGTTGGCTACTAGACACAGGGCTGTGCCCCCCCCCCCCCCCCCCCCCTTTCTCCCCACCCACATGCTTAACATGTTGACAAGTAACCAAGTTAGTCCCATAGTTTCTGTACCACTGATATCAGTTCCCATAGTTTCTGTACCACTGATATCAGTCCCATAGTTTCTGTACTACTGATATCAGTTCCCATAGTTTCAGTACCACTGATATCAGTTCCCATAGTTTCTGTACCACTGATATCAGTCCAATAGTTTCTGTACCACTGATATCAGTCCCATAGTTTCTCTACCACTGGTATCAGTTCCCATAGTTTCAGTACCACTGATATCAGTCCCATAGTTTCTGTATCACTGATATCAGTCCCATAATTTCTGTACCACTGATATCAATCCCCTAGTTTCTGTACCACTGATATCAGTCCTGGAGTTTCTGCACCACTGATATCAGTCCTGGAGTTTCTCTACCACTGATACCAATCCCGTAGTTTCTCTACCACTAATACCAGTCCCATAGTTTCTGTACCACTGATATCAGTCCCATAGTTTCTGCACCACTGATATCAGTCCCATAGTTTCTGTACCACTGATATCAGTCCTGGAGTTTCTCTACTACTGATACCAATCCCGTAGTTTCTCTACCACTGATACCAGTCCTGTAGTTTCTGTACCACGGATACCAGTCCCATAGTTTCTGTACCACTGATATCAGTCCCATAGTTTCTGTACCACTGATATCTCTGCAGCCAAACTAGGTGTGTTGATGTGCTGTAAGTAATAACCAGAGTGTGTGCAGACAGAGAGGGCATATATATAGTTATGTATAGCATACTGACAGTAACACTGACAGTATCTGTGTACACTATGGGGGTGGCGGTGGAGGGGGGGGGGGTACTTTGCAGCACACAACAGCAAACTTTGTTTTGTACTGTCCCACTGAAAAAGGGCTCTTTTGAACCGTCTGTGTGTTTGATCTTCTTACAGAACAAGGGAAGTCTGCTTGGTTTTGTTGATTTGACAGTAAATTGACACAGAAGGACTCAGTGAGGAGTTGTTTCCTGTGTGATCAGACAAATGCTGTCGTGGTTTGATGCAAACCCACCGAATGAAGTCTCTTGACTGTTGCTGATGGTGATTTGGCTTAAAATGGCTGTATTATAAGAAGGCAAATTTTGTATCTACACATTTGAGTGTTAAGTTGATTGAACACACAAGGCCCTGATTAGAAGGTCAGTTTCCGGTCCAATCACTGGAATGTCATATTTAACATTTGCGGAGCGAAACCTAAAGGTAAGATGGGAGTGTACTGTCAAAGTGGTGGTGGCCAAAAGGTTGTCATCTTGTATTGGGAGCAGAATGGTACAGGCAGCCGACAGAGTTCATTCAACATTGGTTAACAATTTGATTGATAGCTAACCAGTTCACTGGACAGTCTGTTACCCCCCAGTCATTTATATTTGTGATGTGTTGCTTTAATCTGAAGAGGGGTTACTTGTTCATGCTCAGCTGTTTTGTACATGTATGTGCTGTCTGCTATGCCTCTGACACAGTGTGTTTGTGTGCCCCTGACACAGTGTGTGTGTGTGTGCCCCTGACACAGTGTGTGTGTCTGTGCCCCTGACACAGTGTGTTTGTGTGTGCCCCTGACACAGTGTGTGCCCCTGAAACAATGTGTGTGTATGTGCCCCTGACACAATGTGTTTGTGTGTGCCCCTGACACAGTGTGTGTGTGTGCCCCTGACACAGTGTGTTTGTGTGTGCCACTGACACAGTGTGTTTGTGTGTGTGTGTCCCTGACACAGTGTGTTTGTATGTCCCAGACACAGTGTGTGTGTGCGCGCGCGCATGGGCGTGCCCCTGACACAGTGTGTTTGTATGCCCCTGACACAGTGGGTTTGTGTGTGCCCCTGACACTGTGTGTGTGTGCCCCTGATACAGTGTGTTTGTGTGCCCCTGACACGGTGTGTTTGTGTGTTCAGGTGAACGTGGTGGAAGGCCCCATTCAGATCGAGAGCTACGCAAGCCTGCCGTCCATGGTGTACAACCAGAGCAACTTGGGCTTCTTCCGCGACCGCAACGGACTGTGCTTCTGATCTGGGGACAGTGCAGGGTTGAATGACATCATGCTGTTCAGGTCAGGGTGTAGGCACGGTTGGTCTAGTATATGTGTGTAGGAAAGGTTGGTGTAGTGTCGGGGACAGTGCAGGGTTGAATGACATCATGCTGTTCAGGTCAGGGTGTAGGCACGGTTGGTCTAGTATATGTGTGTAGGAAAGGTTGGTGTAGTGTCGGGGACAGTGCAGGGTTGAATGACATCATGCTGTTCAGGTCAGGGTGTAGGCACGGTTGGTCTAGTATATGTGTGTAGGAAAGGTTGGTGTAGTGTCGGGGACAGTGCAGGGTTGAATGACATCATGCTGTTCAGGTCAGGGTGTAGGCACGGTTGGTCTAGTATATGTGTGTAGGAAAGGTTGGTGTAGTGTCGGGGACAGTGCAGGGTTGAATGACATCATGCTGTTCAGGTCAGGGTGTAGGCACGGTTGGTCTAGTATATGTGTGTAGGAAAGGTTGGTGTAGTGTCGGGGACAGTGCAGGGTTGAATGGCATCATGTTGGTCTGGTGTTTGGGTGTAAGCAGGGTTGGTCTAATGTCTGGGTGTTGGCAGGGTTGGTCTAGTGTCTGGGTGTTGGCAGGGTTGGTCTAGTCTGGGACACCACAGGGTTGAATGAAATTTTGATTAAGTCTAGGTGTAGGTAGGGCTGGTCTAGTGTCTGGGTGTTGGCAGGGTTGGTCTAGTGCGGGTGTAAGCAGGGTTGGCCTAGTGTCAGAGACACCACAGGATTGAATGACATTAAGTCTAGGTGTAGGTAGGGCTGGTCTAGTGTCTGGGGGTAAATATGTTTGGTCTAGTGTCTGATCTTGAGTGTATGTAGGGTTGGTCTAATGTCTTGGAGTGTAGGCAGGGCTGGTCTAGTGTCTTGAGTGTAGGTGTGGTTGGTCTAGTGTCTTGAGTGTAGGTAGGGTTGGTCTAATGTCTTGAGTGTAGGCAGGGTTGGTCTAGTGTCAGGGACAGTGCAGGGTAGTGTCAGTGCAGTACCCATAACAATTCTTAGATCACAGTGCAGTGCTTTAACCAGCAAGACGACACTAGTGGGGGTGCTGGCCAGCATGAAGTGTAAGAGTGTGCATTTGACTGGTCAGGAAGTTAGTGTAGCCAACAGGCAACACTTTGGGTGTACCTCTCACGGTGGGGACCTGTAGTGGAGCTGACAGGCAACACTGGGGTTGTACCTCTCACAGTGGGGACCTGTAGTGGAGCTGACAGGCAACACTTTGGGTGTACCTGTCATGGTGGGGACCTGTAGTGGAGCTGACAGGCAACACTTTGGGTGTACCTCTCATGGTGGGGACC
Organism: Alviniconcha strummeri; assembly: GCA_963584105.1. Lineage (NCBI taxonomy): Eukaryota > Metazoa > Mollusca > Gastropoda > Provannidae > Alviniconcha > Alviniconcha strummeri. The sequence goes on along the minus strand of OY757555.1, from coordinate 12,219,083 downwards.
TGTAGTGGAGCTGACAGGCAACACTTTGGGTGTACCTGTCATGGTGGGGACCTGTAGTGGAGCTGACTGGCAACACTTTGGGTGTACCTGTCATGGTGGGGACCTGTAGTGGAGCTGACTGGCAACACTTTGGGTGTACCTGTCATGGTGGGGACCTGTAGTGGAGCTGACGGGCAACACTGGGGGTGTACCTCTCATGGTGGGGACCTGTAGTGGAGCTGACTGGCAACATTGGGTACCTCTCGTGGTGGGGACCTGTAGTGGAGCTGACGGGCAACATTGGGTACCTCTCGTGGTGGGGACCTGTAGTGGAGCTGACAGGCGACATTGGGTACCTCTCGTGGTGGGGACCTGTAGTGGAGCTGACAGGCAACATTGGGTACCTCTCGTGGTGAGGACCTGTAGTGGAGCTGACAGGCAACTCTGGGGTTGTACCTGTCATGATGGGGACCTGGGAGCACTTTGTCAGATCTCAGTGGAAGGCAGAGACTTCTTTAACTCATTCAAATCAAAAGTCCAACCGTATACTGCTACCCTGCGCTGTGACAGTGGGATTGGTGTGAAAGAACATTTCATGTGTTGTGAATTGTGATCAATGTCATAATAAAAGGACCAACTGAGGATATCAAGTTGTTTTATGCAAGCCTGCTGTGGACTGCTTACATGCTGTTAACCTCTTTCTGGGATCTTAAAAAATAAATTAAAAAAATTGTTAATGATTAGGTTTGCATAATTGTTTCTTTTTCTTGTACTCCCATCCCAAAGGGAGGGTCGGAGGAAGGTGAGGATGGTTGTTCTGTACAGCAATGGTAAACATGCATGACACACAACTACAGTTCTGTACAGCAATGGTAACCATGCATTGTACACAACTACAGTTGTTCTGTACAGCAGTGGTAAACATGCATGACACACAACTACAGTTGTGTACAGCAGTGGTAACCATGCATTGCACACAACTACAGTTCTGTACAGCAGTGGTAACCATGCATTGCACACAACTACAGTTCTGTACAGCAATGGTAACCATGCATTGCACACAACTACAGTTGTTCTGTACAGCAGTGGTAACCATGCATTGCACATAACTACAGTTCTGCACAGCAGTGGTAAGCATGCATGACACACAACTACAGTTCTGTACAGCAATGGTAACCATGCATGGCACACAACTGTGGTACCGTATAGCAGTGATAACCATGCATGGCACACAAGTACAGTTCTGTACAGTAGTGGTAACCATGCGTGGCACACAACTACAGAGTTGTTTTGTACAGCAGTGGTAACCATACCTGGCACACAACTACAGTTATTCTGTACAGCAGTGGTAACCATGCATGACACACAACTACAGTTCTGTACAGCAGTGGTAACCATGCATGACACACAACTACAGTTCTGTACAGCAATGGTAACCATGCATGGCACACAACTACAGTTCTGTACAGCAATGGTAACCAGCAATGGCACACAACTACAGTTCTGTACAGCAATGGTAACCATGCATGGCACACCACTGTGGTACTGCACAGCAGTGGTAACCATGCATGGCACACAACTACAGTTCTGTACAGCAGTGGTATCCATGCATTGCACACAACTAGTTGTTCTGTACAGCAGTAGTAACCATGCGTGGTAAGGCTACCTGCCACAACTACATCCTGCCTTTCCTAAAATAGAGTTTTTGTGGTGGTTATGGACTCCATAAATCATGTGAAACAGCTTTTCTCTCATGCCTTCTTGTTTGCAGTGCAAAAGAAGAATCAATCAATCAGTCAAACCCGAAACAACAACCCAAACTATCAGAAATAAGAGGGAGAGAAAAGACTCACTGTGCAGCCTTGAAAGTGATTTTGTTCCTAATATTGAGGTTTTACAGCAGATGTACTGACTTGCATTGAAAAAGATTTATGGGTCTTGCAGTCATCAGAGTAAGAGTGTTGGGTTTTTTGGACAGTGTTTTCTCAGAATGTCATGCTTCATAATCATTAATCATAATCATCATTTTTTATAATCCTAAAAATGTCATGCTTCATAATCATACTAATCATTCCAGAGATTTTCCCATGCATAGCACATGTTGTGACCTTGACCTTCAAGATGATCATGGTATCAAATAGTGGACACTGGAAGGTGTACTTCTGGGCAGGCCTAGATCTGATCTAGTGCAGAGATTGTTGTATTGTTGAGTGCATGAATTTGATCACATGTATAATGCTGCTTTTGGGGCAAGGGCTTATTCAAGAGAGATAACTGGCACATTTACGGACTGTGTGTGTGGGGGTTATAATTTTGTCTTTATTCTGCAGTGTTTGAAGTTGATCCTAATATTTTTGTTAATGGCTGTGTTTGTGTGTGTGCTCAGTTATAATTATGTCTTTATTCTGCAGTGTTTGGAGTGGATCCCAATATGTTTGTTAATTGCTATGTGTCTGTGGGTGTTCATTTATAATTATCCTTTGTTCTGCAATGTTTGAAGTTGATCCCAATACATTTGTTAATGGTTGTGTGTAAATTATAATGCAAAATTTGTATATGATGTGTTTGTTTGACCTGAATTCTCAGTGTCGGTTATCACTGCGTGCCACATGACACCTGTATATAACGTGATCTAGGTGTTGATCCGTTTGGTGCTTTGCCTGCATGCTCTTTTTGTGCTCATGGGTGTTGAAAAATATGCTGGGGTTCAATCTGTCTTCACTCACCATTCCTTGGTATGCATCTGTCTTGTGAATGTTGTCTGTCTGTTACTGTGGCTGGTTTTCTGGATTTGCTTCACATGAAACCTTCCCGACACTTCCTTCTTAATCTTGGCATGTGCTTGCATACACACACGCACACACACACACACACACATGCATGCACACACTACACTTGCTTATGTAACAAATGTTTTAATATTTGTGGTTTGAAATAAAATACCCCCCCCCCCCCCCAACCGTTACAAGAATGTGTACACTTGAAAGTGTATTTTTTGTGTCGTTTTCACAGTTTCTCAGGTCCATCGGAAATGTCCCTTGGTTTCATGCCTGCCTAGCTGTACCTTTTTTTTTGGTTTGTGTTGTTTTCTCAGTTTATCAGGTCCATCAGAAATGTCCCTCGGTTTCATGCCTGCCTAGCTGTACCTTTCCATTTCTACATCCATCCAGCCAGCTTTTGTTGTTGCTCTCAGTTGAAGGCGTCTTGTGTGAAGTGCCTCTTGCTTTTGGATTTTGTGATTGTGGAGTTCTCTGTTACAGTTAAGGCACTGTAGCTGTATGATCCTGAGTTAACAAAGCTGTGATAATTTCCTGCAATCCTGCTGACCAGGTTTATGGGCTCTTGGTAGCTGAGGAAGAGAGTGTGCCAGTACATTAAGTTTGATTCCCTCCTCCCCCCCACCCCCCCCCCCCCCCCCCCCAAGCCTGTTACCCAAACTTAATTCATCTGTGTTGGCCTCTTGCTGTCCTTGAGGCGCCTCTTTGAGGAGGTTGAGTGTCTGAAGGGTTTTTTGTGCTGCCATCCCCATGACCCTGAGGAATGCAGTTGGACTGGGATTGGGGGGGGGGGGGGGGGGGGGGGGGGGCAGGTGGCTTAAGCTAGTGGTGTGTGGGTTGGGGGGGTGGGGGGTGGGGGCAGGAATGTAAAGTGTATAATTATGTGAATGGCAATTTGTCCTATTTGGCAGTATGTTTCACAGTGTACATTTGAATGGGGTTTTGTCCTATTTGAGTTTATGCTTGTGGTGTATTTGTAAATGAGCTTTTGTCCTCTGACAGCATGCGTACAGCGTGTATGTGAATTGGTTTTGTCCTCTCTGACAGTATGCATACAGTGTGTATGTGAATTGGTTTTGTCCTCTGACAGTATGCATACAGTGTGTATGTGAATTGGTTTTGAGCTCTCTGACAGTGTGTATGTGAATTGGTTTTGTTCTCTGACAGTATACATACAGTGTGTATGTGAATTGGTTTTGTCCTCTGACAGTATGCATAGTGTGTATGTCGTTTTGTCCTAGTTGACAATATGGGCACAGTATATTATTATGCATATGGATTTTTGTCCTGTTTGACAGTATGGTCACAATATACATGTGAATGGGCTTTTGTCAGTTTTGGCTGATTCATAAGTTTGTCACAGCAACTGTTTAATGTACTTTTATTCACAGGCTAGTAACCTAGTTGAATGTGTTTGCTCTTGTGAAGTCTTGTCTTGTTGCCTTTTTGGGGGTTCTGATTTCAAAAGATGTTTCAATAGCTGTGCTGTTGATGAAGAGCTTTGTGAGGTTTTTACTTGAAAAGTAAACGTAGGTGATGTTCCTAACCAGGGACTGGCTCTGGAACACTGAGTTAGGATGTGGACTGACTGCAACACCAGAAGGCAGTGTCTGACACCACACACCGAGTTGGTTTTGTTTCCACACTGAGACCGTGTCACCAGATGGTGCCTGACACCACACTTAGGTCCCGACTGATAACATAGTCATACCAAACATCAAGTACTGTCTGCCACACCAGAGAGCAGTTGTCTGACATCACACTGAAGTGTTGACTTACAGACATGCCAGGGATGCCAGATTCTGAGTGCTGACTTTGATGCAGTGACTGACACCAGAGTGCTGACTTTGATGCAGTGACTGACACCAGAGTGCTGACTTTGAAGCAGTGATCGACACCAGATTCAGTGCTGACTTTGAAGCAATGGCTGACATCAGATTCAGTGCTGACTTTGAAGCAGTTTCTGACATCAGATTTGAAGCACTGGTTTATTGTCATATCAACCTTGATGCAGTGGGTACTAACTTGGTGGGATTGTTAAGCAATTTGTGTCAACTAATATGACAGCATTTCCTGTGGCAGGATGCAGTGCGTGTGTGCATGCATGCGTGCGCATGTGTGTGTGTGTTGGAAAGGAAGTTCTACAGTTTAATGTGTATTTGATGATTTTGTTTTGTTTTGAATAGAAACACTGTTACAGTACTGAATTTCAAATAATTATGGTTCACATTGCTTTCCGTGATTAAGTCTTGAAATTTCATTTGTAATCAGGGTTGCAAATAGAACATGTATTGAAAATAGAAAATAAAAAGGAGTCACTGTGTGTTGTAGAAAGGATGTGGTGGTGAGGGGATGAGGGTGGAAGTGAGTGTTCTTTATAAGCGTGGACATGAGTGTTCTTTGTACGCTCAAACTGCTTTGTTTAGAAGACGCCTGAGAAAAATCTGAAATAGTTCCATGGAGACACGTCATTGGAAACAAAACCATCTGTAAGACTGGTATCCAACTGATGCAGTACAAGACTGGCATCCAACTGATGCAGTACAGGACTGCACAAAACCTCTAATCTTAAAGTCAAAGAAGTTGTTGTTAGTTATCAAGGGAGATAATTGCTCTCACCTGTCTTGGCAACAAATTCCATTTTGACTGCTTGCTTCTTTTCTGATTGTGTTTACACAAGATCGTTGAAGATTTGCATGGGCTGTTATTCTTTCCAAACTCATACGTTTTACAATGAAATTTTCAGTGTTACTGGAGGGGAGAGGGAAAAGTTCCGTTTCCCAGATCTGAAGATGAGTCAACTGAGCATTTGCTCTTCTTCTCTGTTGTGAAATAAAAGAAACCGACAGCTCCAGGTCATTTATGAATGATTTTGCTTTTATGGGCCTTTCACATTTCAATCTGTTAGTCACACAGCGCTGCACTGTGGAGGAGGGTGTTTAGTTACACAGTAGCTGGACACAATAGCTGGTCACAGTAGCTAGTTTTCAATGTTGCACTTGAAAGTGAATTCACATGATTGCCTATGTATCCGTAGTACTTTCTTTGTAAACAGGTGTATCTTATTGCCTATGTATCCGTAGTACTTTCTTTGTGAACAGGTGTATCTTATCTTCACCATCAGTATTTTGGAGTGACTTAAGTGTTGTTACCTCAGTCATTGGTAAAATTTAAGATTTCTTTGTTTTGTTTTGAGTGTGTTTTTGTAATCCTTGTCTGCATGTTTGCTTGTATTTGTTTGTAATCTCTAAAGCATAAAATTGTGTTTGTGGATTGTGTAGCTTCTGTAATTGATGGACGATTTTCATCATTCCAAATGAGTTGTTGCCCACATGCCAGGTGTGACACATCTACCGTATGACCTTTTTGCATACAGTTAATTATGTGTTGTAAGTCACCGATGCTCCCTTCAAGTGTATGCTAATTTTGAGATAAAAATAAATGTTCTTGAGTGTCAGTTGGTTATGTCGAATTTTTGAGTGGCACCAAAAAAAAGTAACACTGAGTGTGTGTGAGACCAAGCTGTGCGTGTGAGACTAGGCTGTCTGTCAGTGTGTGTGTGAGACCAGGCTGTCAGTGTGTGTGAGACCAAGCTGTGTGTGTGAGACCAGGCTGTCTGTCAGTGTGTGTGTGAGACCAGGCTGTCAGTGTGTGTGAGACCAAGCTGTGTGTGTGAGACCAGGCTGTCTGTCAGTGTGTGTGTGAGACCAGGCTGTCTTTCAGTGTGTGTGAGACCCAGGTGTGTGTGAGTGTGAGAGAGTGAGACCAGGCTGTCCACCAGGGCATATCCTACTCGGTCCACTGTGTCAAAGGAGACCGCTTCAAGGCAGGGCTGTAATTTGGAAGTACACGGAAAATAATTTATTTTCAAAGTATAACACTTTTGCGACAATGTTACTGCACAAAGTATTCTTGCAGTTGTTGACCCCCCCCCCCCACCAACCCCATTCAAAAAGAGAAGACCAATATGCTATAATGTGTTTTACATAACAACACCAGCTGGTCAAATGGCTCGTGGTGAGAGCTGGGAGAGAGTAGTTAGAGTTATACATGTCGACACAGTTCTTAGCCTTTGAACACTTCTGCGTGAATAAAAGGAAACTAGACAATCTGGATTACTTGAAAGGCTGACCAGGAATCTGTGGCACGAGCTGCAGTGGAATTTGTTTTGTTGTCGATACGCTGCGGCTCCGTGAACCGGCATCTTTGCCGTCACCAGCGCTTATCTGAACAACCCCACCTGGCTCAGGGATGCTGATTCTGTCTGAAACTGTGTGCCTGCGTTTGGGTCTTTAAAACCCCCAAATCTTTTGCGTTATTTTCAAACAAATGTATTTTTCGACTTGCTAAACTGACATCACTAAGTCTGGGGATGTAAACTGTGCTTTCTGTTGGTGATACCTTCATTTCACTTGTGCGAGTTGAAACCACAGTATGTCAAAGTAAAGTCACAGGAAGTTTTGCTACAATTCCTAAAATCAAACAGCTGTGAGTCGTTATTTTTCTTGCAGAAATTGTTAATTCATAGAACGTTTTGCTACAATTCCTAAAATCTAACAGCTCTGAGTCATTATTTTTCTTGCAGAAATTGTTAGTTCATAGCAAGTTTTGCTACAATTCCTAAAATCAAACAGCTCTGTCATTATTTTCCTTGCAGAAACTGTTACGAAGTTAGCTGCACAAGGCTATGGTATGTACAATCACAGGCATGTCCAGTCACAGGTATGTACAAACACAGGCCTGTACAATGACAGACATGTACAATCACAGGTATATAGAATCGTCACACAACATTCACATAAAAAGAAACAGGCACCTACTGAAGACTTTCTGAATGGAATGGATAAACAGTAGACCCCACAAATCCAAGCAGCTTTAACATCCAAACAAATCACTTCTTAGCAGGAATGTATAGTGCCCCTTTACACACACAAATGGACGGTTGGGGGGGGGGGGGGGGGGGGGGTACACAGACCTTGTGGCTGGGATGGGATGTTTAGAGGGGAGATAGACAGGTCTCTAAGATAACTGCGTCACATCAACTTCGGCTTCTATGGTTCTACTGAACATGATGATGATTGAATGCTATGTACTACAAACACAAAACCAACAAGTCATCCATAAAATATCAAGTACAGTGCCATCCCAGAGAACAAATAAAGCACCAGGAATACAAGACATTAACTGCTGAGGTTGTTGAAACTGTCTGCCAAATGAAGGTTGCTTCCTTTCACCCATGTCAACTCTAACCCCAGTTGTTTCCCCTGTGCATTCACACCCTCTCTCTCTCCTTCACGATAACCCCAGTTGTTATTTCCTGTGCATTCACACCCTCTCTCTCTCCTTCACGATAACCCCAGTTGTTATTTCCTGTGCATTCACACCCTCTCTCTCTCCTTCACGATAACCCCAGTTGTTATTTCCTAGCTGTGCATTCACACCCTCTCTCTCTCCTTCACGATAACCCCAGTTGTTATTTCCTAGCTGTGCGTTCACACCCTCTCTCTCTCCTTCACGATAACCCCAGTTGTTATTTCCTGTGCATTCACACCCTCTCTCTCTCCTTCAAGATAACCCCAGTTGTTATTTCCTAGCTGTGCATTCACACCCTCTCTCTCTCCTTCACGATAACCCCAGTTGTTATTTCCTAGCTGTGCATTCACACCCTCTCTCTCTCCTTCACGATAACCCCAGTTATTTCCTGTGCATTCACACCCTCTCTCTCTCCTTCACGATAACCCCAGTTGTTATTTCCTGTGCATTCACACCCTCTCTCTCTCCTTCACGATAACCCCAGTTGTTATTTCCTGTGCATTCACACCCTCTCTCTCCTTCACGATAACCCCAGTTGTTTCCCCTGTGCATCCACACCCTTTCTCTCTCCTTCATGATAACCCCAGTTGTTTCCCCTGTGCATTCACCCCCTCTCTCTCCTTCATAACCCCAGTTGTTTCCCCCTGTGCATTCACACCCTCTCTCTCCTTCATGATAACCCCAGTTGTTTCCCCCTGTGCATTCACACCCTTTCTCTCTCTCCTTCATGATAACCCCAGTTGTTTCCCCTGTGCATTCACACCCTCTCTCTCTCTCCTTCATGATAACCACAGTTGTTTCCCCCTGTGCATTCACACACTGTCTCTCTCCTTCACAATAACACCAGTTGTTTCCCCCTGTGCATTCATGACAACACCCGATGCATTCACATGCAAGTCCTGATGTAAAAAAAAAGAAACATCATTGCTATGCTCACACAGCTGTCCTAAGGCACAGCAATGGTGTCAAAGGCAACGGGTACAAATGCAAATAAATGCTGCATAGATGTGACAAGTCTGCACTAATGCATCGTTACAGAATGTACCAGGACATCATTCACAAACATGGAGCGGTTTTCTGAAGTTCACGCTCTTCTGCTGAGGCAGTCTGCTGAATAAGATGGTGGTGTTGGTTCCAATTACAGCAGCACACACTGTTGCTAAAGTTGTTGCTGATGATGAATGTGTTGCTAACACTGTTGCTGATGATGGTGGTCTTGGCGACATTGTTGCTGATGATGGTGGTGTTGCTAACATTGTTGCTGATGATGGTGGTGTTGGTGACAATGTCACTGCTGATGGTGTTGGTGAGGTTGTTGCTGATGATGGTGGTGTTGATGATGTTGCTGCCAATGATGGTGGTGTTGCTAAAGTTGTTGCTGCTGATGATGTTGGTGAATGTTGTTGCTGCTGATGGTGGTGTTGGTGAGGTTGTTGCTGGTGTTGGTGAGGTTGTTGCTGATGATGGTGGTGTTGGTGAGGTTGTTGCTGATGATGGTGGTGTTGGTGACATTGCTGCTGATGACGGTGGTGTTGATGACAATGTCACTGCTGATGGTGGTGTTGGTGCTGGTGGTGCTGGTGATGTTGTTGCTGATGCAAGTGGTGTTGCTGATGATGGTGTTGGTGAGGTTGTTGCTGATGATGGAGGTGTTGGTGATGTTGTTGCCAATTGATGGTGGTGTTGCTAAAGTTGTTGCTGCTGATGGTGAGGTTGTTGCTGATGATGGTGGAGTTGGTGAGGTTGTTGCTGATGATGGTGGTGTTGGTTCAGGGGGCAGGAGCAGCAGCAGATGCGCTGTTGCTGAGGTTGTTGTTGATGGAGGTGGTGGTTTGAGCAGCACTGTCGCTGGGGTCAGCTGGGGAAGTGAGGAAACAGACGCACATCTGATCTCGACCCAGCAGCAACAGGGACCCCCCATCCGGCTGCCACTGCACCGACGTGACTTGGAAAGACGCTGTTCAGACAAGGAACAGATTTTAACACTAACGTGACTTGGACTCATTTCAGACATAGCCAGAAAGACAGACAGTCAGGCAGGCAGAGGTACCTTTAGCAGGGACAATGACACACAGACAAACGACAGAGCTACCTTCAGTAGGCATACTGACACAGAGCTACCTTCAGTAGGCATACTGGCACAGACAGACAGAGCTACCTTCAGTAGGCATACTGACACAGACAGAGCTACCTTCAGTAGGCATACTGACACAGACAGAGCTACCTTCAGTAGGCATACTGACACAGACAGACAGAGCTACCTTCAGTAGGCATACTGACACAGACAGAGATACCTTCAGTAGGCATACTGGCACAGACAGAGCTACCTTCAGTAGGCATACTGACACAGAGATACCTTCAGTAGGCATACTGACACAGACAGAGCTACCTTCTGTAGGCATACTGACACAGACAGAGCTACCTTCAGTAGGCATACTGACACAGACAGACAGAGATACCTTCAGTAGGCATACTGACACAGACAGAGCTACCTTCAGTAGGCATACTGACACAGACAGACAGAGCTACCTTCAGTAGGCATACTGACACAGACAGACAGAGCTACCTTCAGTAGGCATACTGACACAGACAGAGATACCTTCAGTAGGCATACTGGCACAGACAGAGCTACCTTCAGTAGGCATACTGACACAGACAGAGCTACCTTCAGTAGGCATACTGACACAGACAGACAGAGCTACCTTCTGTAGGCATATTGACACAGACAGACAGAGCTACCTTCAGTAGGCATACTGACACAGACAGAGCTACCTTCAGTAGGCATACTGGCACAGACAGACAGAGCTACCTTCAGTAGGCATACTGACACAGACAGAGCTACCTTCAGTAGGCATACTGACACAGACAGACAGAGCTACCTTCAGTAGGCATACTGACACAGACAGACAGAGCTATATTCAGTAGGCATATTGACAGACAGAGCTACCTTCAGTAGGCATATCGACACAGACAGAGTGAGCTACATTCAGTAGGCATATTGGCACACACACAGAGACGAAAAAAGAGAGAATGGGACAGAGAGAGGGAGGGAGAGAGAAAGAGCTACCTTCTGCAGGCACATCAACACACAAACTGCCTTCAGGGGACCACATGTACAACTTGTTGGTTCCAGTGCAGAGTGCCAGGCGAGGTTTCTGAGGGTCCCACACCACACCTGTGTTGACACACATCAAACAATGTTGCTAGATATGTCAACATATCACCACACCACACCACACCTGTGTTGACACACACCAAACAATATCGCTATATATGTCAACATGTCACCACACCACACCTGTACTGACACACACACCAAACAATATCACTAGATATGTCAACATGTTACCACACTATGCCACACCTGTGCTGACACACACCAAACAATGTCACTAGATACGTCAACATGTCACCACACCACACCTGTGCTGACACACACCAAACAATGTCACTAAATATGTCAACATGTCACTACACCACACCTGTGTTGACAGACACAAACAGTGTTACTATATAACTTATGTCAACATGTCAGCACACAACACCTGTGTTGTCACACACACCAAACAGTAACACTAGAGATGTCAGCCTATCACCTCACCACACTGACGTCAACATGTTACCACACTACATCAACACACACACCAAACAGTATCACCAGAGATGTCAGCCTATCACCACACCACACCGATGTCAACATGTTACCACACTACATCAACACACACACCAAACAGTATCACCAGATATGTCAGCCTATCACCACACCACACTGATGTCAACATGTTACCACACTACATCAACACACACACCAAACAGTAACACCAGAGATGTCAACCTATCACCACACCACACCGATGTCAACAGGTTACCACACTACATCAACACACACATCAAACAGTATCACCAGGTACGTTAAGTTACAGTTTTTATTCATCCTGCCTTGTTTCATCCCATTATGTTTCAATTGCCCTGTTTCTGTGGGCCTGAATCTCTCTCTCTCTCTCTCTCTATATATATATATGTGTGTTACTGTCTGTAAAGAGCAGCATAGTCATCACAGTGGGCAACCAAATTACCTCCCCTCACTCACTCACACCACCCCCGCAACTCTGGTTTCAAGTATGGCCCAACAGTATTCAGTAGGACTGTTTCTGTCCTTTTTGGCAGGTGGGGTGGTGGGGGGGCGGCATGGCTTGGGGGGGGGGGGGGGTAGAAAGAAAGAAAAGAAGAACTGCTCCCTTCTTAATGCCTGGCATTGATAATAAAAATAATAAAGTCCCAGCCATAGCCAAAGGCCCCACTTTTGACCTCGTGTTTAGTGTGTGTGTGTGTGTGTGTGTGTGTGTGTGTGTGTGTGTGTGTGTGTGTGTGTGTGTGTGTGTGTGTGTGTGTGTGTGTGACAAAAACCGTCACACTGAGCATAGTCAGTAATTATTACTGCAACCTGCTGACCAATAAACTGTCCTGGAGATGGTAACTGAATACAACATTGACAACAGATGCACAGTAACTGAATACATCACTGACACTTGATCACTGATGTGTGGTAACAGAATGCATCACTGACACCTGATGTATGGTAACTGAATACATCACTGGCACCTGACACACAGTAACTGAATACATCACTGACACTTGATCACTGATGTGTGGTAACAGAATGCATCACTGACACCTGATGTATGGTAACTGAATACACCACTGGCACCTGACACACAGTAACTGAATACATCACTGACATCTGACACACTGTAACTGAATACATCACTGACACTTGACACATGTTAACTGAATACATCACTGACACTTGATGGCTGAGGCCTGGATGAGAACGGCACACAATGTCAAGCGCTGGATGTCCCAGACCCACAGCACCGTTGGCATGTTGTCTGCACACACAAAATATTGCAACAGTTGACTCACTGCAGAAAGACCACTCAAACGAAATCTTTTATCATGCTACTCTCGCTAAAGACAAACTGTTTACAGTATTTTCAAGACTTACCACCACCTGATGCATGCACCGAGTCATTGATTTGCAAGCTGACAGGAAAATAAAACCATGCAAAGGTCTACTGAAGGCCAGTCAAAACAAACTTTTTAGCCATCTTTTTTTTCAGGGGCAAAAAAAGACAAAAACAAGTAAGAAGAGGAAACAAAAACAAAACAACATCGACAACATCAATCTAACACCTCTACTCTCAATGAAACTGTTATTTCAGTGGGACAACAACATGAGTGAAACTGAAAGGAAGAGTTTCAAAGTGGGAGGCACCATATGTAAACATGGCGTGCATGCCTTGATCAGGCAAGCAGGCGGCCATTGCTGAAACCGGCTGGACTGTTTCATGCTGACAATTAAAACACAGTGCATGTTTCTCCCACAAACACACGGTGGAGTGTGCATGGTTTCTCCCACAAACACACAACAGAGTGTGCATGGTTTTCCCCACAAACACACAGTGGAGTGTGCGTGTTTTCCCCACAAACACACAGTGGAGTGTGCGTGGTTTCTCCCACAAACGCACAGTGCATGGTCTCTCCCACAAACATCCCCTCCCATAGAAACTGGGAGACAAAAGTTAGGTTGAAGTACATGGAGACTTTGTTCCCCACACCAAAACGCACAGCCAGGACTGTAGATGAAGTAGGTGTAAGTGCTCACCGTTTTTGGTGTACATGTATTTACAGTCGGCAGAGAAGGCAGCCATGCCGACACCCACCCTGGGATTGGCTTTGTTGGTGGGGGGTTTGGTGGCAGGTATGCTGACTGGACAAGCCTCCACCTCATCTGAAACAATGGCTCTGACCATCATCCTGCATCCTCACCTGCCTGACAACACTCTACAGGTCCCCATACACTTGTTTGTCAACACTCTACAGGTCCCCGTACTCTTGTTCATCAACACTCTACAGGTCCCCATTCACCTGTTTGTCAGCATTCTACAAGTCCCCATACACTTGTTCACCAGCACTCTACAGGTCCCCACCTGTTCATCAACACTCTAGAAGTCCCCACCCACTTGTTCGTCAACATTCTACATGTCTCCAACCACTTGTTTGTCAACACTACAGGTCCCCATCCACTTGTTCGTCAACACTCTACATGTCTCCACCCACTTGTTTGTCAACACTACAGGTCCCCATCCACTTGGTCGTCACCACTCTACATGTCTCCACCCACCTGTTCATCAGCACTCTACAGATCCCCACCCACCTGTTCATCAACACTCTACAGGTGCCCACCCACTTCTTTATCAACACTCTACATGTCTCCACTAACTTGTTCATCAACACTCTACATGTCTCCACCCACTTGTTCATCAACACTTTACAGATCCCCATCCACTTGTTCGTCAACACTCTACAGGTCGCCATCCCCTTGTTCATCAACACTCTACAGGTCCCCATCCACTTGTTCATCAACACTCTACAGGTCCCCATCCACTTGTTCAACAACCCTCTATATGCATAATGTGCTGAATACATCATGTAGGTTACCAACTACCAATTTCTCCAGGGGTTGTTTACTGACCCTGGTCAATGAGAAATGTATGCATGCTTACTCACCCTGATCAATGGGAAATGTATGCATGCTTACTCACCATGCTACAACGGGACATCTAAGTGTTTACTCACCATAGTAACATGGGCATGTATTGTGTTTACTGACCATGGTATAGCGGGGTGTAATGTGTATGTCTGCTTACCATAATACAATGGGCTGTGTATGTCTGTTTACCATAATACAATGGGATCAGATTTTCTGCTTACAATAGGATGCATACAACTACTTGCCATGCTAAATAATAAATAATTATTAAAGTATCTGTCAAGCGCAAAATCTTGTCCATAGAGACTATTCCACACACACACTCACACACACACACACACACACACACACACACACACACACACACACACACACACACACACACAGGCACCTGCACACATGAGTATACTGCTCATACAAAATGTACACACAACTTGGACAACAGACAGACACCTAAAGCAGAGGAAGATAGCAGCGTGGAATGGAAAATGTGCATTTGTGTGTGTTTACTAAGTCACTACTGCACAGCTCCAAGCACGTTTCATCATTGACAATGCAGTGCTGTTTTAGGGACTTCCCAACATTTCCCTGACATCAACAGTCAGGGTGAGTTCACGTAAATAGATCCTAAGTGTTACAGCAAAACAGGAAGACTTCAAAACACTGACATTAACAGTTAGGGTGGGTTCATGTGAATACGTCCTAAGTGTTTCAGCAAAACAGGAAGACTTCAAAACACTGACATTATCAGTCAGGGTGGGTTCACATGAATACGTCCTAAGTGTTACAGCAAAACAGGAAGACTTCAAAACACTGACATTTGCTCTGTCCTACAAAGAGTGTGGCGGCAGGGGCGGTTAACTCTGCAGGGTTGGCTGTGGAGGAGCGAGTCTGCGTCTCCCGGTAAACCACCTGCAGCAGAAAGAAGAGAGGGAATGGCAGACACCAACACTGACTCAGGGCTCATAACAGCTGTTTCTTTGACTCACACACACACACACACACACACACACACACACACACACACACACACACACACACACACACACACACACACTGTCAAAAGTAAAGTCAGCATGATGTTTTCATCCTGAAGCAAAGCCAGTATGACGTTTTCATCTTGGAATAAGGTCAGTGCGATGCTTGCACCTTGGAATAAGGTCAGAATGTTATCATCTTGGGAAAGGTCAGCATGACGTTTTCATCTTGGAATAAGGTCAGCATGATGTTTTCATTACAGCCAGCCCCACTAGCTGTACATCACTGAAGGAACAATAGCAAGAAGCCCTGGGGCAACCTGGGACACTTATCAATAGCAAGGAGCCCTGGGGCAACCTGGGACACTTATCAATAGCAAGGAGCCCTGGGGCAACCTGGGACACTTATCAATAGCAAGAAGCCCTGGGGCAACCTGGGACACTTATCAATAGCAAGAAGCCCTGGGGCAACCTGGGACACTTATCAATAGCAAGAAGCCCTGGGGCAACCTGGGACACCACTTGTCAATAGCAAGGAGCTTTGGGGCAACCTGGGACACTTATCAATAGCAAGAAGCCAGGAGCAACCTGGGACACTTGTCAACAGCAAGGCACCAGGGGCAACCTGGGACACCTGTCAACAGCAAGGAGCCAGGAGCAACCTGGGACACTTATCAATAGCAAGGTGCCAGGGGCAACCTGGGACACTTGTCAATAGCAAGGAGCCCTGGGGCAACCTGGGACATTTATCAATAGCAAGAAGCCAGGGGCAACCTGGGACACTTGTCAACAGCAAGGCGCCAGGGGCAACCTGGGACACTTATCAATAGCAAGGCGCCAGGGGCAACCTGGGACACTTATCAATAGCAAGGCGCCAGGGGCAACCTGGGACACTTGTCAATAGCAAGTAGCCCTGGGACAACCGTGGACACCACTTGTCAATAGCAAGGAGCCGGGGTGACTTGGGAGACTAGTCTTGTCAACAGCAAGGATCCAGGGGTGACCTGGGACACTTGTCAACAGCAAGAAGCCAGGGGCGACCTGGGACACCTGTCAACAGCAAGGAGCCAGGGGCGACCTGGGACACTTGTCAATAGCAAGGAGCCAGGGGCGACTTGGGACACTAGTCTTGTCAACAACAAGGAACCAGGGGCGACCTGGGACACTTGTCAATGCTTCATACAGTCAGTCCTGCTAGCTGTCACTTCAGAAAGGAAGTTTCTAAAAAAGCAAAAACAAAAACAAACAAAAAATGTGTTTTTTCAAATCAATGGAGCATTTTGCAACAAAATCTTGGATTTCCCGATTGTCAGTGTTTATTTTAAGCCCCTTCTAGCTGTCAGTCAAAAGCCTTTTTGAGGCGGCTGGCTGTGTGAGAACTCAGGAGTTTGTGATGTGAGGTTTCACTGTCTCTGGCAACACTTACAAGGCTACTGCCTTCCACAGTGCTGGGGTGGGACAGGGTGCAGATGGTCTTCCATGTGATGTGGTTCAGGATTCGAACCTGCAACATCACAAACAAAAATACACAAAAACCTTATTAACCTGCAACGCATTTGACACAGTGTTAAGATCCAAGTACTAACTAACCAGCAAACACAATGAACAAAGTCAGACCCTATCTTCAAGGTGAGTGGCTTTGGCCTGGCTGGTAAGCAGACAGATGCTGGTTCAAGTCCACCATGGCTCTTCTTTCTCCTCAAAAGGTAACAGGGTTAACACTGCTGCCCACCTTATGTAGAAGTCATTTAGCAGTGACTTTAGTCCCCCCCCCCCCCTTTCATTCTGGTGGTGACAGTGTAGCAACCCCCCTCTTTGTGGTGACAGTGCAGCATTAGGTATCGTTCAACCCCCCTCTTTGTGGTGACAGTGTAGCATTAGGTATGGTTCCACCTCCCCGTCATGGTGGTGACAGTGTAGCATTAGGTATCGTTCAACCCCCCTCCTGGTGGTGACAGTGTAGCATTAGGTATCGTTCAACCCCCTCCTGGTGGTGACAGTGTAGCATTAGGTATCGTTCAACCCCCCTCCTGGTGGTGACAGTGTAGCTTTAGGTATCGTCCCCTCCCCCTCCCCCCACATAGTGCAAAGTATACCCCTCCCAACACACACACTTCAGGTGGTGACAGTGTAGTTCCACCCCTCCCTCCTATTGTGCAAAGTATACCCCCCCCCAACACACACACAAACACACACTTCAGATGGTGACAATGCAGCGTTAGGTACGCCCCCCTCCCCCTTCCCCCACCATCCCGGATCTTGCCCCCATCCAAAGGACTACCTCTCCCGAGACAAGAGGCGTTCAAACAAGTCTCACAGCACCCTGTGTTAGGGAGTTCTGGTCCCTGCCAGATAAAATCTACCAAACGGCGGGTGAGCTGAGCAGGTCTGGGGGGAGCGAAATAACTTGACGGAACACACCAGAGCTCCAGTGAAAACCAGCGAACAGAACGCTTTGAACCCCCCCACCCCACCCCCGCCCCCGCCCCCGGTGACAGTGTAGCATTAGGCGTGGCTCCACCTCCCCCCTCCTACAGTATAACAACAGAACACACCACAGCTCCAGAGAAAACGAGCGTACAGAACGCTCTGCAGGATGCACACCCAGGTCAGAGGTCAGAGACCTGCCTCCGCAACTGCTAAGGGTGAGGGTCGAGGCGGGGGAGGGGGGGGGGGGCGACTGAAGCAACCTAAAGGGCAGCTTGCCCACGTCACAGTTCTGTTGTAGTGTCCAGCGGCTCCCGGCTCCAGCGGCTCCCTGGCTCATGAATGATGAACCGGGCCCTGTAAAGTCGGCCCACATTACTTATTCCTTTCACGGAAGAACTCTACCGTTTTCGAGTCTACCTGCTGTTGCTGAAATGTTTAACGGTATTCTTTTCTACCCGCTGGGCCGACGATTCAAAGACTTCGCCGCTATCTTTCAACACCTCCTTGTTATGAAAATTTACCTCCGTTTGTAAAAACTGTGTGGCTGGCCCCATGGTGGGTCCGTAAGCCTCCGAGCGAAACACTCAATGAAAAGGGCGTTGCTTTGTAACTGAACACCCAGTCATAAATTGACAGTGCTTTTCTAAAAGTCTGGGTACAGTTATTTACTGTTTGTATTACGTGACCTGGAAAACCACTGGACTATGAAGCCTGGCTCAACCCGCAGAACACAAACAGGTCTATATTGCCACAAGTATTTGTATAATGTATGTATGTTACAGAAAAACTGTGAAACAAGGATTTCATGAAATCCCTACTGATTCCAGGGCTTTCCTGTATTACTGGCTCAATCAGAGATTTTTTTTAAAGCAATGGATTTCTTCCGGGGTAATTATGGGCCTGCAGCTCCAGCTTGGCAGCACGAAGTACACTGGGATGTGAAACGGCAGACTACTTGTCTATGACGTTGTACAGTCTGGGTGTGGTGACTGTCTGTGACGTTGTACAGTCTGGGTGTGGTGACTGTCTGTGACGTTGTACAGTCTGTTTGTGGTGACTGTCTGTGACGTTGTACAGTCTGGGTGAGGTGACTGCCTGTGACGTTGTACAGTCTGTTTGTGGTGACTGTCTGTGACGTTGTACAGTCTGGGTGAGGTGACTGCCTGTGACGTTGTACAGTCTGGGTGTGGTGACTGTCTGTGACGTTGTACAGTCTGTTTGTGGTGACTGCCTGTGACGTTGTACAGTCTGGGTGTGGTGACTGCCTGTGACGTTGTACAGTCTGGGTGTGGTGACTGCCTGTGACGTTGTACAGTCTGGGTGTGGTGACTGCCTGTGACGTTGTACAGTCTGGGTGTGGTGACTGCCTGTGACGTTGTACAGTCTGGGTGTTGTGACTGCCTGTGACGTTGTACAGTCTGGGTGTGGTGACTGTGACGTTGTACAGTCTGGGTGTGGTGACTGTGACGTTGTACAGTCTGGGTGTGGTGACTGCCTGTGACGTTGTACAGTCTGGGTGTGGTGACTGTGTGACGTTGTACAGTCTGGGTGTGGTGACTGTGTGACTTTGTACAGTCTGGGTGTGGTGATTGTGACTTTGTACTTGTCTGGGTGTGGTGACTGCCTGTGACGCAGTACAGTCTGGGTGTGGTGACTGTGACTTTGTACTGGTCTGGGTGTGGTGACTGCCTGTGACTTTGTACAGGTCTGGGTGTAGTGACTGAATTTGTACAAGTCTGGATGTAGTAACTGCCGGTGACTTTGTACAGGTCTGTGTGTGGTGACTACCTGTGACTATACAAGTCTGTGTATGGTGACTGTGACTTTATACAGGTCTGGGTGTAGTGACTGCCTGTGACCTTGTACACGTCTGGGTGTGGTGACTACCTGTGACTTTGTACAGGTCTGTGTGTGGTGACTATAAGTCTGTGTGCGGTGACTACCAGTGACTTTGTACAGGCCTGTGTGGTGACTGTGACTGTACAGGTCTGGGTGTAGTGACTGCCTGTAGCTTTGTACATGACTGTGTGTGGTGACTAACTTTGTACAGGCCAGTGTGTGGCGAGTGCACATCGGTCACAATATTCCCAGTCCGGCATCACATTGCTAGCAAAAGGTACACGGCAAAAGAAGTAAAAAGGTAAGACTGATTTATAGGTGTTTATCTGGTGAGTGCACCTCAGAATATTTTAAGTGACCCCCTCCCCCTCCCCCAGTCTGTCACACAAAATAACTATCTCACAAACAGTCATTCTGGGAACTCGCGTCCTTAAATCCCTAAACAAAATCAGTGGGTTCATGAAATCTCTGACTGGATCAGTGAGACGAAATCTTTAAAAATGATTAGACAGTTTGACAGACAGACAGAGGAACTGGTGGGGGTAGGGGGGGGTCAACCCACTTACCTACCCCCCCTCCCACCCCCCACCCCCACCCCCACACACTCACACAGTCGTCACTGGAGTGCTGTTCCCCTGTTTACTGCAGTCATGCTTGGCTTCTACAGTGTTGCAAGACACCCGCCGGGTGTTTTCACTGACACCTCACAAAGAGAGCCGCCCCGCTACCCTGCCCCTCTCTCAGCCACACAGCACAGGCCCAACTGCAAGCACTGGTTTAGCACATCCTGGACGGAGGGACGGAGGGTGCGGGAAGGCCGGGCTTGGAGTCTGCAGCCACAGGCCGGGCTCTTGCGGCACGTTTTTGTCACTACGGCACGTTTCGTCACGAAGTTGACAAAACGTGTCAAATCTGATGCACCGCCTGCACGTTTTGTCACCTTAGTGACGAAACGTGCCGTGGTGACAAAACGTGCCGCAACACCGGCCAAAGTCAGTACTGAGTCAGCCAGCTCACACGCCAGGTCAAGGAGGAAAGGCCTGCTGTATCAGCCAACCAACCTGACCCAGATACGAGAAGTCACCGTCCCTGTCCATCTGTTTTCAGAGGAAGGGGAAGAAAAAAAAAATATATATAAAAAATCAGAGAACCGGCAAGGCGGAATTCCTAACGGCAGGCATAGCATGCCGAACCATCGGCAGTACTTCCGACCCGCTCATAGCTAACACTACTTCTCGTCTTCTGACCCGCTCATAGATAACACTACTTCTCGTCTTCTGACCCGCTCATAGCTAACACTGCTTCTCGTCTTCCGACCCGCTCATAGCTAACACTACTTCTCGTCTTCTGACCCGCTCATAGCTAACACTACTTCTCGTCTTTTGACCCTCTCATAGCTAACACTACTTCTCGTCTTCCGACCCGCTCATAGCTAACACTACTTCTCGTCTTCGGACCCGCTCATAGCTAACACTACTCGTCTTCTGACCCGCTCATAGCTAACGGCACTTCTCGTCTTCTGGCCCGCTCATAGCTAACACTACTTCTCGTCTTCCGACCTGCTCATAGCTAACTATACTTCTCGTCTTCTGACCTGCTCATAGCTAACAATACTTCTCGTCTTCTGACCCGCTCATAGCTAACGGCAGGCATAGCGTGTTTCTGACCCGCTCATAGCCTTGTATTAGCCTGTTGTTTATCCTTGTCCTTTCTCAGTGGTTCCTCTCTGTCCCCAAGAGCCGTATGACTGGCAAGGCCCCTGGCGCCGTGAATGAAGTGCTACTCAACTGAGCTGAATGAACAGACGGGACCCTGCATACCTCACCACTCTGGCTCACAGCGCTGGAACTCAATTTTAATTTCTGCGTGCGCGGCATCCCAGCGCGTGGCCGGAAACATGTAGGCCTGTCTGTGACATGTTTTTCCCCCCTGGCAGACACAGTGAACATGAAACACTTCTTCCGGTTCTGCACGCTGAATACCCAACATCATATTTCCACCAGCCCCAAAACGGTTACCTAAAGGGGTAGGGGTTTAGTGGTGTAAATAGGATTACACAGTGAATAGGATTATCGCAAGCAGCCTAGTACAGTGACAGCGGCCCCCACTGGCAAGGCTGGCACAGGTAGGGCCGGGCTTGACTGGCGACTGACGGCTATTACAAGTAGGGCCGGGTTGACTGACGGCTATTACAAGTAGGGCCGGGTTGACTGACGGCTGTTATAGGAAGGCCGGGCTGACTGGCGACTGACGGCTATTACAAGTAGGGCCGGGTTGACTGACGGCTGTTATAGGAAGGGCCGGGCTGACTGGCGACTGACGGCTATTACAAGTAGGGCCGGGTTGACTGACGGCTGTTATAGGAAGGGCCGGGTTGACTGACGGCTGTTACAGGAAGGGCCGGGTTGACTGACGGCTGTTATAGGAAGGGCCCGGGTTGACTGACGGCTGTTACAGGAAGGGCCGGGTGACTGACGGCTATTATAGGAAGGGCCGGGTTGACTTACGGCTGTTACAGGAAGGGCCGGGTTGACTGACGGCTGTTATAGGAAGGGCCGGGTTGACTGACGGCTGTTACAGGAAGGGCCGGGTTTACTGGCGACTGTTACAGGTAGAGCCGGGTTGACTGGCGACTGACGGCTGTTACAGGTAGGGCCGGGTTGACTGGCGACTGTTACAGTTAGGGCCGGGTTGACTGGCGACTGACGGCTGTTACAGTTAGGGCCGGGTTGACTGGCGACTGTTACAGGTAGGGCCGGGTTGACTGGCGACTGACGGCTGTTACAGGTAGATCCGGGTTGACTGGCGACTGTTGCAGGTAGGGCCGGGTTGACTGGCGACTGACGGCTGTTACAGGTAGGGCCGGGTTGACTGGCGACTGACGGCTGTTCCACGTGACTGCCAACTCGCCCACTGACCAGCTCCAAGCGCTGGTTTACAACATCCTTTCCCCAACGAGGATGGGTTCTGCTGGAAAGCGAGGCTTGGAGTGTGCCCATGGCAGCCTGACAGCCCACAGACAGCTGACAACCGGGGCTTGGAGTGTGCCCATGGCAGCCTGACAGCCCACAGACAGCTGACAACCGGAGCTTGAGCGGAGAGGATGAGTGCCCCGTAGTCACTGCTTTGTTCCAACAACACTGACATAGGGTAGCTTTGTTCGAACACGCTGACTTAGGGTAGCTTTACTCCAAACACGCTGACTTAGGGTAGCTTTACTCCAAACACGCTGACTTAGGGTAGCTTTGTTCCGAACACGCTGACTTAGGGTAGCTTTATTCCGAACACGCTGACTTTGGTAGCTTTGTTCCGAACACGCTGACTTAGGGTAGCTTTACTCCAAACACGCTGACTTAGGGGAGCTTTATTCCGAACACGCTGACTTAGGTAGCTTTATTCCAAGCACACCGACATAGGATAGCTTTGCTTCTAGCACAATGATCTCACACAGGGTGAGGGATTTAGATAAGGCTTTAAGGGACAAAGTGAAAAAGCGGATACTGAGAAGCGGAGCTGTGATATACCGTTACCCCAGCGTCAACGTCAAATGCCTACCCGTTTTTCGGGGGGGGGGGGGGGGGGGGGGGGGGGGGGGGATTAGCGGTAACGCGCAGTCAACCGCGAGGGTTGCATGAGGGCCGAGAGAGAGCAAAGTAAAAAAACATCAAGTTGTGGAAAGAAAGACCCGCCTGTCTGGCGCACTGCTCAGTCAACAGGGCCTAGACTGATGAGGAAGAAGAAAGAAAGAAAGAATCTGACAGAACGCGAAAGAACCCACCCGCTTTTACTGTAAACTGACCACACGACGTGTGTGTGTGTGTGTGTGTGTGTGTGTGTGTGTGTGTGTGTGTGTGTGTGTGTGTGTGTGTGTGTGTGTGTGTGTGTGTGTAGAGGAGGGAATCAAAGCATACGTAGACTGTTCGCCACGATTGGCTTGAGCAATACCTCAGGTATGACTGATGTTTTTATCTCCCCCCTCCCCCAACCCGGTGAAAGACGGGAGGGGGATTGAGGGGTGGGGGGTCACCAGGACGAGCGAGGAAGCATTGCCCGAGTCTCCATGGAAGTCAACTGAGAGTGCCGATGGTCTCGCTTTATCCACCCCCCACCCCCAATTGTCCCCCCTGTCAACACTGGCTTTGACATCCAGAAACGGCAACCTGGCCTCTGAGCTGGCGTCGTACGCATGAAGCAGTCTTAATGTGCAGGTCGGCCTTGTCCATGGATTTATAGAAACGTATATGTACGTCAATATTGGGCCGTGTCAGAGTAATGTAATCGACATGCAGGCAGGCTTTAAGCCTGACTTCCACATGGATGGTCACGAAGCACGCGGCAAAGAGAGAGAGAGGGAGGGAGGGAGGGAGGGAGAGAGAGAGAGAGAGAGAGAGAGAGACGAGAGAGAGAGAGAGAGAGAGAGAGAGAGATCAGAATCATATAACCAGTAGTGGACATTTAGGTAATAAGCTATTCTTACAATCTGTCGATGCTAAGCGACACAGATATACACAAACATCATTACCGATACACACAACATGAACACTGTACACGACAAAAAGGGAACTGATCATCCGTCGCTGACAAACACTACGTCCCTCTCGTGATACGGGGCCCACTTCCCCCCACCGCTGAAGCTGAGGTGACGTGCGTGTGTGAACCTGCTGTGATGCAGACTACATACCGACCGGGACACGGAAGACTGGAATAGCGCACAGCTATTCAGTGCCAGTCTAGATGATCAGATTTGTAAACGACAGCCCGTATTTCAGGTAACGGTTTCGGGGTGCTGGGGACCGTGCGTGGAAACCGCCACACTGCTGTGGCATACAAAGCGCAGCCGGACTTTTTTCTTTTCAACAAAGTAACTTGCGTAATACAGCGCCGCCCCCCCCCCCCCCCCTCCTCCCCACCCCTCCTTCCCCTCCTTCCCCCTTCATTAAAAAAAAAAAAAAAAAAAAATCCTCTCTCTCTCCCTTTTAATCCTTCCCTCTCAGCGTATGTAGCACCACACCCGCCTTCAGTTTGTGAAAGTGCAAGGTACAGGTGGAGGGAGACAGCCTGGCATGGTGCAGGGAGACAGCCTGGCATGGTGCAGGGAGACAGCCTGGCATGGTGCATGGAGACAGAGCCTGGCATGGATTGCAGGGAGACAGCCTGGCATGGTGCAGGGAGACAGCCTGGCATGGTGCAGGGAGACAGAGCCTGGCATGGATTGCAGGGAGACAGCCTGGCATGGATTGCTGGGAGACAGCCTGGCATAGATTGCAGGGAGAAAGCCTGGGATTGTACAGGGAGACAGCCTGGCATGGATTGCTGGGAGACAGCCTGGCATAGATTGCAGGGAGAAAGCCTGGGATTGTACAGGGAGACAGCCTGGCATGGATTGCTGGGAGACAGCCTGGCATGGATTGCAGGGAGAAAGCCTGGGATTGTACAGGGAGACAGCCTGGCATGGATTGCTGGGAGACAGCCTGGCATGGATTGCAGGGAGAAAGCCTGGGATTGTACAGGGAGACAGCCTGGCATGGATTGCTGGGAGACAGCCTGGCATGGATTGCAGGGAGAAAGCCTGGGATTGTACAGGGAGACAGCGTGGTGCAGGGAAGACAGCCTGGCATGGTGCAAGGAGAAAGCATGACATGGGCAGTGGCGCGGAGCCCAAAGTATGCGCCCTGTTGACAAAATGTCAGCCAAAGTCCTGGAGTTTTCTTTTTCAAGCCTTCACTCAGCGAAAGGAACCGGAGAGGGGTGGGGGGGTGGGGGGGGGAGGGGGGGTTCCTGTGGTATCTGCACAGATGTGTGTTCACACGTAGGCCCTACACGCTTAGTAAAGTGATCCTGTTTTGACATAAAGGCCAGCTGCGACAGTGACGCCACCTACCCTGGTCCTTCTCTCACCTAGCCTGATAGTCTGGTCTTGGTCCTTCTCTCATCTAGCCTGCTAGCCTGGTCCTTCTCTCACCTAGCCTGGTCCTTCTCCCACCTAGCCTGCTAGCCTCGTCCTTCTTTCACCTAGCCTAGCCAGGTCCTTTTCTCACCTAGCTTAGTCATTCTCACACCTATCTTGGTCCTTCTCCCACCTAGACTAGCCTGGTCCTTCTCTCACATAGCCTGCTAGCCTGGGTCCTTCTCTCGCATAGCCTGCTAGCCTGGTCCTTCTCTCACATAGCCTGCTAGCCTGGTCCTTCTCTCACATAGCCTTCTAGCCTGGCCTTTCTCCTACCCAGCCTGCTAGCCTGGTCCTTCTCTCACTTAGCCTCGGTCCTTCTCCCACCTAGCCTAGCTTGGTCCTTCTCCCAACTAGCCTGGTCCTTCTCCCACCTAGCCTAGCCTGGTCCTTCTCCCACCTAGCCTAGCCTGGTCCTTCTCTCACCTAGCCTGCTAACCTGGTCCTTCTGAAGTTCTCCGCACTTAGCCTGTTAGCCTGGTCCTTCTCTCACCTAGCCTGCTAGCCTGGTCCTTCTCCCACCTAGCCTGGTCCTTCTCTCACCTAGCCTAGCCTGGTCCCTCTCTCACCTAGCCTAGCCTGGTCCTTCTCTCACCTAGCCTGCTAGCCTGGTCTTTCTCCTACCTAGCCTGCTAGCTTGGTCCTTCTCTCACCTAGCCTGCTAGCCTGGTCTTTCTCCTACCTAGCCTGCTAGCTTGGTCCTTCTCTCACCTAGCCTGCTAACCTGGTCTTTCTCCTACCTAGCCTGCTAGCTTGGTCCTTCTCCCACCTAGCCCGGTCCTTCTCTCACCTAGCCTAGCCTGGTCCCTTTCTCACCTAGCCTAGCCTGGTCCTTCTCTCACCTAGCCTGCTAGCCTGGTCTTTCTCCTACCTAGCCTGCTAGCTTGGTCCTTCTCTCACCTAGCCTGCTAGCCTGGTCTTTCTCCTACCTAGCCTGCTAGCTTGGTCCTTCTCTCACCTAGCCTGCTAGCCTGGTCTTTCTCCTACCTAGCCTGCTAGCTTGGTCCTTCTCCCACCTAGCCTGCTAACCTGGTCTTTCTCCTACCTAGCCTGCTAGCTTGGTCCTTCTCCCACCTAGCCTGGTCCTTCTCCCACCTAGTCTGGCCTGGTCCTTCTCCCACCTAGTCTGGCCTGGTCCTTCTCCCACCTAGCCCCACTTAACCTAGCCTGGTCCCATCAAGTCTTACAGGAGGCAACCTGGGTTTTCCCTCTTACCCATAGTACTACTGGGAGACAATCTGGGTTTTACCCTCTCATACAAAGGACTACTGGGAGACAACCTGGTCCCCCCCCCCCCCCCCCCCCCCCCACACCATAGTACTACTAGGAGACAATCTGGGGTTTACCCTCTCGTACAAAGGACCACTAGGGGACAACCTGGGTTTTTTCCCTCTCATACCAAGGACCACTAGGAGATCTCCCCTCTCGTCCAAAGGACTACTGGACATGTTTTTCTCATCGAAAGGGCTATTGACCGACAGCCCGGGTTTTCTCAACCCGTCCAAAGGATTAGAGACAACCCGTTTTCCCCTCTCACCCAAAGCAATCCGGACATACAACCCGGGTTTTTTCAACCCATCCAAAGGATTAGAGACAACCCGTTTCCCCTCTCACCCAAAGCAATCCGGACAAACAACCCGGGTTTTCTCAACCCATCCAAAAGAGACAACCCCCCGTTTTCCCCTCTCATCCAAAGCACTCCGGACATACAACCCGGGTTTTCTCAACCCATCCAAAGGATTAGAGACAACCCGTTTTCCCCTCTCATCCAAAGCGCTCCGGACATACAACCCGGGTTTTCTCAACCCATCCAAAGGATTAGAGAC
>OY757555.1:12156904-12191242 GCA_963584105.1 Alviniconcha strummeri | reverse complement strand
AAAAGTGGCTTGAGCTGGGAAGCCAGAGACGGGATCTGCGGTGAGCTATGCTCCCTTGGTGAGCTATGGTCCCTTGGTGAGCTATGGTCCAAGTCTATGGTCCATTCATAAGCTATGGTCTACTCTTTTTGACCTATGGTCCACTCTTACTGAACTTTGGTCCACCAGTGAGCTTTGGTCCACTCTTACAGAGCTATGGTCCACTGGTGAACTTTAGTCCACTCTTACTGAGGTATGGTCCAGTGGTGAGTTTTGGTCCACTCTTACTGAGCTATGGTCCACTCTTACTGAGCTATGGTCCAGTGATGAGTTTTGGTCCACCCTTACTGAGCTATGGTCCCCTCTTACTGAGCTACTGGTCAGGGTATCAGCCATGGGTAGGGTACTGGTTAGAGTATCAACCACACTGTGGGGTTGGGTGGGGTACTGGTCGGGGTATCAACCATAGGGTAGGGCCATGGTACTGGTTATGGTATCAACAATGGTGTGGGGTTGGTACTGGTCAGAGTATCAACCATGGGGTGGGGTGCTGGTCAGGGTATCAGCCACCGTGTGGGGGTAGGTACTTGTCAGGGTATCGGCCAGGGTGGGGTTGGGGGTCAGGGGATCAACCATGGGGAGGGGTACTGGTTAGGGTATCAACCACAGTGAGGGGTTGGGGTTGAGTACTGGTTAGGGTATCAACCACAGTGTGGGGTAGGGGTGGTGTACTGGTCAGGGCTGAAGGAGGGTAGAACGCAAGCAAAGAGTAACAAACAAAAAACAAAAAAACCTGCCTGAACACTGACTGTAGCAGACATACAAAAATATAGAAAGTGGCCACATACACATCTTCAAAGCATAGAAGCAAGCTTGAAGAAAAAACAAAAGAAAAAAAAAAGGTAAAGAAAAAAAAAAGAAAAAAGGAAGAAGAAGAAAGTTGCTTTTGTCAAATCAAAATTCAGTATAAGTGATTATACTGAATTTTGATTTAACAAAGCAACTTTCTACTTTTTTTGAAGAGTGACAATAACAAAAGCAGCCCACCAACCAACCAAACACGATTAGAGATTTAGAGCACCTATACAAATTCATGACCGTAAACCGACAGACAAGTTAAACAGTGTGATGGAAAGAAATTCATGAACATGCACATATTTTTGTTTGAAACCGCAACACAGTCAGCAATGACAGACAGGTAAAAAGCAACAGACACTATCAACAGCAGACAGGTAAAAAGCAACAGACACTAGGCAGCAGCAGACAGGTAAAAAGCAACAGACACTGGCAGTGGCAGACAGGTAAAAAGCACCTTTCTGGGTGGGGCCTTCATGAAAGTGCCACCAGAGGGGAAGAAGACACCGGGTTATAGCTGCACCTTGCAACAGTAATGAGCCGTGGAGGTGCTGGCCACACAACCCAGCTGCTAGCCCTCAGTGTCCACTGACCAGCTGTGGGACAGGCAGGGGTGGGTAGGGGTAGAGAGGACCAGCAGCTATAGGTGGCCAAGCAGTCCCACCATTAGGGTGGTGACCCTGTGCAGTGCTTTCTGCTTCACACACTGCACTGTGCCTGCAGCTTTGTATGATGCCTGTAGGCCTGTGTGTTTGCCCCAGGCATCCTTAATCGTGGTGTAAGCCACTTTAGCCAACTCTGATTGTGATTGAAAATAAAATGAGGTGAAATCTATGTGTTCATGATTTAGTGAGCTCATCTTGGCCTCACTGAAAGCGAAAGTGTGCATGTGTGTGTGTGTGTGTGTGTGTGTGTGTGTGTGTGTGTGTGTGTGTGTGTGTGTGTGTGTGTGTGTGTGTGTGTGTGTGTGCTTCTGAGGAAATAGAAGTAGACCCAGTTGGCTCTCAGTGTTCCCCTGAGTTAAGTCAAGTTGTCCCTGTGTCCCACTGTGCAGAGTCAAGTTGTCCCAGAGTCCCCCTGTGTGAAGTCAAACTGTCCTAGAGTCCCCCTGTGTGAAGTCAAGCTGTCCCTGTGTCCCCTTGTGTGAAGTCAAGCTGTCCCCCTGTGTGAAGTCAAGTTGTCCCAGTGTCCCCCTGTGTGAAGTCATGTTGTCCCAGTGTCCCCTTGTGTGAAGTCAAGTTGTCCCTGTGTGGTCAGGTCATCCCCATGTCTCCTAGAGTGAAGTCAGGTTGTCCCAGTGTCCCCCAGAATTAAGTCAAGTTATCCCAGTGTTCCCCAGAGTGAAGTCAAGTCATCCCCCTGTGCCACAAAGTGAAGTCAAGTTGTCCCAGTTTCCCCCAGAGTGAAATCAAGTTCTCCCAGTGTCCCCCTCTGTAAAGTTGCTCTCTTGTCCCCTTGTGTAAAGTCAAGTTGTCCCAGTGTCCCCCAGAGTGAAGTCGAGTTGCCCCAGTGTCTCCCAGAGTGAAGCTGTCCCAGTATCCCCTTGTGTAAAGCTCTCCTCTTGTCCCCTGTGTAAAGTTGTCCCAATGTCCCCAGAGTGAAGTCAAGTTGTCCCAGTGTCCCCCGGAGTGAAGTCAAGTTGATCTTGCACTGTCCATGTGTCATCAACCCTTGCACTGTCCACATGTCATCAGTCCTTGCAGCTAGTCATCAATGTCTGATCACTTTTTGAGGGGGGAGATGGACTTGGGGGTGAGGGAGGGGGTTTGCAGTCTCTGTCTCTCAATCCCCTGCACCCACATCCCACATGCAAATACACCATAACATGAACAAATACACCATACCCAACATGAACAAACAAATACACATACACCATACATAACATGAACAATGAACAAATACACATACACTATAACTGAACAAATACACCATACCCAACATGAACAAATACACATACACACTATACCTAACATGAACAAATACACATACACCATACCTAACATGAACAATGAATAAACAAACAAAACAAACTACAAGAAAAGAAACACACCCAAAGTGAAAGGGGTCACCTACCTTTTCGTCGTAACTGCCAATAGCCAAGAACTGTGATGATGGCGACCATGTGACACACTTGATGCCCAGTGCCCACTGGTATGCTGAATATTTGCCCAGGCAGCGACCATCCACAGAGTACAGCAGCAACTGATACTGTAATTGCAAAACACCGACAGCATTAGTCATATCACAAATTGCTTTACCTTGCAGTATCATGAACACAGATTCTGTTTTATCCCCTAAGAAGTCGTCATTTGATGTTTTAGAATTGGAGAAAACAGATGCGGCTTCATACTGTATTAACTATGTATTTTAATAGTTTTATGTTTTACTGTAAGGCACAGAAATTCTGCTTCATCTGTTGTTAAGTCTGTATATGATGCCAGTGAAGATTTCTTTCAGAGCAAAGTGCAGTGCGTATTCTTGTAGACATTTACTTTGGGGGGTGGGGGTGGGGAGGTGTTACATATTATCAGGTACAGCCTCCTAGACCCATAAGTGAACTAAAGGACAGAAGGCACATGCATACATGGACAGGTACGAAACGGCACGTAAATCTGACAGTTTCCTCTTGTTGCTCTGCAGATCCTGATTCCATGGCTGCCAAACGTCCCCCCAGCTTTGCGCCAACCAATGTGTTCATCTGATGCTGCACACCAGCCGCCATGCCAGACACATCCGTCCCTTTCGGCATCCCCTCCACCTCCCCTGCTAACTCACCCTGTCTCTAAGCAGCTTCTGCCCAGTCACCGGTCAGCACCAGTCTCCTCCTCCACATCGTCCCCTTATTCTGCCACGAGCGGACTCTGTTCCTACCCAGCCATGAATGGATACAGCTACCCGTCTCCCCCCTACCCTGTTGGGAGCGCAGGCACACCTGCGTGTTCTCCACAGCTGAACGCTTCCCACAGCAATGCTGCCGGCACAGGGCCAGCCCCAGGTGTCAGCTGCCAGACACTGGGCCAAGCCAACGCTGCTGTCATGTCTGCAGGCGCTGGTGCCCAGAGTGCCTCCCAGCTGCCGTCCTCTGGCGGTTACATGAACTCCATGAACAATTCTCAAGCCTCTGTTTCCTGCCTTGATGCAGACAGCCAAGCTCTGAGTGCAGCAGCAGGGAATATTTCCCAGCCATCTGCTTCAAGCGGCTGTATGGATGCTGGGCTGTCAAACAGCTTTCATCCCTCTCCTACCGACTGTGCTGTCAGCGCCCCAGCAAGGAATGACCAGCAGCCCTGTCCCCACAGCTGCAGCATCAACACGGGTGCCATCAACAACCTGCCTTACCCTGCTAGCAACATCAACATGGATGTCCTCAACTACACCCAGGGCTCTGACAGATGCATGAACGCTGGAGCCATGGACGATCAGCAAATGGCGGCTGATGTTCTGTGCCACTTGCAAAATGGGGAAGATCACGTCAGCCCTGAAACCCCAACTTTTCACCCATCATGTTCCCACGCAGGCACACCCCACTCTGCTTCTTTCCTGAGTTCATCAACTATGTCAGCGACAGCAGGCAGGTCGGAGCCCAGCTCTGCCAGCTGCAACTACACCCTCCAGCAAGGCCTCTCCGTCAAACTGGAGACGAACCGCTACCACGTGCTGAGCACCGTGGACATTCCCAATTCCGACAAGGTGCTACAGACAAGGCAGGACCACCCCTCCCTGCCCCCCTACAATGTCTTCCTGTCACGTTCTGCCTTTCTCACTCGCCTGCCTGGCAACGCGGGACAGGCAGGCTGCATGATGGGAGATGGGAGTGCGATGCTTCCGCCTCCCTCACTGGCAAACACAAGTTCTGAGACTCGCCTCCAGCACAACACGTCTGGGAGTCAGCACACCAACCCTCAGGCTGCTGTTCACAGGTATGTGTTACACTTTTATCTACAAACCTGCACAAAGCTTCAACCCTCAAGTTCATCTTCACAGGTATGTATTATGCTTCTATCTACAAATCAACGCAGTGCTTCAACTTTCACGTTCCTTTTCACATGCATGTATTGCACTTCTAGCGACAAATCAACACAAAGCTTCAACCCTCAAATTCCTCTTCACTGGTATGTACTATACTTCTATCTACAAATCAACACAGTGCTTCAACCCTCAAGTTCCTATTCATAGGTATTAAAATATCAGCAACATCACATATATATACGTACATACACACAAAATCCCCAATGCTTCAACCCTCAAGTTCCTATTCGTAGGCATTACTATATCAGCAATATCATGTATAATATATATGTACAAAATCCGCAATGCTGCAGTCCTCAAACTGCTGCAGATGGGGTTTAGCAGAGCAACTTGTCTCATTGGCATTTCACACAAGTGAGCATCACTCCCTCCATTCAACACACTTCAGCACACCCAGTGGAACCCCTCTGGAAGGAAGTAATGACAAAAACAATGCACGTAGAAAGCAAAATGCGTCTACACTCGTTCACCTACCATGTGAGTGTGGGGGTGAGAGGAGCATGTATCCATGTTTGTATGTGTGTGTGTGTGTGAGTGAGTGTGTGTGTGTGAAGGGAGCTACCGTGAGACAGGAATCCCAGACACAGAGCACTCTGCCGTCAGGGGACCATTGCAGCCCATCCAGGTCGCTGGTCTCTGTCTCAAAGTGCTGCAAACAAACACTGATGCTCTCAAACCAGTCTGCACAGGAAGCATGCACTCCCCATAAACAAATATTTATCAGTCAACTTAATCCACTTCTTAAAGATCAAACAAAAGGTCATCATGAAAGAATATTAAGTCCATGTACACACTGCTACTAACCTTTTATTTCTTCTAAGAACAAACCAACCAACCCAACAACAACAACAATAAAATTTGGTTTATGACTGTGTTCTGTGATATTTCAGTTTCTATTTGCATTCAACCATTCTGAATCATCTGTTACATGTGTGGTTGTTCTCTGTCACTGTTATATTCCCTGTTAGTGTTACTGTCATGTAGCTAATTCTCTGACTTAACCTGTTCTCCGTTACTGCCATGTACGTCATTTTTTTACTTAACCTGTTCTCTGTCACTGCCATGTGTTCTCTGTCACTGCCATGTACCTCTTTCTCTGCCTTAACCTGCTCTCCATCAACACCATGTACTTCGTTTTCTGACTTAACCTGTTCTGTCACTGCCATGTACCTCATTCTCTTACTTAACCTGTTCTCTGTCACGGCCATATACCTCCTCTGACTTAACCTGTTCTGTCACAGCCATGTACCGCCTCTGACTTAACCTGTTCTGACACTGACATGTACCTCATTCTCTTACTTAACCTGTTCCCTGTCACAGCCACATACCTCATTCTTTGCCTTAGGTCAAGCCTGGCCCCAAAAAGGACACCTTTTGAAATGTTTAGTGCAAAAGCTTTGTAATAAGCCAGAGTGTGTGTACTTGGGATGTAGCTCTAAGAATTCTGCACTACCATGGACAGAAGTTGTTGACATGTAGTTCTAAGAATTCTGCACTGCCATGCACAATTGTTGTTGTGTAGTTCTAAGAATTTAGCATTACCATGGACCGAAGTTGCTGATGTGTAGTTCTATGAATTCTGCACTACCGTGGACTGAAGTTGTTGACATGTAGTTCTAAGATTTCTTCACTATCATGGACAGAAGTTGCTGACGTGCCCAAGAATTCTGCACTACAATGGACAGATGCTGTTAATGTGCAGTTTCAAGAATTCTGCACTACCATGGACAGCATGTAGTTTTAAGACTAAGTCCCCTTTTCCCAAACTACACGTACAGTATAACAACACCCATCTCATTTTCTGGAACCCAGTTGACAGTAACAAAGAACCAGACTTTATTTTTTGAATGCCCTATCACCCATACACACAGTCATCGCAGGAAGTAACAAAGAAAGCATTAATCAATGTGTATCACCCTGTTTCACAAGTTCACATTTTTCACAGTCCGTTAAGTTTCTTTTGAATAGTGCCACAGGGGACTGACATGGTTGACTAAACTTCCCTGACTGAAATAACTCAGATAACATTGTCCTTCTACAAGACAGTCTTCTCTGATTGAATCAAACGTACGTCCTTACTACAAATGTCTGAGATACTTGCAGTGATCTGCTCATACAAACAAAATGTAGGTCAGAAGACTATTAATCCCCCCCCCCCCCGGTGTGTGTAGACCCCTCTTTCAACAACACATACCTTAAAGGAACTAACCCTCTTGAAACAAGTGTTGTCCAAGAAGGCCTTTCTCGAAGATGTGAAAGAGATCAAAATAGAAACCTAAGACAAGATTTTGTTACAAAATGCGGGTGAAATACAATGTACCATGGAGTGATGGACACAAAACATGCACGCATACAAAAGCAACGCCAACTGACTAGGGGAAAGCAAAAGACACAAGCAGAGATATTTGGTGCATACCCTGACAAGAGACCAGGATTCACAAGAGAAGATGCTGACATAGTCCTTGCAGTCTCTACGTTCTGCTAGTGCCAAGTACTTTCCTTTGTCACTGAAATCCAAGGCTGCAGAGGAAAATAAAGACCAGTAAACCAAACATCATTTTTCACTGTTAAAACAGTCACTTCAACAATCCATGACATTTTGCTCCTGACCCATCAGTGCCAGTACACCAGAAGTTGCAGACCAACAACTCAAACAAAATGGGCCAATAAAGTTGCTCACAAAACAGGTTAGGAGATCACAAGTACTGGTAGATACATTAATATAATAACTAAAACATTACCCAATACAAATTACAAGTTGACAATAAGATATACAAGAAGTAACAGTAATCAGAAAAGGATGTGAAATTCAAAGGGTAGTAACTGAAATATGAATATAATAACACAAGCTAAAAAAAAATTGATGACTGCTAGTAGAAAGTGGGCAATAAGGATTTGAGGGAAAGTGGACATCCACACCAACTTTCAATATACTGAATGAAGCAAGCACTGTATTTACGTAGTAAGTACTCGACAGACACAAAACAAACACGAAAACTGGAGGGGAGAGACAGAGAGACAAATGGGGGGTGGGGGAGAACATATATATAACATTTATACATCATTACCTTTTTCACACTGCTTTGGGTATCTGATGTATGATACAGATTTGTTGACAAGAGACCAGACTGTAATCCGTAGCTTGAAACAGAATAAAGGAACAAAGCTTCTATGTGAAATGCGACACTTTCCTGGGTTCCACAAGCATGAACATTTTGTTAAAGCATTGCTTTACTTTTATCAGTGGGCTTCAAACGCTCATCCAGGGTTATTTTTGTGGTCAGAGTCTCACTGGATCTCTGTCACCCAGGACAGCCTAACAATCAAGAGCAGCAGCACTGCAGGCTTAATCCCAACACCCATCTGCTGCACTACAACAGATGTCTGCTTTACTGCACCAACTACCTACTTTACTACAACACCCATCTGCTTTACTGAAAGACAACTGTTCTGTGACGGTTGTTAACAAGTCTGTGGACAAAGTCCCCAAGCCAGAGTGGAGGCAATGACCACCACACAAGGCACACTTGACCATCTTTGTGGGAGATGAACTCTTGTCTGTCAATGTCACAATGACCAAAGAACAAACTGTGGAATGAAATCAGTCAGAAAGAAGACACACTGTATCAGTTTTAATGATGCAAACAAAGTGTCTTCATGTAAGACTACAGAAGAGTGTGCTTTTGTTTGATGTGGGATGTTTAAATAGTTTTGATCCAACTGATCAAATTAAGTGCCTTACGCTCATGTGAAGAAGAAAAAATGAATACAAATATTCATGACTATTATTATTACTGTATCACTATCAGCCCAGCAAACACTTGTAAAGGGGGCCCACTCTTAATGTACAAAGCAGTACCTACATGGAAATCAGCTGTTGTGAGGATGTGTCGACCATCTGGCGCCCACCGTACAGCACACAGACCGGCTGACCCTTCATCCACCTTGCAGTACCAGTCTGGGTTTTCTATGGACCACAGCTGTACAGGATACAGGTTAATGTAACATTCAGTAAACGACCTTGCCATGGCTACAGAATGTGGGCCAGTTCAATGAACAATCTTGCTATGGCTACAGAATGTGGGCCAGTTCAGTGAACAACATTGCTATGGCTACACAATGTGGGCCAGTTCAGTGAACAACGTTGCTATGGCTACACAATGTGGGCCAGTTCAGTGAACAACATTGCTATGGCTACAGAATGTGGGCCAGTTCAGTGAACAACATTGCTATGGCTACAGAATGTGGGCCAGTTCAGTGAACAACATTGCTATGGCTACAGAATGTGGGCCAGTTCAATGAACAACCTTGCTATGGGTACACAATGTGGGCCAGTTCAGTGAACAACCTTGCTATGGCTACACAATGTAGGCCAGTTCAGTGAACAACGTTGCTATGGCTACAGAATGTGGGCCAGTTCAGTGAACAATGTTGCTATGGCTACAGAATGTGGGCCAGTTCAGTGAACAACATTGCTATGGCTACAAAATGTGGGCCAGTTCAGAAAGAAAGCATTTGTTCTCCGTTACTGCCATGTTGCTATGGCTACACAATGTGGGCCAGTTCAGTGAACAACATTGCTATGGCTACAGATTGTGGGCTAGTTCAGTGAACAACCTTGCTATGGCTACAGAATGTGGGCCAGTTCAGTGAACAACATTGCTATGGCTACAGAATGTGGGCCAGTTCAGTGAACAACCTTGTTATGGCTACAGAATGTGGGCCACTTCAGTGAACAACATTGCTATGGCTACACAATGTGGGCCAGTTCAGTGAACAACATTGCTATGGCTACACAATGTGGGCCAGTTCAGTGAACAACGTTGCTATGGCTACACAATGTAGGCCAGTTCAGTGAACAACCTTGCTATGGCTACACAATGTAGGCCAGTTCAGTGAACAACGTTGCTATGGCTACAGAATGTGGGCCAGTTCAGTGAACAACCTTACTATGGCTACAGAATGTGGGCCAGTCTGGCCCAGCAGTTAGGTGCTAGGCTGGTAAATGGGGAGACACTGACTCCAGTCCAACTGGGCTCTCCTATCTCATCCAAAGTTGTGGTTGTGCCTTGTGACTCTGCCCATCACATTAATTTAATGAAATATCAAAATAGTTCACACTGCTACCCATCTTAATGCAGAATCATTCTGGTAGTTGGGGGTGACAGTGTTGTGTTACTGTTAGGTATTGCACCTAAAACTGGGGGGGCATCCCCCTAAACCATCTGCCTTGTGTGAACACGAATTCCAGTGACTTAGCCCTGACGCTACCACTGCCAACCACACCACTTCTTCACAACACCAAGACCCTTGAGTAATCTTAACATGTCTAATTAACTCATAAAGTGCACTGGAAACAGCCTACAGCTGAGCAGTAGTCCAAAACAAACATCTACTTCTATAAGCCAGGAGTATGACAGAAGAAAGCCTGTACTCTCTCCCATACTCTGTTCCTGTATTCACCTCCCACACTCTCCTCCTGTATTTTCTTCCCATACTCTCCTTCGATACTCTCCTCCCATACTCTCTTCCTGTATTCTCCTCCTGTACTCTCTTCCTGTATTCTCCTCCTGTATTTTCTTCCCATACTCTCCTTCGATACTCTCCTCCCATACTCTCTTCCTGTATTCTCCTCCTGTACTCTCTTCCTGTATTCTCCTCCCATACTCTCCTCCTGTACTCTCTTCCTGTATTCTCCTCCTGTACTCTCTTCCTGTACTCTCTTCC
Organism: Alviniconcha strummeri; assembly: GCA_963584105.1. NCBI lineage: Eukaryota > Metazoa > Mollusca > Gastropoda > Provannidae > Alviniconcha > Alviniconcha strummeri. The sequence continues at coordinate 12,180,652 of OY757555.1, read as the reverse complement.
TGTATTCTCCTCCTGTACTCTCTTCCTGTACTCTCTTCCTGTACTCTCCTCCTGTACTCTCTTTCTGTACTCTCTTCCTGTATTCTCCTCCTGTACTCTCTTTCTGTACTCTCTTCCTGTATTCTCCTCCTGTACTCTCTTTCTGTACTCTCCTCCCGTACTCTTCCTGTATTCTCCTCTACTCTCTTCCTGTACTCTCTGCTCTGCTTCTGATAATCTCAGCCTCCAGATTCCTTGCACCAGACTCTCCACTGTTGGTTCCTGTGCCTTTTCTGTTTTCAGTCCATCAACACAGGATGACCTTCCCCTCCCTCTCCTACAGAAACTCTCTCTGCACTCATTCAGATCTAATCTAAAAACATTTCTCTTCCCAAAATTGTAGACCTGCCACGTTTTCTGTTCTGTGCTGATATCTTTATCCATTCCAAGTCTCCCAGGCATTTGCTGCCCATTTTAAGCTGTGTATATTTAGCATTGTATAGTCAGTATGTTGGTGTGTGCGGGTGCCTCTGTGTGTGCGTGTGCATGTGTATGCACTTAGAATAGTCTCTAGGGACAAGATACTGCACTTTAAAAATACTTGATTATTATTATTATTAAGAAAGCAAGAAAAAAACAATACTTTGATTATTATTATTAAGAAAGCAAGAAAAAACAATGTCCATGCAGTTCATACTTTTGTGTTTTATTGTAAAATGTCATGAGAGTATTCAGTCAGGGATACTACATTTACAACAACAAAATACTGAACAGAAATTGCAACACGATGTGATTGTAAGTAAGGACAAACAGACAAGAGATTCACAATGATTTTATGATTTGTATGCAAAAACTTTTCAATTCAAATAAGCTGTCAGTGATGATTTATTAATCATTATATTATACATATATATGCACAATATTATTTCAAAATAATAATTCCTGGGTGCCTATTATTAATTTTCTACATGTCTTAATCCAGAAGCATGGAAACTGGCAGTACTTAACTATTACAAAACTTCTTCTTCTTTTTTTAAATACAAAACTGATGACAGTGTCAATGGCATGGTTGTATCAGTGTTACTGACTCAGTTTTGTTTCCACTCTCTCTCTGTCTCTGTCTCTGTCTGTCATCATAAAAGTAAAGTGTATGATACTGTTGGTAATCCTAACAGATGTGACCTTGAAGCTGCACTCTGACCCTCAGAGATTTCAGCAACCAAGCCCAGCTAAACCTTCAAATGCATGAACACTAAGTAGACTGTTACCTGAACGGCCCCACGCTTGAACATTGCACACAGGATGAAGAGAGAGTCTGGTGACCACTGGAACACCAGAACAGTGACATGAAACAAACAGTCAAACAGCAATTTTAATAAATCTTTTCTTCTTCTTTTTTCTTCTGATATAATTGTAATGGTTGACTGGGCATAAACACCAAACTACTTACTTACTTTTAATAAAAAATAAACAAGAGTGTTGAGTTCTTCATGAAGGAGAACAATCCAAACCAATCACATAACAAAACAGCTCAGCCAAAAGCAGATAAGCATCCTACATCTCATTTTTCACCATCTCATTTCATACATTCATACATACACATATGTACAAACACACACACACACACACCAATCACTTAAAACATTCAATAAATATTACAATAAAACAAACATTCCTTAAACATTCAAACACTAAAATCCACCACAGCATATATATACAGGTAGTATTTATGGAGCAACACATCAAATGCAGGCAGTATTTAAACACACACACACACACACACACACACACACACACACACACACACACACACACACACACACACACAGAAAACACACACAGATGCACAACACATACACACACAGAAAACAACACACTCACACGCATGCACACAAAGAGTAAACTGTCGTTGGTAAATACTGCACATAATTATTATTAGTTAAACTCAGAGTCAGAACTAAGATGGTTATTCTGATAGCATGAACTGGGTTCTTTTGCCGGTGAACTAAAAGAGTAATTTAAACATCAATCACATCAAACACTGTCACATGGTGAGTAAAGCAGAGGCCTGAAAACCCACAGGGATAACAGATTAACTTCATTAAGTAGCCCTAGAATTTTAAAACAGAAATAGCACCCAGAATAAAAGATGTTTTATGCACCTTGTACTGTCAGGCTGGCTAGAGTTTTGAAACTAAGAAAAAAGCGGCTGCATTGTGTTATCTAAGATCCATGCAGTTTTGCGTTCAACTGCACTGAGATAGAGATCACTTAGAGAGCATTGTTTTGCAGTTATAATCTTTCCTGCCATCCAAATAACACGTGCCAGTTTTGCCAGTATCTCTACAAACTTACAAAGACAGAGAGAGTGAGAGAAAGACCTCAAACCTGAAAAAAAACTTTTTTTACAGGGATTACAGTGTACACTCTAGTTGTAGTCAAAATCAAACAACTAGTCCTTGCTAAGCTACTGATGTGTAAAAATAAAATGACAAGGCATCATTTGTATTATATAATATTAATAAGCACGAATAAGTAAAATTGTATAGATGGAAATGCATACACAGAGCATAAGTAGTACACACACACACACACACACACACAACAAAACAGCACAGAGACAGAGAGAGAGAGAGAGAGAGAGAGAGAGAGAGAGAGAGAGAGAGAGAGAGAGAGAGAGAGAGAGAGAGAATCAACTAACCTTTTTGTCTCACAATGATAGCTGATTAGGTACATGGTCTTTTTACATCTGGACAGCCCTTGTCTAATAGTAATAATGACCAGGTTTATTGATAGTATGATATAAGTATTATTTATTACTGTCAGTGTTACTTGGAGAGAAAAATAAATAAAAATCAAACACATAATCAGAGAGACAGACAGACACAGAAAATCAAGGACAATAAGTTGGCTTAAAAATCCCAAATTTTCAGCATACCTGTCTGCCATTGTCTAATAGTAATAGTAATAATGACCAGGTTTATTGATAGTATGATATTATAAGTATTACTTATTACTGTCAGTGTTACTTGGAGAGAATTGTTTTTTTCAAAACACATAATCAGAGAGACAGACAGACACAGAAAATCAAGGAAAACAAGTTGGCTTAAAAATCCCCAATTTTCAGCACACCTGCCTTCCTCGGGGTGGGGGGTACTTCTTACAAGTGAACATGGGTAAAAACACAGTTCACACAACCATTTTTAAAATTATATATATTATATACCTTGTTAAGTTATTCAACTTATTGGCTTATATTATTTGATACATAAACATATATATATATATACAGACACACAGAGATCAAATACATGTAGCGCTCAAATACCTCAATATATTGAATGGCATCTTGGCAGGAAAAGAGTTGTTGAATCTGTAATGTTTCCACATCACGAACAACAAGTCGGTAGTCCACTGCTGAAGCCTAAAAAGAGTGCACATAATGAATGGTGCCGTGCAGTCAAAGAAAACAAAAATGTAGCTGAGCTAACAAAAATACTGACACTGACAGGTATACTTCTCAGTTACTGTCATTAGTGTCTTATTTTGCCAATACATTTTTTAGTTAACAAGCAACAGATGAACTCGTATGGAAATGGCTGATGTTTCCTTATAATTACGGGGGCTAATAAATAAATGTGGTGGGCTCACCTTTGTCAGTGAGACATGGGGTTGTGGAAATGATCATTATTTAGTATTATCATTATAAATTTATAATAAGTGCATATTATGTTTTCTAAACAAGAATTGTGAAAATAGTATTAGTAATCTCACTTATTCCAGTTAGTGGGTTTGAGACAGGACTGCTGTCCTATTAATGTATTAGTTCCTAATCCCAATCACCTTTCGAATGATTTGAATTTTAGCTTACACAGAACTCTTGATAATTTCCTGGTTTAGTGTTGAAAATATGGGAGGCATTTTTCATGCAAATTGCACATATAGTCATATTTTCTTTTCAGTCAGTAACGGTAACATTAACAGTGAGGTTAAACATATAATGAGGCAACCACCATTATTATTTCAAGCAATAAAATACACTGTGCTTGCTGTTTCCAGTACTGGCTGCTGTTGAAGCTACTTAGCTAGTGACTCACTGAAAGTCTGTGGCCACTCTCAAAATGAGTCAAAAGCCAGGGTTGCATTGTACCATCAAGCATGGTCACCAGGTCACCAAAATTTAATGGATGGGGGTCCACTCAGTCAAAGTTACTAAGTTCTATGCTATGTGCCTGTATTGCAATTTCTCCTGAGTCAAATTCTGTCCAGACTCTACACAAGCAAATTCTGTCCAGACTCTACACAACTACACAGACTCTGCTTTGGATGTGACTATAAACCGTGGTCTCCCATGAGTATTATACGCATGCAAAAAGATCACATGCACACACTAAAGATCCCGCAGTCTGTGTCACTTGTGTGAGTTTGATGGATTATGGAAACACAAAAATAGTTAATATCTAAAAGTGTCAGACTCAAGAGTCTTCAGAGTGTTGATGCTGGACACTATATAGAACTTAGAAGAAGACGAGTCGTGGTGTGAGCCGGTGTGGCCTAGCGGTAAGGCGTTAGGCTGGTAAGCGGAAGGACCTCGGTTCGATACCGCTTCGGCTCTCCTTTCTCATCAAAAAAGGTTGTGGTTTGTGGACACTGTCTTGTGACTTTGTCCATCACTTCCTACTGAAACATTAAAATGGCTCTCATCGCTGCCCATCTTAATGCAGGAATCATTCTGGTGGTGACAGTGTAGCGATAGGTATATAGTCTCCCTCTCCCCCCACCTCCATGCCCCCTTCCCCCCCTTCTCCCCGTCCCTAATAAGCCTTATGGTTTCTGTGGACGTTAAGCACCATGTTCACTCACGAGTCGTGAAAGGTAAACAGACCTGAGACAATATGGCGGCAGTTTACTCTGTATTGGGTATCTAGTGAAGGTATCGTTACGAAAAATTAATATCAGTGATAACATTGTGAAAACTGGAGGGGGAAAAAAGTGTGTAGTTCGTTCGAAAAATGCACCCTCGATTTTCCGACGCCAACCCTCTGTATTTGCAGAATGAGTTCAGTTACATCTCTTTCCAACAAAAATACCGACTCCTGGGTTTGCGTAGGCACTTTCAGTTTCAATCTAAGTTTAGGAGAAGCTAGACTGATTGACAGTGCGTAAACATGGTTCACGAATTTCAGCGAATGTCAGAATCCTCAAAAAGATGAGGGCGGACATCAAGAAGAAGCTCACTCTGAGAGTGAGTGCACCGAGTCTGACTCGAGGAAGTTCAAAAGATCAAACTCACCAAATATTTTCCATCAGGAGAAAATCTGCACAGCTGATGAGACTGACGAAATAGCTCGGAAAAATTCATGATTGATGAATGAGGCTTTTCAAGCAAAATACGACGTTTCTTTTGTGTGGAATGTTACAATCAATTCGTTGCGAAGCAAGTGTTGACATGTGAAAACGCCATTTTGAAAATGGCGCTAAAGGCACGGAGAAAATGAGAATATCTGTAAAACCACACAGGTATTATTCAACAAACATTATATATTTTTGAACTTGAAAACGTTTTGCTTAAGGAAAGATTAACTGTATGTTTTGTTGTTGTAAGTACTTATTTATTTTCTGCGGAATTTTTTCGCGCGCAAAATACCTCATAACCTATTTTACGTCCGCAGTAAAAAATAACACTACAAATAATGGGTTTTTTCAGTGCATCTGCAAGCCAAATTTCAAACCACTGGACGAAAATAATAGCATAAATCATGGAATGGTAATTCGTTACGACGTTCGCTATAGATACGATTCGATTCATATGAGTCCTCCCAGCGGAGTAATTTCTTAAGCGAAATTCTGCTGAGCGTGCCTACGCCCCACGTGCTGGGTACCGATGTCCATGTGTGTGATGCGCCGACCAAATTTGTTGTGATTGTGGATGCAAGTTACTTCCCCATCCCTCCCGGCATGGAGCAGTGTGTATAGTACTGCCACAGATACTGGATCAAGTTCTCCAAAGCTTTTAAAGGTATAAATGATCCGAGAAGTTTGCGCACTACGTTTGCCGTGACCTGCATCTTCTCGAGACGACCTGAATAGCTTTCGCCGCATCGGCGTCTTTATCAACATGGCGGACACACTTTGACAGAAAGTGCATTTTTTGACAATCCGTTTTTCGGAGGTATGTTAAACTCTTATTTAACGTCGGTTGTATTGATTATTTCTGGATTGTTGCGTTGTACATTTTATTCAAACATTTTTTAGTTTGTTCGGTACAAGCAGTTTGAGTTTGTAGGAAATGTTTACTTTCATTTTCTTCAGCTAGTTTGTATTATAATAATATGGTTTTCACACCATAATAATTTTGTATTGCACAGGTGTCAAGGAACTAGTACCAGTAGGAACTTGAGAAAGATGTCGCAGAGCACTCCCCCCAACCCGATGTCCCAGGAGACGTTTGATTTCCTGTGGCAGACACTGGGGGACGTCTCCCACAACGGGTAAGTTGGTGCTAAGACTAGTACTTTGTAGTACTTTAATACTCAGTAGTAGTACAATAGTACTTAAACTGTTACATTTGCAATTAGAAGAATCAGTCAGCCTTGTTGTATCCTTGTTTTAACTTAGTTAAATGTTTTATTGTTTGGCAGTATGTTTTATTGTTTGGCAGGATCTACAGTTTTGATTTGCAGAAAGTGTAACATTGTAACAACTGTCACTGCAGAACTAGCAAAAATAAATAAATCTTTCTTTGCATACATGCTGTAAAACTCTGTACAACTCTGTAAAACTGAGATTTTTTCAACAAAATTAATACTGGGAAGGTGAGATCATGCAAGTGATTCCTTTTGTGAAGGTGTGACCAATGTCAGCTGTGCCCAGTTAACATTTGATTGCACTTGTGTTAACAATTATAATATAATCACAGCCATTTTGAGTGTTACGCAAGCTTTTCAAAGTACTGGGTCCCAGTAAATGCATTAAATGCTTATACATGTATAATTAAATTTTTAAGGGCTCACATTGTACATCATGCTCACGACAACTCTTGTTGGTACCTTAACAAAAAATCTAATAAGTAATATTTGTCCATGCTGTCGCGAGTACGATCTAGTGGTGCTCACTAATGGTTTGCTTTGACAGTGTTCGCACAGTCTTTGAAAGTTTGGGGGAAATGGGATACATTTTTCAAGGCCTTGAAAGTGTGAAAACTGAGGGGGGTCTGTGAAAGTGTGAATTTTGTGGTCTTCAGAGTGCTGGGGGAAAACCATCAGCTTGTTGGTCAGAAACTGCATTTTCCAAGACCAAAACTCATTAGTTTTTTTAATATATTTACTATGCAAAATCACAAAGTCAAAGAACTCACTTCCTATCAGTTTTGACCTTCCTATCAGAACTCGGTTCCTGTCAGAGTGCATCAGCCGTTGGCTACAGTAAGGGATGTGCCCCTTTACCAGATGTGTGGAAGAGTTGCATATTTTCATGTTGCTTTTCTGTGCTGGGTTTTGTGAAAAGTTTGTGAATTTTGAAAAGATTTTTGTGTATGAACCCTGTCTTAAAGCCATCAATGACTGTCCACTCTGTTTCAGTGCATTTACCCAGATCACAAACCGTGATCTGGACATTGGGGTGGGGTTGGCTGATGATACAGCCACACTTCAGGTGGAAAGTTTCCACGTGAGTAAAAACAGCGCTCTGGTGAGTCCTGCATGGCTGTACAGTCTGCAAACCAGTGCCAGGAACGCAACTGTCCAGGACGTGCAGTAGCAATAGGACATTTTCTCTCACCTGGACAGTGGACCTTCTGTTAAAAACATTAGTAATATATACTAATAATAGTAATCAGACATTTTCTAGGGGAACTAGGGCAAGTGTCCAAGATGTGCACTAGGAATAGGACATCTTCCCTCTTTCAACATCAGCAATGGACTTGGGGGTGGGGGGGGGGGGTGCAGGCTGTATCCACTGATGTGTATACATGTGGCTGCTGCAGGTAATCACATGCACATTTGTTTTCACAGGATTATCTTCACATGTATTTTCAGAAAGGAACGTGTACTCACATATAGCCTTTGAGAATCTTTAGTTCTAGGCAGATTTAAATGGGCGGCTAGTGTGACTTCCCATTTTTTGATATGATAAAGAAAATCAGCATGGACATTCCTTTAAGTTTTTGGGGTTTTTTCTCTCCAAAGTTTGATAATGATATTTGAACAGATCAGCCCCCCTAAAGCAGGGACAACAAAACTATCTACAGAAAAATTTCTGTGCATTGTATGATCAGTGCAGAGCACCCAGCATGATAAGTGCAGTGCCTGCTTCTTGGGACTTTTCTGTCACCCGTGGTGGAATATATGATGTCAAATGATGAATCAGCTGGAAGCAGCACATCAATAAAGAACAAGCGGTCAGAAGTACACTGAAGATTTCCCATTGTATGGGTTGTGAGACATCATCTTCATGGCATTTGGACGTAATCTGAGCAGAGATGCTTTGCACAAATTTATTTGTAGTGTACAACATCATTCTCTCCAGCTGATATGCTAGTTGGCTGTTCTGGCACATGTTTCTGGGAAATTGTGAAGGACAACTATATATGCTGCACACTCAAAATCAAATTGCTATGCATAAAATCTGATTTTGCTACACTCAAGTCTAGTGAAGGGTTGGCATCTCTGGAGATGAGCATTTTGCTACACATTACTGGTCTTGTTGACATGCAAGTCAGGAAATGGTCTGTTAAATAGTCATTCGAGCCAAATGGATGGGGTTGCGACCATTTAACGTTGCAACCATGTGTGACTGACACGGAAAATAAGCAAAAACAAAATTAACTGTAAACAGTGGTAGTGTTGTGGAACACCCATTTCACACTGAACATGGAATCACTTTTGGCTTCCAGTGAATGAGGATCATGCTCTTTCACTGTAGTTTCAGACGCATGCTTACAGTTGAATAGAGCCGTGACTGCATGCTTTTTAGCATAGCAACAACAAGGGTGGTGGTGGTGGTTCTTTTTAGGCCCGTGCCGTTGACAAGTTCAGGAGTGTGTTGGCCCATGCCAAGCAAGGCACAGTGCAAACAGCCAGTGACTGCCTTGAGCTGAAGGACTTGAGTCATTGACCACCTTGAGCTAAATGACTTCAGTCATTGACTGCCTTGAGCTGATTGACTTGAGTCATTGACTGCCTTGAGCTGATGGACTTGAGTCATTGACTGCCTCAAGCTGAGTGACTTGAGTCATTGACTGCCTTGAGATGATTGACTTGAGTCATTGACTGCCTTGAGATGATTGACTTGAGTCATTGACTGCCTCAAGCTGAATGACTTGAGTCATTGACTGCCTTGAGATGATTGACTTGAGTCATTGACCACCTTGAACTGTATGACTTGAGTCACTGACCACCTCAAGCTGGTTGACTTAGTCGCTTCAGTCATTCAGCTGGAGTTGGTCAGACACAGCAGTCATTCAGCTGGAGGTGGTCAGACAGCAGTCATCCAGCTCATGGTGGTCAATCACTGCAGTCATTCAGCTCAAGGTGCTGATTGACACTGCAGTTAGACTAAGCTCACTCCCGTCACTCAGTCATTCAGCTTGAGGTGGTCAGACACACCAACATCTGTATGTGCTGCTATTGCTATTAATGTCAACACAGTCAAAAGTTGGCAGGCAAGATGGGAGACAACTCCCGCTGGCTTGATTTCTAGAGTCACTTTTGGTCTGAATGTTGCTCTTCATTATCTCCCTTGTGCTTTGCTGTTACAGCAGCACTATTTATAGTTCAGTCTTGGTTGATAGCAGCTTTATTCTGGCTCTGTGTGAAAGTACTCTTAGGTGTGCAGGAAGTATGTGGGAAAACTTGCACTGTTTGCATATAAAAAGAGGTGTAAAACCTGAACAAGGTAAAGAAAACTTCTTCTTTTTTAAATAGCGAATACTTTTTATGTGTAGTTTGCACAGAACAACATTGGCAGCATGCATTACTGGGGTGTGTAACTGGCATCCATCCCAACAGCTGGCCACCCTGTACACAGCAAACATTGCCCTGTCAGTGGTCATTATCTCTAGGTTTGTGCAGAATTAAGAAAAGAGTGCCAGGTTTTCACAGAGGTATGGTGAACAAGAGGGTTTTGTAGTTTTGACAGTAGCTGGCTGCAGCAAGTATTGGGTGTGGTTTACATCAGGGTTCACATTAACCGGTCATTTCTGGTGTTTTCCCTGTTAAGATCAGCATATACTAGAAAATGTTTCGCAGTCAGTCAGACATAAAAGCTGTTAATTTATTTGACCAATTCTAACCTAAGAAATAAACACGGCACACACACACACACAAAATGTGTGGGTGTGCATGCAGTGTGCACAATACCTGTATGAGTGTGTGTGTGTTCTAGACAGGAAAGGGAGTAGAATGTTTGCTAGTAGAGCTCTAGTAGTAGTATAGACAACTGCCTATCCAACCAGTTACAGCGATTACTGATGGACAGTTTCCAGGAACTGCTTTTGACACCTTATAGACAGACACATACCTATTTGAAAAGTGTCTTGTGCTGTCACTGTTTCAGGCCGTTGTCCATCAAACTCTTCTACTTGATGGTTCTGTTCTTTTTAGCACTAGGAAGGGCTGTTTATTCGTTTGGATGCTTTGTTTGGCCTTCTTACTTGTGGTTCTGTTTTAGGCACACTGTATGGTTCCTTTCTCCTCTCACTGTTTCTCACATGGCCTTTCCCTGGGACCCTCTTCCATCCACTGATCCAGTCCTCTCCGTAGTGCTACTGTTCAGTTAGCTACTTAGTGTGGTTCCTTTATTTGTTCTGAGTGCCTGTTGTTTACGCCTTCTTTTACCCTGCTGAGTGGATTTGTTCTTTTTAATATTTCATTTGGCTCTGTTCTTTTCACGGTGCTTTTTCAGGCACTGGTGACATGTGTCTCAACCTGTGGTGGTGTGATTTCACTGTAAATAATAAACAGGTGGTTAACAGGCTCAAGATCCCCCAGGGTCTCTCCACACTGTTGTTTTGCTGGTGGAGTGAAGTTCCCTCAAGGGGAGGGGTCCGTGGTGATTCACCATAAGAAAAACTACCTGCTTTACAAAGATGCCGCTTGTCTGTGTCACAGCCTTGCCCAGCTCTGGGTTGTTGTCTTAGAGGTTCTGTTGGTGTTAGCACTTGGTTTGGTTCCTTCCTCTGTTTGGAATGTGTTGTTTTGAGTCTTTTTTTCTGAGGCCTTTTTTCTTCCTGGTTCTTTTTCTACTTTCTAGCACTTCATAGAGTGCCTTTGTCTTTTGGAAACTTCTTTTTCGTGTTCTTTCTTTTTATTACTGTTCACATTTATATAGTGCTGTTTCAAGTCTCTTTTTTTCTTTTTCTGAGGCCTTTCTTCTTCCTGGTTCTTTTTCTACTTTCTACTATTCTAGCACTTCATAGAATGCCTTTGTCTTTTGGAAACTTCTTTTAGGGTTCTTTCTTTTTATTACTGCTCACTTTTATATAGTGCTATTCTCCACTCTCCAGCCGATTCACAGCACTTCACATAATCAGAATAATAATAGTGGACATTTATTATGCATTAATCAGTGTCCTAAGCACTCACAAAAGTCACATATATTTTAACCAAAACAGTATTCTGTACACATGTACAACACAGTCCTGCTAAGGCAATTTACATAAAGTATTGTTTGAAGCACACACAGAAAAAGTAAACACAAGAATTCAAACCATTTATGTTTGGTCATGAGTCAGAAATGGTGTTGAATAGATGTGACATTAGTTTTTTAAATAGTATAGTAGTTAAGGATTTCACTGTGTATATATTTCATATCTAAACTTACATTGCATAACTTGTTTTGTGTTGTTTCAACATTTTACTTCTAATCCAGTGACAAAAGTAATGTTGTGTACATAAAGTTCTGTTACAACAGCATGAACTTTCCTGTTTTCACAACTAACAAACATGCAAAAAGCGTTGTGCATCACAAACAAGTATATGTTGGTAACCATAAGTAAAATCGGTGTTCCTGGTTGAAACAGACTTGAGAATGAGATATTTCCCCGAAAGAAATCTTTTGAAATTCTCCTCTGGTTTAAGAACAAGATGATGTACAGAAAACTGTCAGTCAAACTGTAAACTTTGACTTTGTTAATAGAAAAAAAGTTGTCAAGACAGTGATGTAGGAATCAGTGCAGTAAATTATTAGGATGCAAATTGTTTGCAAAAAAACCCTACTTTAGACCAAGTTACAGGTGGATTAAAGCAATGGTCTTGATATTGTTAGTTATAGAATTGAATACTTCCATAGACTTTGAATTTACAGTCACTATGTGTTAATGAACATTGATTAACACAAAAACACTTTCTTGGCAATTGTGTGCATAACTTCACACCATCACAAAACCTGATGTAGGTCTTAAACATTTATGTAGCCCAATATACTACAGAAAAGCTTCTCCATCGCATAATCTGGAATGCCAGTACACACTGCTGCCAGATATGTCAATTGAAAGGCACATTTAATCTTCTTCTTTTTAATAAGTCAATGCAAAAATAATGTTAATGAGCATAACTTCACACCAGATAATAGAATATATCTTCACACCAGACAAGACTCCATTCCAGGTTTGGTGCCCAACCTTCAATAAGTTCAAATGGAAAAGAATAACACTGCAATGGTCACTTTAAAACAGTCCCCATGTATCCATGGCAAACAAACAAAAACAAACAAAAGTCAGAATTTCACACCCTGACACTGCCCTTGTTTGAGAGCACATTTTGTATGCAGCTACAGTTTCTGGATGAAACAGCCCTAGCACATTTACTAATAGTAATACACTACTTTATCCAGTGGCAGTGAAGACTGGGAAAAAATAGAACTAAAAATAACCAGGTGAAAGGTAAAAACTGCATAACTTCACAACATGGTCTGCAAAGGGTATGGCTACATGTCCTAATATAATCAATGAAAATGAGTCCCCCTGTACTATCAAAGGTTATTCCCCCCCCCCCCCCCAAAAAAAATAAATGGGGGGGGGGGTCATTAAATAGCACAGATTGACTGTACATAGTATCAACAAGTTTACATTTTTGTACCCTAACCCTGACCTTTGTATGTCTAACTTTTCCTGACCTACTGGCATGCACTCCACACTGATGATTCTACTGCCCCCTCCCCCCGCCCCGCCCCAACTGGCATGCACTCCATTCTCTCACTGATGGTAGTGCAGCCCCCCACCCCCCAACTACTGACATGCACCCCACACTGTCTCACTGATTCTAGCCCACCCACCCCACACACAACTAATTGCATGCACTCCACACTGTCTCACTGATTCTATCCCCCCCCCCCCCACACACACAACTACTGGCATGCACTCCACACTCTGTCTCACAGATTCTAGCCCCCCCCCCCCCCCCCCACCCACACACACACACTCAACTAATTGCATGCAGTCCTCACTGTCTCACTGATTCTAGCCCCCCCCCCCCCCCACCCCAACACACACACAACTACTGGCATGCACTCCACACACTGTCTCACTGATTCTAGGCCCCCCCCCACCCCCACACACAACTACTGGCATGCACTCCACCCTCTGTCTCACTGATTCTAGCCCCCCCACCCCCACCCACCCCCACACACAACTACTGGCATGCACTCCACACTCTGTCTCACTGATTCTAGCCCCCCCACCCCCACCCACCCCCACACACAAATACTGGCATGCACTCCACACACTGTCTCACTGATTCTAGCCCCCCCCCCCCCCACACACACACACACACACAACTACTGGCATGCACTCCACACTGTCTCACTGATTCTAGCCCACCACCCCACACACACAACTATTGGCATGCACTCCACACTGTGTCACTGATTCTAGCCCACCCCTACACCTGTAACTACTGACATGCACTCCATACTGTGTGTGTCTCACTGGTTCCTGGCATGCAGGACTGAATTAGTGCCACCAGTGGTGTGACTGGTTATGGTTCATCAATCAATTTCTGTTTGAACTGTTATTGTGTATATTAGTATTAAGTAAACTTGAAGTCTGCCCATCTGTTGTAGTTCTGTTTGTATCAGTATTGTTATGGTGTTTTACTTGAACTTCTTTCTGCCTTTAGTTAGCATTTGTTTGACAAATGATGGATTTTTGTGTGTGCTGTTTTGTTGCTGCTGTTCCTCTCCCTCTCTCTCTCTCTCTCTGTTTTGTTGCTGTTGCCTCCCCCCCCCCCCCCCCCCCAGCCTGTTTGCATCAGCTTAAAAGGTTTATCATTGTCTGTACAGCTCTGTGTGCAATTGTCAGTGAGTGAGTGAGTATCCAATATCAGTCTGCTTCTGTCACTAGTGTCAGATCGGGTTATCTTGAGTAGCTGACCTGGTTTGCATGAACACTTTTAAACCCCTTAGTGCAAGAGTATTTACACAAGGGCATTGTCATTGTGCTGAGTGGTATGTTTGTAACTATTCAAGTAAGTGTAGACCGCTGTCTGTTTGTCAGTCACTAGTCAGTGTTGACTGTTGTGCATGTTTATAACTGTGTAAGCCAGTGTTCACCATTATGTATGTTTGCCAGTCTTAACTTTGTAATTGTAAGCCAGTGTACAGTGTTGGGTGTGATTGCAAGCGAGTGTTCAATATTGGGTGTGATTGCAAGTGAGTGTCCAGTGTTGGGTGTGAGTGTCCAGTGTTGGGTGTGATTGCAAGTGAGTGTTCAGTGTTGGTTGTCATTGCAAATGAGTGTTCAGTGTTGGGTGTCATTGCAAATGAGTGTTGGGTGTCATCTGTCATTGCAAATGAGTGTTCAGTGTTGGATGTGACAGGGCGATCCCTGCTGGGTTATGCAGTCATTATCAGACTTGTTACGTTTGGTCCCACCACAAGTGTACCCTCTCCCTTTCCCTTTCCCACTGGGTCCCTCATCATTTTCCCCTGGTCCTGTCCCACTGGGCATTTTCCCCTCTGCCCTTTTCCCTTTCCCCTCACCCAGTCCCACTGGGCCCCTCTCGGTTTCCCTTCCCCATGGGTCCCTCTTCATTTCCCCCTGGTCCTGTCCCGCTGGGCCCCTGGCAGTCCCTCTCTTGACAACTGTGTTGCATAGTAACACTAACAGTGAGTATAATAATAATAATTAACAATAAACATTTATGATGCACCGAACCTATCCAGAGGCACAGTGGCATTAGGCTCGTACGGTAGCAACTCGTTCCTCAGTAGAATAAATCGGCACGCACGCGCGCGCGCGCACACACACACACACACACACACACACACACACACGGGTGTACACTGACAGTGCTCAGCAGCATGGCAATCCCACCCCAACCAAAGTGGTGGCCACGGGGAAGGTATATATCACAGCAAAGACTGAGCTCTCTACATGGGAAAAGATCTGATGGTCAGCTGAAGTGGTCAGTATTTGTTTTCAACAAGTACACGGGGAAAAACCTGCGGACCTATGTGTGCAAGTGGTAGTGACGTCACTACAGAGGTGTGAAAATGTGCCTGAAGGTTGCTACGTTGAGCGGTGAGGAAGCGCTCTCCTTGATCTGTGTGGGAATCAGTGCCCCTTGTAAGGCGCGAAAAATGGAGTGGCGATGGCAGCACTCTCAAAGGGTAGTCAGCATACACCGTTTCTATGGCACCCAGCAAACAAAGTAGGCCGCCCCCCCCCCCCCCCCCCCCCCCACTTATCCCGGTCACTTCTGTGGCCACCAGCAAAGTAGGCCTGCCCCTCCCCCCCAGTCCCCAACTCCCCGCTTTACGGCGGTTGGCGTGACCTAGTTTCTGGGCATTCATTTCTTCTCCAGGCTGACCCGTTGCGACTTGTCTCCAGCGGCCAGCTAACAAAACCCAAGTACCCATGGAACTGGGGAATCCACCGCCACCCCCACCACCCCCTCCATGCCTGTTCTGGCAAGCGAGCTTATGACGAGGGGCCAAAAATAGCCTGTCACCGGCCGGCCCCTGTAGCGTGGGTCGGTGGGTTGTCGCTATGGCGACACGACAGCCACACCATAGCCAAGCCAAGCCAAGCTATTGAATAGCGTTAGCTGTTCCACCTTGATGTTTCATCAATACTCAAACCGCCGGCTTGTGTCCTGCACGCTGGCACGCCCCAGAGGGCTGGACTAGCTGTGCGCGCGCGCGCGGGGTGCCTGCCAGAGAGAGAGAGAGACAAGGTGTGTGACTGAGTGGCGGTGACCCAACCTGTAGTGTAACGGTACTTGTGCCAGCCAGGTCTCATTAGCATATTGCAGTTTCTGCTTACCTATGTAGTAGATGCAAAGCTGGTCACCCATTCTCCAATTTCCCGCGCATGCCCTGGCTTGTTTGAGCTGAGCGTGGTTTGTGGTTTGTGCGACATGACCAGACCTGCCCGCTCTTTGCCGATCAGATCGATTTGAGTGATTGAACCAGAGAAGATTTTCTTGTAGTTTATTTTCTGGCCGTGTTGGATATGCTGTGGTGACCAGTGCCAGAGCAGAAAGAGTTTTTCTCCATTTTTGCCTGTGATTTTGCCCTTTCCACTTCCGTCCACAATGATCAAATTGGAGAGGACTTCGTTCACTACCTACCGTGTAAGTAGGGGAGAAGTTTGGTGAATTTTTGTCCGGGCATGTTATTTTTCTGCCAGCCTGTTGGCTGTGGCAGCAAGGCTTGTGCCGGCTGGGCAGCCCACCTTGCTGGCGCTGGGGCCAGTGTTGTCTGCCTGAGGACAGTTGCAACTTCTCACTACCACTGTCCTCCACAAACTGCTACTGTTAAACATAGTGTTCACTGATAGGGTGCACAAACTGTTGTCTTATGGTTTTTGTTTACCAAAATGATTGTAGTGTCATTCAAACATGTTGAAGTAGACACCCCACCCCCAACCCTAGAAAAGAAAAGGAGAAAAATTGAGTTGTGGCTGAAAGGACTTGATTTAATTTGAGCATAAAGAAACAGTTGTATGTACTAATTAGGGTACTGTCACCCATTTTTTCTTTTCTTTTTTACCTTGTATGTATTATTAATTGAAAGGAGCCTTGGTTCATTGTTTGCATACAGTATTGTTCACAGTGCTGTGCATGGTACAATACGTGCCGGTTTAAAAATTGATCAACTTTGACTTCAGCATGTACGGTTTGCAGTTTGACCTAAAAATTAAAATAAAAACTTTGTAACAGTGTATGTGCTAAGTTTTCATCCCCTAAATACTATTGCAGAGTTCGGTGGTTCAACGTACCTTTCAGAATTTGCTTACCTGTTTTCAGTAAATAGTTACTGCTTTTACATGAAAACCTCTGAAAAAAGCAGATCCTAAAGTTAAACATGTTACCACAAGAGGTGAATAATTCAGGACAACTGATCTATGCCATACAAAATTCAGTGCTTCATTTTGTTTTGGTGGCAGTTCCATTTGCACCTACCAGTTCTGCCCATGAACAATTCATGACTTCCTTCCTGCTCAGGTCACACTGTACAGCCAGGCTCCACCGCCATTATGGCCGTCAGCTTTCCCGCCATTATTTCTGGGACTGCAAAATCAATGATAATGTTGATCAGCCTGGGGACGGGGATGTGTGAAATCTGTAGAAGGGTCCAGAAACAAAGGGAGTGATTAAAGGCTGTTTGCCTGAGTGAGAGACAAGCTGATGGAGCGTGAGGAAAATGGCTTGCTGAGTGTCACTGAATGATGGCCAGTCTTGGAGGGAGAATGTACAGTTGGACACAACCCTTTTCATGGCATAGTATGTGGTGGTATCACTAACTGTGTACAGTCGGACACAACCCTTTTCATGGCATAGCATGTGGTATCACTAACTGTCAAAGTTGAACAAACTGCCAAAACTTCAGTATTAATTTTGTCTAAACCAGAGGAGTTTCTTCAGGTATAATGTTATTGTTGCTTTTAAATACTTGAGATAACTGGCCAGTAGAAATAGACCCAGTGAATCACTGTTTTATGTGGCACTGTTATATGGAACATGACTGATCATAAGTTCACTATATAGTTTAGTGCAGGTACAGTTTGAGAACATTTTTTTTTACTTTTTTTATTTACACCTCTAACAGTATGTACATTTCTTTGGAGTGGTGGGGAGGGGGGCTTA
The DNA here is from genome assembly GCA_963584105.1 of Alviniconcha strummeri. Lineage (NCBI taxonomy): Eukaryota > Metazoa > Mollusca > Gastropoda > Provannidae > Alviniconcha > Alviniconcha strummeri. The sequence goes on along the minus strand of OY757555.1, from coordinate 12,162,587 downwards.
GTTCATTAGCTATGCTTTTATTCATCACAGAAATTATGCAGTTCGGTAGACTATGTCACCCTGAAATATGTGGAAACAAACAGTCTTAATTTTAAGTACTGGCAGACTAAGGCCTGTGGCATCAGAACTGCAAAGTGGTACTGCTGGTGCCAGAGAGAGGAAGAAAGCAAGGGGTAAATTAATGACAGTAAATAGAAGGTTGGCTATTTGCATGCTTGCATCACAACAGGATTTGTGACTAACCCTAACACAGCAGCAGCCAACACAGTGACTTTACCAGCATCTGACACTGCAAGGCCCAGGTATGGGTGACCAGTGAACAGGTGTGGGTGCCCAACAGGCAAACCTCTGGCTCTGACAAGGGGATGAGTAGGACTTTGTGGCTGTTGCCTTGGTTACCACCCAGTCACCTGGGTGATTGACAGGGCTTAGGTCAGACAATAGCCTCCTGATTTTATCCTGTTGTCTGCATAGTTCTGCTGCAGTGTAACTGGCTACTGCCCCCCCCCCCCCCCCCCCCCCACACACACACACACACACACAATGTAAATCCCTCTAGGGAAGACCTAGGGCAGGTGAATGTAAGAGCTTAAACTTAAAGGAATGGTTAGCAAAAAAAATGTGATGTTCTTGCAGGTGTCCAGACAGACAGGTACCCTGCAGTTTATCAAGTGTTCTGTTGTTATCCTGTGTTCTGTTCTTATCTTGTGCTCCATTGTTATCCTGTAGTCTATAGAATATTTCGTGGTTCGTTGTTGTCCTTTGGTCTGTAGGTTCCATTGGCATTGTTATATTTGTGTTCTGAATCCAGAGTGTGAAGTAATGTCCTGATACATTTGGTCTGTCAAAGGACTAGTACACAGTGGACTTGCCCTTATTATTTGATTAGTCACAGGACTGGTATGCAGTGGACCTACCCTTGTCATTTGGTCAGTCACAGGACTAGTACACAGTGGACTTGCCCTATCTATTGGTCAGTCACAGGACTGGTACACAGTGGACTTGCCCATATCATTTGGTCAGTCACAGGACTAGTACACAGTGGACTTGCCTTTATCATTTGGTCAGTCACAAGACTAGTACATGGCTGGACAGTGTTTTTCAGAGAAGGGCTTAAGAACTCCTCTTGTATATTAACGCCCTTGTGTTGGTTACTGTGGCTGCTGTCCCTAACAGGCCTTCTCACCTCCATGGAGGTTAAGCAGTAAAAACTCAAGTGACTGTGACAGGGTCTCAATGTGGTGTGCTGCTGCCTGGGCCTCCAACCATGCCCACTGCCCCCTGTTCTTTAAAGGTTGCTGCATGTTCACAAAGACCATTAAGGACTATTAACCAATTAGGGACCACCACCTCCACTTCACACAGCTCCTGAGCTCTCACCCACTGCCTCTTTCCACTTGCAGTCTTTGTGTCTAACTTGGTCACGCTGTGTGAACCACAGTTGTTGCATCTTGGTCACGCTATGTGAACCAGACCATTGTTGTGTCTTGGTCACGCTATGCGATCCAGACCATTGTTGTGTCTTGGTCACGCTATGTGAACCAGACCATTGTTGTGTCTTGGTCACGCTATGTGAGCCAGACAGTCTTTGTGTCTTGGTCACACTGTGCCTTTGTCATGCTGTGTGAACCATCTGTTTGTTCTTCCCCTTGGGTCACTAGTACCAGTATTGTGGGAACATCAACAGGTGCTTTTCACTTACTGCACAGCCAGGAGAGAGGAAAAAACCAAGGGGGAGTGGGGTGGTGGGATTAGGGTGGCCCTGCTGGGTCCAGGGGAGAGGTTGACTTTGAGCTAGCATTACTAGCAGGATTGAGTTGATTGGCAATTGACCATTCTCTGATCTTGCAGGGGTGTTAGTTGATTGGCAATTGATTGACCCTGGTATGTGGAGTGGCTTGTGAACACTGATTGCTGTAGTTGTCCTTGCAGAGTGTGTGATTTGCCATTCAGGCATTCTGATTCAGTTGCTGGGCTTGGAGAAATTGGACTGTGTCAATGTCACACTGCTTTGGTTGGATGAGAGGATTTCCCAGGTATTGTGATGCCTTAAATCAACTGTGAAGGATCAGGATGGGGTGCTTCCGTGATCCATATTTTTCTCAGCCTGTCTTGGGAGTCAGTTGCCACACAGTTGTTGGAAGGTGAAGCTGTGAACTTGCACAGTCTGTGTACAAGGAAGTGGTTGCCAACAGAGAAGAAGAAAAGTGATCTCTCATAGGGTTCTTGTGATCATGGACCCATGCCAGTATGGACCCTGTCTGTGCCACATGGATGCACCCTGTCTGTGTAACATGGATGCATACAAATACCCACTTTCAGAGCTTCCCTGTGTCTGCCACATGGTAGGGTTTGTCTTTTTATGTATTCATCTTTATATTGATAAAAGAATCATTTGTAATACATGCACCAATTGGTTTTTTTGCCTTGGTCAGTTCGGGGTCTTGCCTTGGTCATTTGGGGCAGAGTTGTTGGTGAGAGTTTTAACGTGAACGTGTGTGCGCCTGTTGCAGCTGAATCCAGTCATCCCCCCTCATGCCTCGTCAGGAGCAGACATGAGTCCTGACTCGCAGTCCAACATCATATGCTCGTCAGTGACCAGTCCGTTTCATGATGTGAGTCCATGTACAGTTATACATCAGACTAGTTGGATGATCACTAAGCTTACACTTCAGTTGCAGCAAGAAATGGTAGAAAGCTCACAGGCTGTTCCCCCAAAGGGAGGCCAGGGAAGGTCCAGTTGGCCAGTCACTGAGTTGGACATCAGTGACACATTTTTTGCAGCATTGTTTTTTTAAGTGCAGAAATTTGAGCTTTACATGCTAGTCTCTGTTTAAGTATTACTAAGTTGTACATTGCCTTATTTGGGTGTGGTTAAGCAGAACAGTTCAAAGTGAAGGGATGCCTCTTTGGTTGTTGCATAAAAGTAAGGGAGTGGTGTTGGTGACCCAGACCCCCTGCTCAGCCTCCTTTGCTCATGGCTTGCTTTTCCTTTCTGCAGGACACAAATGGTGCTCAGTTGACCAACACATCATCTGCTGTGCCAGAGTTGTAAGTAGACAGCTTCATAGTGTTGTTTTAACCGTACCCCTCATCCCTTTTCTGTTTTGACTTTTCTTTTGGTTTTCCTGGTCACCTTAGCACAGGACAAGGACTAACAGTTCAGACATTTGGTTCCTTTTAAATATGTTGGAATGAAAATGTTTTCATGGTTTAGAAAGCCGAACCATGCACACGGTGAAAAGGAACAAAAGTTGCATTGTGCATGTCTCACTGGTGTGGTTCAGACTCGAAGGTGACCTGATTGAATTGATCAATGTGCAGTCTTCTGCAGTAAGGTGCAGTCTTTTGCCACTTGGAAATTTACCACTGTCCACCCTGATAAACCGTAATGGTTGACTGGGCGTAAAACACCAAGTTGCTTACTTACCGCTGGATCAATGCATCAAAAGACCAACACTCCCTGCCCCCAGCAAATGCAGGCATCCATGTTTGTTTTAATTTATCATGGCTTTAGAACATGTACAGCTGTGTTAAATTGTGTCAGGCTGAAAAATAAGATGCGCTGAAGTGTACTGATGCTCTTGCTCTCTCTCCCCCCTCCCCCCCACTCTCTCTGTCTCCCTCCCCCCATCTGTCTCTCTGTCTCTATCTCTGTCTGTCAGTCCCTGTCCCTCTCTCTGTCTCAGTCTTGTGCATGGTGCACTGATGTTGCATGTTGTGTGTGTGCAGTACGGATTATCCGGGAGACTACAAATTTGAGATTTCCTTTGCACCACCTTCGAAAGAGACCAAATCAACAACATGGACGGTAAGCACGTTGACCATATCCAGCAAGACCTGTCCCTTTAAGCCTCCTTGAACACAGTGTCTGTATGTATTCCATTTGCCACACCAACTCGTGTACATATTCCATTGGCCACACCAAGTCATGTATGTATTCCATTGGCCACACCAAATCGTGTATATATTTCATTGGCTACACCAACTCATGCATGTATTCTATTGGCCACACCAACTCGCTCCCCTTGGCTCTAAAATACAGCGTATATATTCTGTTGGCCACACAAACCCTTGTATATATTCCATTGGCCACACAAACCCCTGTATGTATTCCATTCCATTGGCCACACAAACTTACTCCTCTTGGCTCTTCATACAGCACTCGGCCAGTTTGAAGAAGCTGTACGTGCGCATGGCGACCACATGTCCAGTTCGCTTCAAGACGGAGACACAGGCCCCGCAGGGTGCCTTCATCCGAGCCATGCCCGTCTTCTCCAAACCAGAACATTGTCAGGAGGTGAGTGGATTCCCCGTGACATCTCCTGCAGCATATTTTCTTCTTTAGCTAGGAGCAGCCACAATCATTGTGTGACTTCTCATACTGTTGCTTCACAGTCTTGTGCCCTTGGTGAGCCTCGCAGTCACAGATCTGGTCATTGTTGGCGCTGAAAATCAGACTGAGCTTGCATTTTTATTTGTGCTGCATTGATGTTGAGGGTGCAGATCTAGTCAGTGTTGGCGCTTAAAAACCATTGAATTGTTGGGTTTTGATCACATAGCAGCCTTGTCGTCAGGTAAACACACTGGTAAAAAAATTAAAAAAATAAAAATATGAGGGACATGTTATAAAAAAATATATAAAAAAAGAGGGAGGGAGGACCCTCCCAGCCCTTTTCAACATGGCCTGTGATGGACAGATGACTTCATGATAGGAGGCCAATTGCTGACAAACAAATGTTTTGTTTGCTGTGGAACACAGGTGGTCAAACGCTGCCCGAATCATGCCAATGAGGATATCAAGAAAAATGTCACAGCAGCCAATCACCTCGTTCGCTGTGAACACAAAATGGCACGCTACATCGAAGATCCACAGACACAGAGGCACTCTGTCTTGATACCCTACGAAATGCCGCAGGCTGGCTCTGAGTGGGTGACCAACCTGTTCCAGGTAAGTGTTTCGCTGTTGGTGTGGGGGGGGGGGGGGGGGCGGGGGGGTCACCTGTTGAGAAACAACTCAATCAGGACTGCACAGTCAGGTCTAGGGGTGGACAGATCCTGCAGTTTGGTTACTGGCTGTGGGATGGCAAGTCTTTTGTTGGGGAGATGTAGTTTGTGGAGCAAAAAGGGGATGGGAATGTAGCTTACTAGGATGAGCATTGAAGCTGGCACGTGGTTGACCCAAGGTCCACTCCCCAGTGTGTTGGGGCCAGCTGCAACAGTACTGTGCTTTACAGGCACATCTTAAACATCCAGCCATAGGGAATATGACTCCACTTGCAAACAGTAATCATAAAAGCTGGAAAGTATATTTTCAAAACATGTGTATCATTATCACTTCCTTAATGCTGTGTCTTCTCTCTATCATACATCATAAAAGCTGGAAAGTATATTTTCAAAACATGTGTATCATTATCACTTCCTTAATGCTGTGTCTTCTCTCTGTCATACATTTACACCACCTGCGACATAGAATACACTCTGAATGTAACAGCTGACCCATTTTCTCAGAAAGTGTAAACTTATTTAGACAGCAGACCTGCTTTAAGTAATTCTCAACCAAGAAAACCAAAACTTGTGACAGTAATACAACAGTAAAATGTGATGCTGTGTTGCCTTGCAGTTCATGTGCTTGGGGTCGTGCGTGGGTGGTCCCAACAGACGCCCCATTCACATCGTCTTC
>OY757555.1:12116880-12156704 GCA_963584105.1 Alviniconcha strummeri | reverse complement strand
ATCAACTTTGACTTCAGCATGTACGGTTTGCAGTTTGACCTAAAAATTAAAATAAAAACTTTGTAACAGTGTATGTGCTAAGTTTTCATCCCCTAAATACTATTGCAGAGTTCGGTGGTTCAACGTACCTTTCAGAATTTGCTTACCTGTTTTCAGTAAATAGTTACTGCTTTTACATGAAAACCTCTGAAAAAAGCAGATCCTAAAGTTAAACATGTTACCACAAGAGGTGAATAATTCAGGACAACTGATCTATGCCATACAAAATTCAGTGCTTCATTTTGTTTTGGTGGCAGTTCCATTTGCACCTACCAGTTCTGCCCATGAACAATTCATGACTTCCTTCCTGCTCAGGTCACACTGTACAGCCAGGCTCCACCGCCATTATGGCCGTCAGCTTTCCCGCCATTATTTCTGGGACTGCAAAATCAATGATAATGTTGATCAGCCTGGGGACGGGGATGTGTGAAATCTGTAGAAGGGTCCAGAAACAAAGGGAGTGATTAAAGGCTGTTTGCCTGAGTGAGAGACAAGCTGATGGAGCGTGAGGAAAATGGCTTGCTGAGTGTCACTGAATGATGGCCAGTCTTGGAGGGAGAATGTACAGTTGGACACAACCCTTTTCATGGCATAGTATGTGGTGGTATCACTAACTGTGTACAGTCGGACACAACCCTTTTCATGGCATAGCATGTGGTATCACTAACTGTCAAAGTTGAACAAACTGCCAAAACTTCAGTATTAATTTTGTCTAAACCAGAGGAGTTTCTTCAGGTATAATGTTATTGTTGCTTTTAAATACTTGAGATAACTGGCCAGTAGAAATAGACCCAGTGAATCACTGTTTTATGTGGCACTGTTATATGGAACATGACTGATCATAAGTTCACTATATAGTTTAGTGCAGGTACAGTTTGAGAACATTTTTTTTTACTTTTTTTATTTACACCTCTAACAGTATGTACATTTCTTTGGAGTGGTGGGGAGGGGGGCTTAGTTCATTAGCTATGCTTTTATTCATCACAGAAATTATGCAGTTCGGTAGACTATGTCACCCTGAAATATGTGGAAACAAACAGTCTTAATTTTAAGTACTGGCAGACTAAGGCCTGTGGCATCAGAACTGCAAAGTGGTACTGCTGGTGCCAGAGAGAGGAAGAAAGCAAGGGGTAAATTAATGACAGTAAATAGAAGGTTGGCTATTTGCATGCTTGCATCACAACAGGATTTGTGACTAACCCTAACACAGCAGCAGCCAACACAGTGACTTTACCAGCATCTGACACTGCAAGGCCCAGGTATGGGTGACCAGTGAACAGGTGTGGGTGCCCAACAGGCAAACCTCTGGCTCTGACAAGGGGATGAGTAGGACTTTGTGGCTGTTGCCTTGGTTACCACCCAGTCACCTGGGTGATTGACAGGGCTTAGGTCAGACAATAGCCTCCTGATTTTATCCTGTTGTCTGCATAGTTCTGCTGCAGTGTAACTGGCTACTGCCCCCCCCCCCCCCCCCCCCCCCACACACACACACACACACACAATGTAAATCCCTCTAGGGAAGACCTAGGGCAGGTGAATGTAAGAGCTTAAACTTAAAGGAATGGTTAGCAAAAAAAATGTGATGTTCTTGCAGGTGTCCAGACAGACAGGTACCCTGCAGTTTATCAAGTGTTCTGTTGTTATCCTGTGTTCTGTTCTTATCTTGTGCTCCATTGTTATCCTGTAGTCTATAGAATATTTCGTGGTTCGTTGTTGTCCTTTGGTCTGTAGGTTCCATTGGCATTGTTATATTTGTGTTCTGAATCCAGAGTGTGAAGTAATGTCCTGATACATTTGGTCTGTCAAAGGACTAGTACACAGTGGACTTGCCCTTATTATTTGATTAGTCACAGGACTGGTATGCAGTGGACCTACCCTTGTCATTTGGTCAGTCACAGGACTAGTACACAGTGGACTTGCCCTATCTATTGGTCAGTCACAGGACTGGTACACAGTGGACTTGCCCATATCATTTGGTCAGTCACAGGACTAGTACACAGTGGACTTGCCTTTATCATTTGGTCAGTCACAAGACTAGTACATGGCTGGACAGTGTTTTTCAGAGAAGGGCTTAAGAACTCCTCTTGTATATTAACGCCCTTGTGTTGGTTACTGTGGCTGCTGTCCCTAACAGGCCTTCTCACCTCCATGGAGGTTAAGCAGTAAAAACTCAAGTGACTGTGACAGGGTCTCAATGTGGTGTGCTGCTGCCTGGGCCTCCAACCATGCCCACTGCCCCCTGTTCTTTAAAGGTTGCTGCATGTTCACAAAGACCATTAAGGACTATTAACCAATTAGGGACCACCACCTCCACTTCACACAGCTCCTGAGCTCTCACCCACTGCCTCTTTCCACTTGCAGTCTTTGTGTCTAACTTGGTCACGCTGTGTGAACCACAGTTGTTGCATCTTGGTCACGCTATGTGAACCAGACCATTGTTGTGTCTTGGTCACGCTATGCGATCCAGACCATTGTTGTGTCTTGGTCACGCTATGTGAACCAGACCATTGTTGTGTCTTGGTCACGCTATGTGAGCCAGACAGTCTTTGTGTCTTGGTCACACTGTGCCTTTGTCATGCTGTGTGAACCATCTGTTTGTTCTTCCCCTTGGGTCACTAGTACCAGTATTGTGGGAACATCAACAGGTGCTTTTCACTTACTGCACAGCCAGGAGAGAGGAAAAAACCAAGGGGGAGTGGGGTGGTGGGATTAGGGTGGCCCTGCTGGGTCCAGGGGAGAGGTTGACTTTGAGCTAGCATTACTAGCAGGATTGAGTTGATTGGCAATTGACCATTCTCTGATCTTGCAGGGGTGTTAGTTGATTGGCAATTGATTGACCCTGGTATGTGGAGTGGCTTGTGAACACTGATTGCTGTAGTTGTCCTTGCAGAGTGTGTGATTTGCCATTCAGGCATTCTGATTCAGTTGCTGGGCTTGGAGAAATTGGACTGTGTCAATGTCACACTGCTTTGGTTGGATGAGAGGATTTCCCAGGTATTGTGATGCCTTAAATCAACTGTGAAGGATCAGGATGGGGTGCTTCCGTGATCCATATTTTTCTCAGCCTGTCTTGGGAGTCAGTTGCCACACAGTTGTTGGAAGGTGAAGCTGTGAACTTGCACAGTCTGTGTACAAGGAAGTGGTTGCCAACAGAGAAGAAGAAAAGTGATCTCTCATAGGGTTCTTGTGATCATGGACCCATGCCAGTATGGACCCTGTCTGTGCCACATGGATGCACCCTGTCTGTGTAACATGGATGCATACAAATACCCACTTTCAGAGCTTCCCTGTGTCTGCCACATGGTAGGGTTTGTCTTTTTATGTATTCATCTTTATATTGATAAAAGAATCATTTGTAATACATGCACCAATTGGTTTTTTTGCCTTGGTCAGTTCGGGGTCTTGCCTTGGTCATTTGGGGCAGAGTTGTTGGTGAGAGTTTTAACGTGAACGTGTGTGCGCCTGTTGCAGCTGAATCCAGTCATCCCCCCTCATGCCTCGTCAGGAGCAGACATGAGTCCTGACTCGCAGTCCAACATCATATGCTCGTCAGTGACCAGTCCGTTTCATGATGTGAGTCCATGTACAGTTATACATCAGACTAGTTGGATGATCACTAAGCTTACACTTCAGTTGCAGCAAGAAATGGTAGAAAGCTCACAGGCTGTTCCCCCAAAGGGAGGCCAGGGAAGGTCCAGTTGGCCAGTCACTGAGTTGGACATCAGTGACACATTTTTTGCAGCATTGTTTTTTTAAGTGCAGAAATTTGAGCTTTACATGCTAGTCTCTGTTTAAGTATTACTAAGTTGTACATTGCCTTATTTGGGTGTGGTTAAGCAGAACAGTTCAAAGTGAAGGGATGCCTCTTTGGTTGTTGCATAAAAGTAAGGGAGTGGTGTTGGTGACCCAGACCCCCTGCTCAGCCTCCTTTGCTCATGGCTTGCTTTTCCTTTCTGCAGGACACAAATGGTGCTCAGTTGACCAACACATCATCTGCTGTGCCAGAGTTGTAAGTAGACAGCTTCATAGTGTTGTTTTAACCGTACCCCTCATCCCTTTTCTGTTTTGACTTTTCTTTTGGTTTTCCTGGTCACCTTAGCACAGGACAAGGACTAACAGTTCAGACATTTGGTTCCTTTTAAATATGTTGGAATGAAAATGTTTTCATGGTTTAGAAAGCCGAACCATGCACACGGTGAAAAGGAACAAAAGTTGCATTGTGCATGTCTCACTGGTGTGGTTCAGACTCGAAGGTGACCTGATTGAATTGATCAATGTGCAGTCTTCTGCAGTAAGGTGCAGTCTTTTGCCACTTGGAAATTTACCACTGTCCACCCTGATAAACCGTAATGGTTGACTGGGCGTAAAACACCAAGTTGCTTACTTACCGCTGGATCAATGCATCAAAAGACCAACACTCCCTGCCCCCAGCAAATGCAGGCATCCATGTTTGTTTTAATTTATCATGGCTTTAGAACATGTACAGCTGTGTTAAATTGTGTCAGGCTGAAAAATAAGATGCGCTGAAGTGTACTGATGCTCTTGCTCTCTCTCCCCCCTCCCCCCCACTCTCTCTGTCTCCCTCCCCCCATCTGTCTCTCTGTCTCTATCTCTGTCTGTCAGTCCCTGTCCCTCTCTCTGTCTCAGTCTTGTGCATGGTGCACTGATGTTGCATGTTGTGTGTGTGCAGTACGGATTATCCGGGAGACTACAAATTTGAGATTTCCTTTGCACCACCTTCGAAAGAGACCAAATCAACAACATGGACGGTAAGCACGTTGACCATATCCAGCAAGACCTGTCCCTTTAAGCCTCCTTGAACACAGTGTCTGTATGTATTCCATTTGCCACACCAACTCGTGTACATATTCCATTGGCCACACCAAGTCATGTATGTATTCCATTGGCCACACCAAATCGTGTATATATTTCATTGGCTACACCAACTCATGCATGTATTCTATTGGCCACACCAACTCGCTCCCCTTGGCTCTAAAATACAGCGTATATATTCTGTTGGCCACACAAACCCTTGTATATATTCCATTGGCCACACAAACCCCTGTATGTATTCCATTCCATTGGCCACACAAACTTACTCCTCTTGGCTCTTCATACAGCACTCGGCCAGTTTGAAGAAGCTGTACGTGCGCATGGCGACCACATGTCCAGTTCGCTTCAAGACGGAGACACAGGCCCCGCAGGGTGCCTTCATCCGAGCCATGCCCGTCTTCTCCAAACCAGAACATTGTCAGGAGGTGAGTGGATTCCCCGTGACATCTCCTGCAGCATATTTTCTTCTTTAGCTAGGAGCAGCCACAATCATTGTGTGACTTCTCATACTGTTGCTTCACAGTCTTGTGCCCTTGGTGAGCCTCGCAGTCACAGATCTGGTCATTGTTGGCGCTGAAAATCAGACTGAGCTTGCATTTTTATTTGTGCTGCATTGATGTTGAGGGTGCAGATCTAGTCAGTGTTGGCGCTTAAAAACCATTGAATTGTTGGGTTTTGATCACATAGCAGCCTTGTCGTCAGGTAAACACACTGGTAAAAAAATTAAAAAAATAAAAATATGAGGGACATGTTATAAAAAAATATATAAAAAAAGAGGGAGGGAGGACCCTCCCAGCCCTTTTCAACATGGCCTGTGATGGACAGATGACTTCATGATAGGAGGCCAATTGCTGACAAACAAATGTTTTGTTTGCTGTGGAACACAGGTGGTCAAACGCTGCCCGAATCATGCCAATGAGGATATCAAGAAAAATGTCACAGCAGCCAATCACCTCGTTCGCTGTGAACACAAAATGGCACGCTACATCGAAGATCCACAGACACAGAGGCACTCTGTCTTGATACCCTACGAAATGCCGCAGGCTGGCTCTGAGTGGGTGACCAACCTGTTCCAGGTAAGTGTTTCGCTGTTGGTGTGGGGGGGGGGGGGGGGGCGGGGGGGTCACCTGTTGAGAAACAACTCAATCAGGACTGCACAGTCAGGTCTAGGGGTGGACAGATCCTGCAGTTTGGTTACTGGCTGTGGGATGGCAAGTCTTTTGTTGGGGAGATGTAGTTTGTGGAGCAAAAAGGGGATGGGAATGTAGCTTACTAGGATGAGCATTGAAGCTGGCACGTGGTTGACCCAAGGTCCACTCCCCAGTGTGTTGGGGCCAGCTGCAACAGTACTGTGCTTTACAGGCACATCTTAAACATCCAGCCATAGGGAATATGACTCCACTTGCAAACAGTAATCATAAAAGCTGGAAAGTATATTTTCAAAACATGTGTATCATTATCACTTCCTTAATGCTGTGTCTTCTCTCTATCATACATCATAAAAGCTGGAAAGTATATTTTCAAAACATGTGTATCATTATCACTTCCTTAATGCTGTGTCTTCTCTCTGTCATACATTTACACCACCTGCGACATAGAATACACTCTGAATGTAACAGCTGACCCATTTTCTCAGAAAGTGTAAACTTATTTAGACAGCAGACCTGCTTTAAGTAATTCTCAACCAAGAAAACCAAAACTTGTGACAGTAATACAACAGTAAAATGTGATGCTGTGTTGCCTTGCAGTTCATGTGCTTGGGGTCGTGCGTGGGTGGTCCCAACAGACGCCCCATTCACATCGTCTTCACACTGGAGCTGGAGAATGTTGTCTTGGGCAGACGGGCTATTGAGGTTCGAATCTGCGCCTGCCCAGGTCGTGACCGCAAGCAGGATGAGAAAGTTGCTCTCAGTGAGAAGCAGCAGAAAGGTTCAGGTATGTACTTCTTTTTTGTGACAGGGTCGGATTGTAATGTTGTATAATGTGAAATGTAACTGGTATGGACTTACAACAGGCTAGATTGTAACATTGTTGTATAATGTGTAATGTAACTGATATTGACTTCCTATGGCAGGGTGTAATGTCAAATTGTAATGTGATAGGGCTGATATAACAGGTTTGAACTTTTCAGGGCATGCTAGAGTGTCCCATTTTAAAGTTGTGTGTAATTTAAGTGGGAGGTACTTTTTATGGCAGGGAAGATCTGACAAATTGTAATGTGATATGTGTAATGCACACAGTTGTAATGCACACGGTTGTGCTGCTGTGATATGCATAATGTACCCCCCACCACCACCACCAACTCGGCATCTCTGATGCTGTTCACATTGACCTGAACTTTACTGCCCTTTTTTCCGTTCATTATTATACTTGTCATGAGCAACCTTTCTTCAGGGGAGACCACCCAACCCAACCCCATGATGATCTTATTTGACCTGACCTTTTCTGCTTGTGAGCAAACTGTATTGAGAGTTGTAATTTCTCTTCACTCACTCATATGTGATTGTTCTTGACTTGAACTTTCCTGTTTAGTCTATATTTATGTATTATGAACAACTTGTTTTCACAGAGAGACCTTACACAATATTTGGTTTTTAAGCTGTTGCAGAGCATATTAATACAGCAGATGTACAGTTGATCAGTTGTTTTTGTTTCAGGAGTGGCAAAGTATGCCTTGAACACGACAATAACAAGTGTAGGGCGGAAGAGGAAAGCAGATGATAATGAAATCTACACATTGACAGTAAGTTAAGACTGCCACAGGGGGAGGGGGACAAATGTGGGAAACATTAGGGCTGACATGGAAGCATGTGTAGGAGTGGCAAAGTATGCCTTGAACACAGGTTGAACTAATCTGATGTCAGAAGTCTGTTGGCAAGTTGAATAATCTGATGGATGTCAGAAGTCTGTTGGCAAATTGAATAATTTGATGGATGTCAGAAGTCTGTTGGCAAGTTGAATAATCTGATGGATGTCAGAAGTCTGTTGGCAAATTGAATAATCTGATGGATGTCAGAAGTCTGTTGGCAAATTGAATAATCTGATTGATGTCAGAAGGCTGTTGGCAAATTAAATAATCTGATAGATGTCAGAAGGCTATTGGCCAGCTGAGTATGCAGATGGTAAAAGCTGTTGATAAAGTTGACACTGTTAAGTTGTAGTGATCCAGTTAACACTGTAAGTTTACAGTCATCCAGTTGACACAGTAAAGTCATGATCGGGCAGTTGACACCTTGTTTTTAAGGGAGGTAACCTGCACCTAACATCATGATACCAGTTTTTTTTCTCCTGCAACAGGTTGTCGGGGTACATGAATGTTTGCACTCATCTCACCTTTTTGTTCTTCCTGTTTGTTTTTTCTACAGGTGAAAGGGAGTGAGAACTATGAGATTCTGTGCAAAATCCGCAACTCCCTGGAGCTGGTGGACACGATGCCGAAGCAGGTGGTGGAGACCTACAAGCGGCAGCAGAATGAGAGGTGGGTGTAGTGGTTGTCGTTGTCCACCTTCAGCCTCTTCCTTTGCCCAAACTGGCTGTCAGGTCTACAGCTAGCTCTGACAAAGAGTTGGTTCTGTGGCCTTCACCACTCTGATAGGGTCTGTACTTCACTATTCTTTCTGCCTCCTGTAGGGTCTTTGCTTTACCACTCTGTCTGCCTCCTGTGGGGTCTGTACTTACCACTCTTTCTGCCTCCTGTAGGGTCTGTACCTCACTCTGTCTGCCTCCTGTAGGGCCTGCACTTTACCACTCTCTCTGCCTCCTGTGGGGTCTGCACTTCACCACTCTTTCTGCCTCCTGTAGGGTCTGCACTTCACCACTCTCTCTGCCTCCTGTAGGGCCTGCACTTTACCACTCTCTCTGCCTCCTGTAGGGTCTGCACTTTACCACTCTCTCTGCTTCCTGTAGGGTCTGTACTTCACCACTCTTTCTGCCTCCTGTAGGGTCTGCTGTGTGTTCTGTGGTTACTTCATGTCCTGTAGGGTCTGCTGTGTGTTCTGTGGTTACTTCATGTCCTGTAGGGTCTGCTGTGTGTTCTGTGGTTACTTCCTATCCTGTAGGGTCTGCTGTATGTTCTGTCATCACTTCCTGTCCTGTAGGGTCAGCTATGTGTTCTGTAATCACATCGAGCTAAGTCTACTGTGTATATTAAACTGTCGCCAAACTAGGTGACAGGCAATTGGGACATACAGGTCAGATGCATCTTCTGTCGCTTTCCACACACACTGTTGACTTGGAGCTCGGTCAATCAACCACAGTGTTGACTGTCAGAGTTCAGTCAGTCAGCCATAGTGTTGTCTGTCAGAGCTCCGTCAATCAACCACTGTGTTGACTGTCAGAGCTCTGTCAGTCAACCACAGTGTTGACTGTCCAAGCTTTGTCCGTTTTGCACCACAGACCACCCTCCCTCCCGTCTCCTCTCCTTGCGTTTTTTAAGTGTTTCTTCTTTTTTTTCTCTTTTTTTTTTTAACCCTTCACCTTGTTGGTGTAATGCTGTTGGGGAAACTGGAGAACGGTAAGTGATCTCCCTTCGCTTGGTAATCCTGTCTATCAGTCAGCAGACAAGTTGTGGTAGGCATGGGTAGTAGAGACCTATACATGGCTTCTTCCCTGTAAACACGTGAGGCCTTGCAATCACTGTAAGTGGTGGTAACAGTAAGCAGCCATGAAGTTTGTTGTCTAAAGCCGGTTCTTAATTGGGCGAATGTTTGTTCGTGAACCTGTTTGGAAGTATTCGGTGAACCTAGTTGGTTCTTAATTGGGCAAACTTTTCTCTGTGAACCTAGTTGGGAGTATTCATCAGACTGCAACGAAACTATATTCAGGGTCCAAAAAGCTTCACTCAACATGTTCTAGGAACATTCGCCCTTTTCGACAAACACTGCCTCTGGTTGACTGAGAGCAGAGCTCTCCTGTGGATGAAGAAGAAATAAAAATGGACGATGGTGTCATTAGGTTCTTCACTCGCTTTGGAGGGAATTTGTTTATTAGTTGATTTGTGGGACCCAGAATGAGATAGTAGTTACCCTGTGAGGGATGATTAAAGTGTCTTGACTTTCTGCAGCATATCTGCCGCAAGTTCAGGCCGAAGCTTGCATCTCATTACAAGCCAGTTGAGAACGAAGTAAAGTTAGTTGAACTGTCTGCACAATGTTCAGCGAACTAAAAGTTAAGAAACGAATCGTAGTTCATCGAACTGTCCAAAGTATGTTCAGCGAACAAACATTTGCCCAGTTAAGAACGGGCTTAACCCATGACACAGAAAACTGCACTCTGTCTTTGCTGAAGCATTAGCTGGTAGGGCAAATACAACTCTCAAGATAATGTCCACTGGTATCTGCAACACATGGGTGCCAAGATCTGTCAGAAATCTGTTAGTGAGTGGTCTCCTGGCAGCATTTGAATCCTTTCTGCAGGTAGCCTTGGAGCCAGCAGTGAAGGGCTGTAACTCTGTGTGCATCCTTGTGTTTGAGTGTGGGTTGTGTTGTCTTGCTGTATACTATCGAGTATGGATTGCGTTATATCAGTAGATGATGTTTTTGTCCAAACTGCATGTTATGCTTTCCATGTGTTGTATCCAAACTATGTGTAATGTGTCACCCCCTGTATGACTTTGATACCTAAGCCACATGTGATGTTCTACCTTTGTGTGTCTTGGGTATCCAAACCGCTGGTTATGTATTTCCTCTGTGAGTCTTGAGCAGCCACCTGCATGGGCCTGTGCCGTTACTGTCACAGCAATATCACGCTGAGTTTCTCAGTTAGATTATTGATTTTTTAGCACCAAATTTCTCGGAACAAACAAAGAATATAAAACAAAAAGTAAATAAATAAACAAAATTTTAAAAATTGAGAGAAAACCCTGAACCACTTTATGAATAGAAAAGAAGAGAAAAAAGTTTATGAAATAATAATAATAAAAAGATTTTCCGAATGCCTTGCAAGTCTTCTGTTTCTCTGTGGACTGTGTGTAGCTAAACTGGTCCCTTCTGGCTGCTTGCAGGTGGCTCACTCACTTCCTGGGGGAGGAAAGCAAGGGGAAAGTTCTGCCGAAGAAAAAGAAGTTGCCTTCCAAACCCACTGCCAAGCTCATGAAACGCCCCTAGGGAAATCTGACAGGGTGCTGGGTAGAGAGAGATGTGCGCATTCACAATGGCCCACAAGCTTTTCCTGTGTGCTGGCATTTTTTAACACACTGACTTGGACAAAAAGTTATGGAGCTGATTCAGGGAAGGATGGCTTTGATTGGTTATCTTGGGCACAAAGAAGACTGGTGACTGGGGGACTGGCCTGTGTCTACACTTTTAGTGAGTGCACAGCTGCAGCGGGCCGATAGTGATAGCACCATTAATGGACAATGTTATTTTTAACAGACTTTTAAGGGTTAGTCTTGACACCTGCAGTTAGAGTCTTGACACCTGCTGTTGGAGCCTTAGAAGGCCCTTGCTGTGAGCATGTCTCTCACAGGCCTGTGCTACTGTCTGTGCTGGGCCAGTGGTTTCCATCACCGTTGGCATCCTGCACTGGGCTGTGCCCAAACTCCAAGCACTGGTTTACAACATCCTTCCTTCAACCACTGCTGTATTTAGTTAGGCCATAGGGTCCAGAAAATTGTCAGCTAACAAGCAGTTTTTTTGTTGGTGCTCAAACAGTAGTAAGTTTGTTACAAACAACTCAAATTATAGCAGACATTTGTTTTATAACTGACCATGTGGCTTACACCAGCTCAAATAAAACCACAATCGTTTGAATCCAGACGTAACTCTTTTTTTCTTTTTTTTTACCCGGGGTAGATGCACCTCATGTTTACGTGCATGCTTGGGCGCTAGGTTGCTTCTACAGTCTTATTAGTACTCAAACCTTTCGGAGGGTGCTGACCACCTCAGTGGACAGCTGCACAGAGATGAAGAGGGGCCCCTTCAGTGGCGTAACTAAATCTGGCAGAGTTTAGAGGAAGGTGCCGGAAAGCAATGCTCGGAGTGTGGGCTGTGCCTTCAGTGTCTTTGGCTGTCGTTTAGTAGTTACCTCTGACAGGCCTGCTCCCATGGCAACTTTGATTGGCCCCTGTTTCAGCGTCTTCAACATGCCTGTGCTGTTCGCGTCTTGGTGACAGGCTGTGTGCAAGTGTCTTCAGTAGGTCCGTGCTGTTAGCATCTTTCTGACAGGCTGTGTGCAAGTGTCTTCAGTATGTGCATACTGATAACTTCTTTGTGACCAGCTGTGATGTTAGTGTGTGTGACAGGCCTGTGCTGTCAGCAGCTTTGTGACAGGCTGTGCTGTTAATGTGATTGTGACAGGCTGTGCTGTTAGTGTGATTGTGTATTCAGGTCTGTGCTGTTGTCCTGTTGACAGCTTTGTGGCAGGCTATGCTGTTACTTTAGTGTGTATCAGGCCTGTGCTGTCAACAGCTGTGTATTAGACCAGTGCTGTTAGTATGTGTGATAGACCAGTGCTGTCAGTGTGCATGACAGACCAGTGCTGTTACAGTGTTAATGTGACAGACCAGTAGACCAGTGCTGTCAGTGTGTGTGACAGACCAATGGTGTTAGTGTGTGTGACAGACTGTGCTGTCAGTGTGTGACAGACAAGTGCCATCATGGCCTAACAGTCCTACATGGTCAATGCCTGTAATAAAGATCAGGCCTGTAGTATCAGAGCCATGTGTGACAGACTGTGCTGTCAGTGAGTGTGTGACAGACTGTGCTGTCAGTGAGTGTGTGACAGACTGTGCTGTCAGTGTGTGTGACAGACTGTGCTGTCAGTGTGTGTGACAGACTGTGCTGTCAGTGTGTGTGTGACAGACTGTGCTGTCAGTGTGTGTGTGACAGACTGTGCTGTCAGTGAGTGTGTGACAGACTGTGCTGTCAGTGTGTGTGTGACAGACTGTGCTGTCAGTGAGTGTGTGACAGACTGTGCTGTCAGTGTGTGTGACAGACTGTGCTGTCAGTGTGTGTGTGACAGACTGTGCTGTCAGTGTGTGTGTGACAGACTGTGCTGTCAGTGAGTGTGTGACAGACTGTGCTGTCAGTGTGTGTGTGACAGACTGTGCTGTCAGTGAGTGTGTGACAGACTGTGCTGTCAGTGTGTGTGTGACAGACTGTGCTGTCAGTGAGTGTGACAGACTGTGCTGTCAGTGTGTGTGACAGACTGTGCTGTCAGTGTGTGTGACAGACTGTGCTGTCAGTGTGTGTGATAGACTGTGCTGTCAGTGTGTGTGACAGACTGTGCTGTCAGTGTGTGTGACAGACTGTGCTGTCAGTGTGTGTGTGACAGACTGTGCTGTCAGTGTGTGTGTGTGACAGACTGTGCTGTCAGTGTGTGTGACAGACTGTGCTGTCAGTGTGTGTGTGACAGACTGTGCTGTCAGTGAGTGTGTGACAGACTGTGCTGTCAGTGAGTGTGTGACAGACTGTGCTGTCAGTGTGTGTGTGACAGACTGTGCTGTCAGTGTGTGTGTGACAGACTGTGCTGTCAGTGTGTGTGACAGACTGTGCTGTCAGTGAGTGTGTGACAGACTGTGCTGTCAGTGTGTGTGTGTGACAGACTGTGCTGTCAGTGTGTGTGTGTGACAGACTGTGCTGTCAGTGTGTATGGCAGACCAGTGCCAGCATGGCCTAACAGTCCTACATGGTCAGTGCCTGTAATAATGATCAGGCCTGTAGTTTCAGAGCCATGGGTGCTTTGCTGCTGAGAGAGAATTCAGTTTGCATGTTGGGGTTGCTTGTTTGGTTTGTGTGTGTATGCACACATGGATGAGGGTGTGTGTGTGTGTGAGACTGCCTGCAGGGCTGGCCTTTGCATTCTGTTTTCCTTACCTTCCGTGTTCTTGCAGAATGCATTGTTAAAGGAATGGGGGGGGGGGGGGGGGGGGGGTCCTGAAAGCAGAATGAATGGCTCTGTGGAGAGACCAAAAGGATGGGGCAGGATGCAGAAATGGTATTTTCTCTGACAGTTTGTACAGTCTGTAAACATGTTTATTTTGGTAGAGACATTACATATGGCAGGAAAGAATATTTGATTCTTTATATTTATTATTATTATTGTCATACATTGAGGGGAAATGCAATTTATTTCTGTTATGATAATGTTGTACCATAGCTCATAATTCTTTGGTATCCGTCCGTGAAGTGTATATATTAGGTGTGGTCACTGGCTTCATGTTGTAAAGCTGGCGTGGCTTATTGACTGTAACCCTGTGGTATAACACAGTATCTGAAGGTTATTGGAGCTAAATACAGTCAGTGTCTTGACACTTACCCTGTGTGACCTTCTGACATTAAAAGGGGAGTAACTTGCAAAGGTATCTAAGAGCTTTGTAAGAAAAAAAGGGGAATACAATCAGCAGCAAAACACCGTTTGACTGAAGTTGATGTGATTAATCATGGCGGCTGTGAATAACACAACTTGACCAGAGGAGGTGGGCAGTTTTTCAGTTTTTAACTCTTAGCATCATCCTACACTCCTAGCTATATCCACCAGCCTCTGTCCTGTAAGGATTTGCAGAAACTCAGAAAGTGACAAAATTTTGGGTTGATGTACTGAAAAATCAAACACCTTACTTTCTGCTTTTTTAAAGTTTTATGAAATGCTGTAGTTTTTTGTTTTTAACTTTGATCATTTTTCTTACTGTAAAAGTGTACAAACAACAACCGAACAACAACATTAAATTGCACAAAATCAGCAAAGTTTGATATTTTGCATTGAATTTTGTGTAAGTATATATATATATATACAAGACAGGTCATGCAAAGAAAAACATTGAGATGGATACTCGGGTGATCTGTTCATATCTGTTTGTGGGCATGACGTCTGTGGTTGAGTAACGAGGCCCACATCTCCCTCTCCACTAGTCCCTGTAGCTTGGCAACGGAACCACACCCGTAAGAAACAGCGTCCCCAACTTTCAACTTCCCATGATGTCATTTTAAAGATAGTGCATTTTAAATTGCATTTTTGAGCTGTTCAGGACTGTACAGCACAAACAGAACAGTGTGGTTTAGGTGTTAAGAGCTGATCCAGGTACTTCAGCAACTTCTGATAACTGTGTACTTGGTAGATCTGACTTTTTGTGTCTTTTGTTCTGTTCATCATTACTTCATTGGCCAG
This sequence comes from Alviniconcha strummeri, assembly GCA_963584105.1. Classification (NCBI taxonomy): domain Eukaryota; kingdom Metazoa; phylum Mollusca; class Gastropoda; family Provannidae; genus Alviniconcha; species Alviniconcha strummeri. Next base: position 12,141,728 of record OY757555.1, on the reverse strand, counting down.
TTCAACGTTTCTGATGTCATAGGATCAATTTTGCTTCCATTTTTGTTGGTGTAATATGGTGGCATACCTGACACATGATGTCAGAGGTAAGGAAGGAATCCGTGTTGGTTTCCTGGCAAACTCGGCAAAGGCAGCGTCACATTTTAAATGTTCTCAATTGCAAGTTGGTAAAAAATGCATGCTAGATCTGATTCATCATTTTCTTTTGTCCCTGCCCTCAGAATGTGCATCAGTGTAATCTTTTCTTTTCTTCCTTGTTTGTCTGAATCTGAAAGGGGAAAATTTTGTTAGGAAAAATCTGTTTTTGTGTTTTTATTTTTAAATCATGACACCCCAGCTGTTTTTATTGCTGATTGATATTTATAAGACTTTCATTTTACTTTCCACTGGCATGGTTTATGGCCTTGATGTTGGGAGAGGAATGGAAAAGAGAATAATAAAAAATGAAAACCTTTGAGGCCATGGGTTTGTTTTGTCATCTGTCCTGCTTGTAATGCAATATAATTATGCAATAAAATTTGCTCCTTCTGACATCTGTCACGTTCAGTCTTCTCGTGCCTTCAACGCTGTGTTAAAAGGTTGCCTTTACAAATAATGCTATAAGTGATTTCAAATTCTGTCTTCTTACTTGCCTACCCAGTTTACCTTCCCTCACCCTTCATTACATCCCTTCTGTGCTCCCATGTGTGTGTGTAAGAAATGCAATAAAATTATATTATGGCTGTATAATTTTCTCCTCTTTTTGTTGTTGTTGAGGTTTTAAAGTATGCATTATTGTTGATCTTGTAAAGTGCGATGTGCTGCCCCTTGTTGGTGAGATAGGATAGGTCTCTTCTGGGCAGTTCAGGTGGGGTTGTTGGTTCCCTTGACCTTTGCCCAACATCGCTTAATTCCCTTAGCTGCTTTTACTTCCGGTGCATACTTTCTTCACAATGGAAGGCAGTGAATTTGCAAATTTTACACTGCCAGCTTTAAAGACATTTTTGGAGGCTCACAGTCAGAATGTGTCTGGCAACAAGCAATATCTTGTTGCTTATGCTATAGGATGCCCCAAAACGCATTTTTTTCCCATGAAATCACGATCTTCTGGTCAGCCAAAAAATGATGCAAAGACATTTTTTCCACCCTCCATCCCCTTTCCCCGGTAATTTTAGCAACTGCAACAGTGGTGGCATTTGTACTGCTTCACAATGCTAGGTTCAACTTCCATTGGTATACACAGCGTGAAGCAACGCCTACTCAGAAATCGGCCCGGAAGTGACACTGCGACCTCTTGTGACTTCTTACATGAAAGATTACAAAGGGCATTCATTCGTGCAAACCAGCTTCACTGAACCGCCCAATAGAAGTGACCACTATTACTATGTAATTATGCAATCAGTCTGTGGAACATCATAAGGTTCGTGCAGTCCTGGATGGGGCTTGAGAATGGAGATAGTTCTGAATTTGGCACACTCCTTCTGAAGGCTTGGATGCTCTGACGGGGGGGGGGGGGGGGGGGTGGGGGAGAGAATGACAACAGCACAATGCTTGAAAGTCCAGAGACATTGAGATTGGTAGAGCGTGAGCTTGATAGAGTATTTGAGATGAGTAGAGTGTGCAACTCTGAGACTGATAGAGTGTGAGGTCATCACTGATAGAGTGCGAGACTGAGGTTGATTCTATGAGGCTATGGTAGAGTGTTTGAGCTTGATACAGTGAGGTTAATAAAATGTTTTAAGTAAATGTGCCTCCGTCTCATCTTGTTTCTTTAGATAAGTCGGTCTAAACAGCGTAACTCTTCTCACGCTTATTCGTGCCATTCATGTTTTGCTGTTCCAGGTCCTACCTCTGTCCAATAATTAACATACCTATAATGTGACATTAAAATCCAGTTACTACTACTACTTGTTCTGTAAAGGTTGCTTTTTATATTTTGGGGGTTGTTGAAGGTGATAAAAAGTCTTGAAAATGCCCTGCTTTGTAGCTCCTAAACTTGTTGCTTTAGTGTGTCGGATTGAAGGTCGCCAGACTTCCACAGCACAGTGGAACAGAAGTGCTGGTGGTGCTTGTGCTTCAGCAGTAATGGCTGTTTTCTTCTCTTTCATCAAAACAAATTGAAAGAGAATGATCCTTTGTCTAGTGTCTGACATGTTCTCACATATGCATACACACACACACTCACAGACATAGCATTGAAGAACCTACGCTTCACAGAACCCATCAGAGTGAGTTTAACCGTTGGATTGTAAGGCAGAACTGACTGCAGATTCTAAAAAACAACACTTCTGGGTTATGGAGCTGGCTGAACAGTGAAGAACAGCAGACCCTTGGTGAACACAGCTCACATGGAGCACATCCCAACACAGCACCACCTAAGGAAAATGAGCCCCCCCACTACCTCCACCACCACCCAAAAGAAGTCACTACCATCCACCTGATGCTTGTCTTTGCACAGTCTGACATCTCTGTCCACCTGATGCCTGTCTGCACAGTCTGACATCTCTGTCCACCTGATGCCTGTCCTTGCACAGTCTGACATCTCTCCATCCACCTGATGCCTGTCTTTGCACAATCTGACATCTCTCCATCCACCTGATGCCTGTCTTTGCACAGTCTGACATCTCTCCATCCACCTGACACTTGTCCTTGCACAGTCTGACATCTCTCCATCCACCTGATGCCTGTCCTTGCATAGTCTGACATCTCTGTCCACCTGATGCCTGTCTTTGCACAGTCTGACATCTCTCCATCCACCTGATGCCTGTCCTTGCATAGTCTGACATCTCTGTCCACCTGATGCCTGTCTGCACAGTCTGACACCTCTCCATCCACCTGATGCCTGTCTTTGCACAGTCTGACATCTCTGTCCACCTGACGCCTGTCCTTGTGCAGTCTGACATCTATCTGCCTGATGCATGTCCTGGAGCAGTCATGTCTTTCCATCAGTCAGACAACTGACCATGCATGGTCTGACATTTGTCTGTCAGCCTGACATCTGTCCTTACATGGTCTAACATCTCTATCTGCCTGATACCTGTCTCTTTTCTTTTTTTTTGCTCCACAGTCTGATGTGTCTCTCCATCAGTCTGATGATTGTTTTTGCACAGGGCAGCATTTCCCCCATGTCTGATGTCACTCCATTGGTCTGACATCTTTCCATCAGCCAGACATCTATCCTTTTACAGTTCAACATCTCTCCATCAGTCTTGACATCTCTCCATCAGTCAGACATCCATCATGCACAGTCTGACATCTTCAGCAGCTTCTTGGGGTTGGACAGTGTAATGCTGGACATGTATGTTGGTGCAGCAGCTACAGAATTGGTATAAACGTCAACTGACAAACATTAGTGCAACAGCTACACTCAGTAAAAAAAAAAAAAAGGTCAGCTGACACACATGTTGATGCAACTGCTACAGATTTAGTAGAAAGGTCAGCTGACACTGGTTGCTGCAACCGCTATAGACTCATAAAAATGGGTCAACTGACATATTGATACAACCACTACAAACTTGGTAGAAAGGTCAGCTGACACACTTGCTGGTACAACCACTACAGACTTGGTAGAAAGGTCAACTGACACACATCTTGGTACAACCACTACAGACTTGGTAGAAAGGTCACCCAATGCACATCTTGGTACAACCACTACAGGCGCAGTAGAAAGATCAACCGACACATGTTGGTCCAACCACTACGCGCGCAGTAGAAAGGTCAACTGACACACATGGTGTAACCGCTACAGAGACACAGTGTGGAAAGGTCAGTCTTAAAAATGTGGAACCAGTTTACTATTATTTTGGGGGGTAATGGCTTGTCTTGATCTGTCCAAAGTGTCTGTGTTTCTTATGTATTCAGAATACTCTGTCAACTTGCCCAGGTCCTATACCATGACCACCAACTGCTTTAGGTCAGTTGATCGTGTTTCCTTCCAGTCCTCTTCCATTATTAAGTGATTTGTGAGAGGAAGAGAAATCCAGCTTCAACTTCTGAGCTGATGGCTTGTGTTTCAACCCCACTGTGACTTTCGTGCTTGACTGGATACTGAATATCAAAAGCAAGCATCATTCACAGCTAAATCTGTGTCTTGCATCAACAAATGTCCATCTTGCATGACCTGCTTCTTGGCAGGGTGGGCACAACAAGGGTTGGCTGTGGATTGTTGGTCCAATCTCTTCACTGTCTGCCCTATCTTGCAGATTGATGTCTGATCTCTTCAGTCTCCACCCTGTCTTGCAGATTGATATCTGATCTCTTCAGTCTCCACCCTATCTTGCAGATTGATGTCTGATCTCTTCAGTCTCCACCTTGTCTTGCAGATTGATGTCTGATCTCTTCAGTCTCTACCCTGTCTTGCAGATTGATGTCTGACCAAATGACTGCAGTCCCAGCCATTGAGGCCCAGCCCTCAACATCCATCGCAGAGTCCGTCCAACCTACACGACAAGCCACACTGCCGTTTGAAACGGACATATCAGTGACAAGTTCCCAGCAGCTGACAGTGGAAGCAGGTGCTGTTGGCGACGTGGCAGTGGTGAAGAATGAAGCCATCAGTCTGGGAGACCATGTGCCAGACACCACCATTGCCAGGTCAGTAGCCACAGGTCCTCTTGGCTAATGCCCTCAACGTGTGGTGAAAACGAAATCAGTAGAACGGTGTTGCAAAAGTGAAATCAGTAAATTGGTGATGCGAGAGTGAAATCAGTAAAATGGTGTTGCTGTTTGCATATCATGAGGGATTGCTACTCGTAGTGATGAAAACTAGGGCAAGGAGAGAGACAGTTCCAGCTCAGCAAGGTGCAGGCACTGCTGTGACTAATCCTTTCTAGACTTTTGTGTTGGTGGCTAGTCAGGGAAACTATCCCTTCAGGTTTTGCGTATGCATTACGTGATGCAGGGTAAAAAAAAATGCATATGTGGCATTAAAAATTGTGTAGAACACGCCTTAATGTAATTCATGTGTATGAAGTGAGTGCAGTTTAATATTACTGATAGATGAGAAGGAGTGTGCTGTAGGAAGTAGGTGTGGTTTGATGGATGGGAAGGGGTGTGCTGTAGGAAGTAGGTGTGGTTTGATGGATGAGAAGTGGTGGGAGGTGGAGGTGGTTTGATGGATGAGAAGTGGTGGGAGGTGGAGGTGGTTTGATGGATGAGAAGGGGTGTGCTGTAGGAAGTGGGTGTGGTTTGATGGATGAGAAGGGGTGTGCTGTAGGAAGTGGGTGTGGTTTGATGGATGAGAAGGGGTGTGCTGTAGGAAGTAGGTGTGGTTTGATGGATGGGAAGGGGTGTGCTGTAGGAAGTGGGTGTGGTTTGATGGATGAGAAGTGGTGGGAGGTGGTTTGATGGATGAGAAGTGGTGGGAGGTGGTTTGATGGATGAGAAGGGGTGTGCTGTAGGAAGTGGGTGTGGTTTGATGGATGAGAAGTGGTGGGAGGTGGAGGTGGTTTGATGGATGAGAAGTGGTGTGCTGTGGGAGGTGGAGGTGGTTTGATGGATGAGAAGTGGTGTGCTGTGGGAGGTGGAGGTGGTTTGATGGATGAGAAGTGGTGTGCTGTGGGAGGTGGTTAGATGGACCGAATGCCTGATGCAGGCAGTGTTTGTTGTGCAGCTGGCTGACTGGGCTGGGTCTGAGTGCCTATATCGACATCTTCCACCAGAGGAACTATGTCAACCTCTACCAGCTGGAAGACTTCAGTTTAGATGTGAGTGCCTCTGTGCGTTTGTGTCCAGTGGTGTGTGTGTCCCTCCACTGGTCTGTGTGCTCATTGTTGTTGGTGTGTGTGCGGCCATTAGTCTCGGGTTGTGATGTTGACTTGTTCTATCCATGCCAGTTGATCCCCATAATGACAGTGCTCACCAGGAGCCATGCCAGTTCACTCTGGTAATGACAGTGCTCACCAGGAGCCATGCCAGTTCACTCTGATAATGACAGTGCTTACCAGGAGCCATGCCAGTTCACTCTGATAATGACAGTGCTCACCAGGAGCCATGCATCCATGCCAGTTCATCGGGATAAGATGTGGCTTGACAGCTCAGAAAAAAGTTCCTGCAGTCTGTTACAGTCTTAGGAAGCTTGGGGAAAATGATTTACCATTGTGAAGTGTTTGGGTGTTGTGCATTTACAGCACTCGGTGTTGTGTGCATTTACAGCACTCGGTGTTGTTGCGTGCATTTACAGCACTCGGTGTTGTGTGCATTTACAGCACTCGGTGTTGTTGTGTGCATTTACATCACTTGTTGTTGTGTGCATTTACAGCACCCAGTGTTGTGTGCATTTACAGCACTCCTCTTGTTTTTCCTCTTGAAAAAAACATTTTGGGACTCCTGTCAAATTGACAAGCCAGTGACTTCCTGACTGACTTTGAAAATGGCTAGCTGAATAGCTTCTTAGAGTAGCTGTTCATTATTATGATTTAATTGTGATCCTCAAATGACGATACTTAGACATCTGAACTGTTAGATGAAGGGTGTGATCCTCAAATGACGATACTTAGACATCTGAACTGTTAGATGAAGGGTGTAAATGCATTATATGATGTCAGTTAAAGTTGAATAGGTGAGCAGTCTCTTGAATATGGTCTTTGAAAAAAATTGGGGGGGGGCGGGGGGGGTCTTGAAAGTTTGTGAAGAGGGTTGAATTTTGGACTGGAAACTTTGTTGGATGGGTGAATATTGTGGAGGTGTGTTGCGCTTGAGTTTGTTGGAAGGGTGAACATTGTAGAGGTGTGTTGCACTTTCGTCCCCAGGACCTGTCGAAGATGAAGATTGGCCAGGCGCACCGCAACAAAATCTGGAAGGCGCTGCTGGAATGGCGGGCGGCTAACAACACAGTGGATGTCTCCCAGCTGCAGCCCTCCCTCAGCTCCGCCTCCGACCTGGGGCTTGCCTCCCAGAGCAGCGTGTCCCAGCAGAGCTCCTTCTGCCCTGGCTACTTTGAGATCACCCGCTACACCTTCAAGCAGGTGTTCTCCCTCAGCAAGGAGGACAGCGGCGCCAGCCCAAGCGACTGCAAAAAGAGGAAACGGCAGGATGAATGATGCCATCCTCGCTGCTTGCAGTTGCTTGGGCTGCGGGCAGGTCGGACTGACCCACTGTAAGCAGGTTGGACTGACCTGCACTGTGAGGAGGTTGGACTGACTTGTATCATGGGGAGAGAACTATGCCCAGTACTGTGAACCTTGTCCTTTTAAAGTGGGTGTGATGTGATGTGTGTTTATGCGAGTTTGATGTGGACACTGAAATGAGGTGGCAGTTGTTATTTATTATTTGTTGGTTCCACCGTCCACTGCAGAACGCCTGTGTTTGGCGACCAAAGAGGTTTTTCTTTCCTTCATGCAAAACTAAACTGCTGGAAATAACAGCTGTTGTGGGGGAAGTGCACTGTTTGTGTGTATTTGGAAAGAGATTTCGTGCATCACATTTGGTTTGTCTGGTAGTATGGCTTGTGTTTCCTTGTGGGGGAGGGTGGGGAGATTAGCACCTTCCGTCACACAAAGGATGGGATGGAAGAGAGCAGATCAAGTTGGCTGCTCCTGTCACACAAAGGATGGAAGAGAGCAGGTCAAACTGGCTGCTTCTGTCACACAAAGGATGGAAGAGAGCAGGTCAAGTTGGCTGCTTCTGTCACACAAAGGATGGAAGAGAGCAGGTCAAGTTGGCTGCTCCTGTCACACAAAGGATGGAAGAGGGTGGTTCAAGCTGGCTGCTCCTGACACAACGCATGGAAGGGGGCAGTTCAAGCTAGCTGCTCCTGACACACGAAGGAAGGGGGCAGGTCATGCTGGCTGCTCCTGACACACAAAGGAAGGAAGAGGGCGGGTCATACTGGCTGTTTTTCAGCTGTGCTTTCCCTGTGTTTGCTGAGGAGCATTACCTGGGTCATCAGCAGAGGTCGCCGGGAGGTCAGGGATCACAGAAAGGTTTCTGCCAACGTGACAGGTTTTTGTGGTGTGTGGTGTCCGATCAGTGACCTCCCACTGCACCCTGTGCTGTGTGCAACATTGGGCGAAGTCCTCTCCTGCATGCTGTGTGCGACAGTGGCAAGTCTTCTCCTGCATGCTGTGTACAATAGTGGGCAAAAGTCCTCACCTGCATGCTGTGTGCGACATTGGGTGAAGTCCTCACCTGCATGCTGTGTGCGACAGTGGCTAAAGTCTTCTCCTGTGTGCAACAGTGGGCAAAGTCTTCTCCTTGTGTGCTGTGTACGACAGCTAAATGAAACATCGGGTGTCGGTGATAGGTTCAGATGATGTTGAAACTTCTCCATTCAGTTGTACATATAGTCCAGTATTTTCTTTAGTTACTGTATCAGTTGCCATACTGATTATGATCTTCATGGTCACAGATTAATCTGTCAGGTTTTTTGAAATATTTGGCAAGAATAGATTTGTGTACAGAGCTGGTATAGGACTGTATTTATTTTTCTATGTCATCATTCATACCAGATGGAAACGAAGCTATGCACCAGGGTTTGAGATCAACAGCCTATTTTTATTAACCATTCAGACAAATAATTGTACTTGTGCTTTGTCATGTAACAAATTATTCACAATGTGTTCATGTGGGGTTTTTTGCGTGTAGCCCATGAAAATAACAATGGTGGCTGTGCTCAGTGTTTTCTTCACTGTCCACCTCTCGGGAGTCGGGCCTATAGGAGTAACATGTTCATTGAGCAGTTGAATTCCGTTATGCCAGGAGCACAATTTTATTTTTTTATTTTTTTTGTAACTCCTGTCCACTGCCAGACATCAGTATTTTCTTTTCCTTTTTGTCTGTTTGCTTTTTGTTGACTTTTGCCTTCATGCACAAGTTTTCCTCCATGTGCAAGTTCAAGTGGCATAATTGCAATCCCTAGTCCAATGTGACTGGAGATCTCACCACAGACAGCCTGCGTGAGATATGGTTTTGGCATGCGAGTAGTTAACACTACAGACTTTGACTGGAGATTTCACCACAGACAGCCTGCTTGAGGTGTGGTTTTGGTCTGAGTGTGGTTAAGGTTGTAGTTTGGCAGGAGGACCTGGCAAAGACATACTACCAGTAGCTGTATGCTGTCAATATGAGAATGTTGTTTGGCTGGAGAGCACAGGAAAGACACTACTTGTGTAGCTTTTAGCAGCCGTCTGCTGTAGTCAAGACGATGTAGTTGGACAGGAGTGGGATTGTTATGATGCCCCTTTGAGGCTTTGTTTTATGGAGATGGCCAGTGCGGAACTGGGCCAAAGAGGGTGTACGTTTTGGTGATGGACCAGCCACCTCCTGCAGGAAAGTAGCTTGTGAGTTGTGTATTCATTTGTTGAAAGCATCAGGTTTCCTTGGTGGTACTTCATTGATCATTGTCAAGACTAAAGACGATTGCATTTGGATCAGTTTGATGACTGCCGTGTTTTGCTTACCGACACTGTGTAGCAGTGTTCAGCACCCCTCACCCACTGCTTTTAGTCCCGTTTGGGATAGAGCCTGCACTTGTGGGCCCTTTTGTGCAACTATTCAGTGAGGCCTTCCGTCCAGGACAGAGTTGTTGGCTGTTGGAAGATACAGTGTCATTATTTGATGTCCGTTTCCCTTAGTGGCTAGCAGCATGCTTTGAGAAAAATTACTGTCTTTAACCTGCCTGTGGTTCTTTGTGTTTTGACCTGCCTGTGGTTCTTTGTGTTTTGACCTTCCTGTCAAATCTTTGTGTTTTGACATGCCTGTTGGATCTTGGAGCAGTTGACGTTGGTGGGGACCAGCATTTTTTTAAATTCAATTGTTGATCACAGAATACATACCAAGCTTCTGTATTGTGTTTGCCACTTGCATTTGTGTTCATTGACTTGAATGGGGTTGTACATTGAAACAGCACACCTGTGTGTTTGGTATTGTGCCTCCCTTGTAAACTTTCCACTCAGCTTTGTTAATCGTTGTGTTCAATGACTTGAATAGGGTTGTACATTGAAACAGCACACCTGTGTGTGCGGTAATTTGCCTCCCTTGTATACTTTCCACTCAGCTTTGGTAATCGTTTGTGTTCAGTGACTTGAATAGGGTTGTACATTGAAACAGCACACCTGTGTGTGTGGTAATATGTTTCCCTTGGATACTTTCCACTCAGCTTTGTTAATCGTTCAGCCAGCATTTACAATTGGACCATGAAGGCAGACTGACCAGACCAGAGCCTGTCCAGTGAAGAGAGTGTGTGGCAGTGACGTCAATGTGGAGTGGGGTTAGGGGTGGTTTTTTAAACAATATTTGTCAGTACTTGACGTTGCTATTTTACAAACAAAAGGTACTTTGTAGTTGCTCTTCATAGTAGCTTCCTGGCTGATTTTCTTTTCTTGTTTTGTTGTTTGTTGTTTTTAGTGGTGAGAAATTTTCGACTACTGTGCATTTCTTTGAAAGAGGTAGTGATGATAAATGTAGCCATGGTGTTTTTTAGAAACATCATGATAATTACGAAGTATGAACTTGCCTTCAATTTGAAAGAAACTCAGAATTGTGTTCAGGTGATCACTATAATGATCTTTTGTTCATTAACCGAATCTACATTAACAGTTCTTTGCTGGTGCTGAATGATATGGTGACTTAACTGGCGCCAAAGTTTATTGGGAAACTTAATCAGTATCGATATATATATCTGTTCAGTAGCCCTTTTCCTTTTATTTTTCTTGTCAGTGAAGCACTGACTGAAATCCAAATTGACATGTTGTGTGAATAAATAGTTGTATGAATAAACCTTATAATGAGTGTGTTCATCAACTTCTTTTCTGTCTTTTTCCCAGTCCTTGATCAGAAAGATTTGATGCTGTTCTGTTTGTATTATAATGATTATCCCAGTAACTTGCGTATTATTCATGTCTTTTGACTGTCCTACTAGAATGTGGCATGTCACTTTCATAATCCTTAGCGTGTGCCTTTGTATACAAGTATTAGAAAAGCGTAATGTGTTGTTTCATTCATCACTGTGACTATGAATCTGTATACACCTGTATGCATTTGCTTCATAATGGATCATGTCAGAAAATATGTGTTCAAGTTTTCAGGCCATATTTGTCCCTGATGTCAACAGAAAATCTGTGTTTGTGTTCATGCCGCCAGTGATCGTCTGTTGCAGACATGCTACTGGTTTGGGTAGGCTTTGATGTACAATGTAATTTTTCCCATGCAGAGTGATCTGGACATCTGTACTTGGCATCACTGTACAGTGACTAATACTATATAGCCAAAGTAAATAGTGGGGGGGGGGGGGGATTAGACTGCCTTCATTTATTAGTGTCATGTGTTTGCTTAACATTGCTAATTTGAAGGGGGTGGATGGACGTTGCTAAAACAACTAGTCTGTTTTCAATGAACAAACAAGACTGTTTATGACACTAAATGATGAGTTTTTAACATTTTGGATAAATATATATGTGTTTGGCGGTCTGCTTAAGTTGTGATACCTTTATTTTATTTATTGATGGAAAACAGCATGGACTTTATTTTATTTATTTATGTATTCATTCATTGTCAGCATGGATTTGTGTTACCTGGTTTCCAGTTTTGACTGCTATTTTTGTGGCTGGTTGTGGATGAGAAGTGGTTTGATGACAGGAGACCCACTGGGCTGTGTGTGAAATGTGTTCAAGGTTTGTATCACGTTCCTAGACAAACATCTGATGCGGTGTCACATTGAATGTCTTATCGTGCTGTCATCATTTGTGCCTGTAGAAAGAAAGGGTTTGATCTGATCCAGACTGTTTGAGAAAGTACCTAGAAAAGGGTGCTTACACTGGCTGTAGAGCATTGTTTGAGCCAGTACCTAGGAAAAAAACAAAGTGTTTACAATGACTGTTGAGCATTGTTTGAACAAGTACTTGGGAAAGAGACAAAGTGCTTATAGTGACTGTTGAATATTGTTTGAGCAAGTACTTAGGAAAGAAACAAAGCACTTACACGGGTTGTTGAGCATTGTTGGAGCAAGTACTTAGGAAAGAAACAAAGGGCTTACACGGGTTGTTGAGCATTGTTGGAGCAAGTACTTAGGAAAGAAACAAAGGGCTTACACGGGTTGTTGAGCATTGTTGGAGCAAGTACCTAGGAAAGAAACAAAGTGCTTACAAGGGTTGTTGAGCATTGTTTGAGCAAGTACCTAGGAAAGAAACAAAGTGCTTACAAGGGTTGTTGAGCATTGTTTGAACAAGTACCTAGGAAAGAAACAAAGTGCTTACAAGGGTTGTTGAGCATTGTTTGAACAAGTACCTAGGAAAGAAACAAAGTGCTTACAAGGGTTGTTGAGCATTGTTTGAGCAGATAGCTAGGAAAGAAACAAAGTGTGTACACGGGTTGTTGAGCATTGTTTGATCAGGCAGCTAGGAAAGAGAGCTCTGATGTTGACTGTTATTATTGTGCAGTGGTGACAAGCTTGCAGAATAAAAAGCGCCAGTCTCCTAGTTCCTGTGGAACAGTGCAAACAGGACCTTATGTCCTCGTCCTGTATTAGTCTATTAATAGAATACCTTTCTTTCCGCTTCTATCTTTTTGGGGTCTCTCTTTTCTTTGCAAGGTTAGATGTATGAAGAAAAAGCGAAAAGAAGTTGATTGATGGGCAGTCCACCATTGTATTTTATTCACGTTCTAAATAATCCCCGAAAAGGACTAGGTTTGCTAGTTTGGTTGAAAAAAAGGTTATTAAATGGCATTTGCTAAGAATTCCTATTTGTGACAGGAAGTGGTGATGTTGGTTACTAGCATGTTAGTGGCCACGGTTGTCTCTCTCTCTTTGTTACATCATTTTGCACATATCATGTGTAGTTGTTATTTTATACACACGTTTACAGACGGTAATCATTTCGTACACACGTTTACAGACAGTAATCATACACATGTTTACAGACAGTACAGATGTGTCACCATGTGTAGTTATTGTTTTATACACATGTTTAGACAATACAGATGTGTCACCATGTGTAGTAATTTCAGACACACATTCACAGACAGTATAGATGTGTCACCATGTGTAGTTCTCATTTCATACACACCTTCACACAGTACAGATGTGTCACCATATGTGTTTATCAGTTGCAACACTGCCAAACAAAGTGTACATCGAATATCAAAATACTATTAATATGTACTGATATGACAACAGTTTTATTTATTTCTGCATTCTTTTAAGAAAATGTTTTAAATCATTCCAGTTCTTCTAGTTACCAACCAGAACAGAAGTTGCTTGGTGGATAGCTCACTTTTTATGTTGTTACATATATATATCTATGCATATATTATGCGTACTTGTTTATTGAAATAGTTTTGCAATCATTTTTCATTGGCTCAAACGACAAACTGTTTGTCTTCCAGTTGCATTTTACTGAAGCAATCAGCATGCTTCTCTCAGAATTGTTTGTATTTTTGTACTAACAAAAACACAAAACTCCCCAAAAGCATTTTCATGCAAGGGCTTGGTGCATCAGTGGCAAAACATGGCTGAACAAAGAGAAATTAGTTTTGTGGACTTATAACCAGAAGTTTCATCCCCACAGTTCTGCTATTCAATTCACACTTTTTTGTGCTGTGCAATATGCTCACATTTAATTACATTTTATAATCATATGTAAGTGCTGATTTTGATTTCAGCATGCCTTTCTGTGGAGATACAATTTTAAAAGTTCTTTCTTTTGCAACCCATTTTCTACTTTAAGGAAAGAAAACTTCAGAAAACTGAAGCTCATTTATTAATTTGTAGCAGTTGATGTTGGATTGTTTTTTGGGGGTGGGGGGATCCGCATAGACTGCCTGTGAGTCTTTGTGACCTTCCAACATTGCTCTTGCTAAAAAAAGAAAAGAAATTAGTCTTTTTAAAAATCAGTATTAAACCACAGCAATAAAAACCTTAAGTTGCAAAAAAAATTATGCTACTTTTATAAATGTTCAATCTTGCACTGTGGTAGTAGACATACTTTTGGGGCGTTACTATTTACGACAGTTTGACTTTCGTTAGGACTTGTATCAAGGTCATGTAAACGTCCAAGAGAGACAACTGATGCCTGTTTTTCTTGCCTGAACAAGAACGTTGCCTGTTTTGGGGCACCTCTTTCAGTGAGATCCATCTAATGTTGCTAAACTCTGCTGACCTTCACCCATTCCTACCAGTTATGGTGACCTTGCTTAGATTTCAAGGTCAATGGTGTCCCCCCCTAAATTTTCCTCAGAAACATTGGATCTTGTCTGGTTGAAAGTTGGAGTGAGAAAAAAGAGTAGATTGTTGCAGTGTGTGTGTGTGTGTGTGGGGGGGGGGGGGGTAGTTACGTCCAGCAGCATGCTGGGCTAGCTGGTGGCAGTAACCCAGTTACTTCACAGTTCTTCACAGTGTTGTGTGCAGACAAGTTCTTACCAGTGTTGTGTGCACACAAGTGTCATGCAGCTAGCATTTTTAGCACCTGCGGTTTTTTATTCAAGGGACGTAGTCAGTACAGTTCCTTACTTGGCAAATAGTTAACTGTTCAAGGTTTTTAAGAGAGGTTTAAATGTGATCTTTTAAAAGAATCGACACACAAGGGAATTAACTAGCGCTCAAAATACGTAACACAAATACAACAACAAAGACATGAGTCTCCTACAGTAACTCAGCTGGCGTGCGTGTAAATGCAAGGTCCATAAGTTACACCAGGGGTATCTGGTGGAGTTTATGTACCTTGTATTTACACATATGCAGTGTAACACCAGGGGTATCTGGTGGAGTTTATGTACCTTGTATTTACACATATGCCAGGTGAGAGTTACCATAAGCGACTCGGGTCTTTGTTGTAAGTTTTGTAAGTTACACCAGGGGTATCTGGTGGAGTTTATGTACCTTGTATTTACAGTATGACAGGTGAGAGTTACCATAAGCGACTGGGGTCTTTGTTGTTGTACTCATGTTTCATATTTTGAGTGCTAATTAACTCTCTTGTGTGTTGATTCTGGGCCTTGTTCTGTTTTAGATTTGTGATCCTTTAAAACATTTGCATTATGATAACCTCAGTTTTTGTGAGCCGGTTCGGCCTAGCGGTAAGGCGTTAGGCTGGTAAGTGGAAGGACCTCGATTCAATACCGCTTTGGCTCTCCTTTCTCTTCAAAAAGGTTGTGGTTTGTGGACACTGTCTTGTGACTTTGTCCATCACTTCCTACTGAAACAATAAAATGGCTCTCATCACTGCCCATCTTAATGCAGGAATCATTCTGGTGGTGACAGTGTAGCGATAGGTATATAATCTCCCGCTCCCCCCAACCTCCATACCCCCTTCCCCCCTCCTCCCCATCCCTAATAGGCCGTACGGTTTCTGTGGACGTTAAGCACCATGTTTACTTATTTAACCTCAGTTCACCTTTACTTTTTCATTAGGTTTATGTGGCCTTGGCCTTGGCCCATATTGAAGATCATAGCGTGGTGGAAAGTTGCAGTGGCTGGTTGTATTCTGCATTTTGAACACAACTTGTCCGAATACCAGCCTTTTCTTTGTTGCATCTTGTTTTGCTTTCTTTTGTGTTGTATCTCAAAGGAGAACAAGGATTTGTTTGTGTGTTTGAAGTCTGACTTGTTCCATTGGTTTTGTACAGGAGTTTTGTTGGGATCATTCCACTGAAATTTGCATTTGAACATCACAAGAGATTTATTGTCAGTGTTTTTGCACAGCTACCGTGTTTCATGTACATATCAGGTTCCAGTTCTCAGTAGACATTGACAGATTGCATTTGCCAGTCTCCCTCTCATGTTGTACCGTTATAGCCATGCTAGTTTCCTTAGAGGCACCTCGTTTGTTGAGGTGCATCTTGCTGTGTTGTCGCAAAGCATCTCTCTTTTATGGTGCATCATTTTGTGGAGGCATCTCACTCTGTGGCACATTCTCTAGTGGAGATATCTCACTCTCTGGTGGTTCATTCTCTAGTGGAGACATCTCACTCAGTTTGTGGTGCATAATTTCTTGTGGGACATCTTACGCTCTTTGTAGTGAATTCTCTAGAAGAGATATCTCATGCTGTTGTAGTGCATTCTCTAGTTGAGACATCTTACTCAGTGGTGCATAATGTTTTGTGGAAACAGCTTATGCTCTTTGTAGTGCATTCTCTAGTTGAGACATCTTACTCAGTGGTGCATAATGTTTTGTGGAAACAGCTTATGCTCTTTGTAGTGCATTCTCTAGTTGAGACATCTTACTCAGTGGTGCATAATGTTTTGTGGAAACATGCTCTTTGTAGTGAATTCTCTAGAGGATACACTTTTTCGCTCTCCCTCTCTTTGTGGAGACATCTCACTCTGTGGTACATTCTCTAGTGGAGACATCTCACTCTTTGTAGTGCATTCTCTAGGGGAGACATCTCACTCTTTGTAGTGCATTCTCAGATGGAGACCTCTCACTCTATTTCTAGTGCATTTTCTACTGGGGACATCTCTCTCTCTGTGGTACATATCTCCCATGTTGAGGTGACTGCAACGAAACTCGTGTTATCCATTGAGATGACTGCAGTGATCCTTTTTTCACATCAATATCTCCCACTCCTGTTGAGGTGGTTCCTGTGAAATATCGCCTACTCCTGTTGAGGTGGTTCCTGTGAGATATCTCCCACTCCTGTTGAGATGGCTCCTGTGAAATATCTCCCACTCCTGGTGAGGTGCATAATATGCTGTTAAAATAGCTTCTGTGGCATGCACATCTCCGTCCTGTTCAGATGACTTATCTAGTTCCCATTGAGGCTACTCCTGTGGGACGTCCAGTTCAGATGGTTTCTGTGACACGTCTCTGCCCTGTTGGAAGGCTTGTGCCAGATGCGTCTCTCTCTCCTGTTGAGATGGCTCCTGTCATTTCTCTCCTGTTGAGATGGCTCCTGTCATGCCTCTCACTCTCTCCTGTCGAGATGGCTCCTGTCATGCCTCTCACTCTCTCCTGTCGAGATGGCTCCTGTCATGCCTCTCACCCTCTCCTATTGATATGGCTCCTGTCATGCCTCTCACTCTCTCCTGTCGAGATGGCTCCTGTCATGCCTCTCACCCTCTCCTATTGATATGGCTCCTGTCATGCCTGTCTCCTATTGAGATGGCTCCCGTCAGTTGAGTCTTTTTGAAATGTTCCTGTGAGACGTATTCCTGTCCTGTTGAGATGCCTTTGTTTCCTGTGAGACATCTATTTCCTGTTGAGATGCTTTCTGTGAGGCTCGTCTCTCGCCTGACTCCTGTTGAGAGGCCTCTTGCTTGCTGTATGTGTTCACGTTGATCACCTGTGTTCACAAAACAAAGGGGGTAACTTTTATTCAGCAGATATTTTTGTTTTTGCCGTTTGTATGTTGATGACATCGAGGCACGACAACTTGTGTTCATGGCTGGTGGAATGAAGGCGCCACCGACACCCCTTTGGCCACAGCTGTGGCAGTGTAGCCACCCTCCTGGCTACGTCTGTAGTAGTGTAGCCACTGGTCCTGGTCACAGCTGTAGCTGTGTAGCCACTCGTCCTGGCCACATCTGTAGCTGTGTAGCCACTCGTCCTGGTCACAGCTGTAGCAGTGTAGCCACTCATCCTGGCCACAGCTGTAGCAATTTAGCCACTCGTCCTGGTCACAACTGTAGCGGTGTAGCCACTCGTCCTGGTCACAGCTGTAGCAGGGTAGCCACTCGTCCTGGTCACAGCTAAAGCAGTGTAGCAACTCGTCCTGGCCACAGCTGTAGCAGTGTAGCCACTCGTCCTGGCCACAGCTGTAGCAGTGTAGCCACTCGTCCTGGCCACAGCTGTAGCAGTGTAGCCACTCGTCCTGGTCACAGCTGTAGCAGTGTAGCCACCCTCCTGGCCGCAGCTGTAGCAGTGTAGCCACTCGTCCTGGTCACAGCTGTAGCAGTGTAGCCAGTGTGTTGTAGCCAGTGTGCCTTCTACAGTCAGGTGGTTTCTCTTCTGTTCAGCCCCACGGACATCGTCACACCGTTCTGCACCCGCTTGTCACTTGTTGTCTGGGGTACCCGCTCCCACACATCTCCAGACATATGCCCCTGCCACACCCAGCAGTCCACTAAGGACTGTATGTGTGTATATATGGGGGGGGGGGGGGTACAAATGACATGTTTTTAGTAGGGGGGGGGGGGTCTGTACAAATGACTTTTTTTTGGGGGGGGGGGGGCTGTACAAATGACGTGTTTCTTCTTCTTTGGGGGGGGGGGGGGGGGATGTACAATTTACATGTTTTAGTTGGGGAGGGGGGGCTGTATCAACTTGTATTGCACTTTGAAAAGTGATGGTGCCGTTATAAGTTCAAACTGCTGACTAGTGGACATTGACATCAACTGCTGTACTGTTTCCAGTTTCGCCATGGTGGGATTGGGATGTGGGGGGGGGGGTCTTTTTGTACTTGGGAATGATTGTATGCATATTTTGTACAATTTCTTATATTAATACAAAATAAAATTTGTAGAAATGAGTTTTGTGTTCACTGCTCTCTCTCTCTCTCTCTCTCTCTCTCTCTCTCTCTCTCTCTCTCTCTCTCTCTCTCTCTCTCTCTCTCTCTCTCTCTCTCTCGTATGGAGCGAAAAGTGCGAGATGCCAGGGCGTGGCAAAAACGGCAAGTTTGTAGGTGACGATTCTCTTGGACACTAGTTCGTGTAAATGTGACACTAGTTGGCGTAAACGTGACACTAGTTGGTGTAAATGTGACACTGGTTGGTGTAAATGTGACACTAGTTGGTGTGAACGTGTCACTAGTTGGTGTAAACGTGACACTAGCTGGTGTAAATGTAATGGTAAGTGTTCTTTGTGCTTTGCCCTTTCCTACCACTTATAACAAATGGCCACTTGTCAAGTTTACAGCGCGTCAGACACTCTCCAACCCAAGTGACACTTTGTGGTTTATCACACCAGATGTTGGCCGTGAGAGGCTGTGTAACTATGGGACACCAGGTGTTGGCCGTGAGAGGCTGTGTAACTAGAGGACACCAGATATTGGCCGCGAGAAGCTGTGTAACTAGGGGACACCAGATATTGGCCGCGAGAGGCTGTGTAACTAGGGGATACCAGATACTGGCAGTAGTATACCAGATATTGGCCGCGAGAGGCTGTGTAACTAGAGGACACCAGATACTGGCCGTAGGAGGCTGTGTAACTAGGGGATACCAGATATTGGCCGTAGGAGGCTGTGTAACTAGGGGACACCAGATGTTGGCCGTGAGAGGCTGTGTAACTAGGGGACACCAGATATTGGCCGTGAGAGGTTGTGTAACTAGGGGATACCAGATGCTGGCCGTGAGAGGCTGTGTAACTAGGGGAAACCAGATATTGGCCGTGAGAGGCTGTGTAACTAGGGGATACCAGATGCTGGCCGAGAGAGGCTGTGTAACTAGGGGACACCAGATATTGGCCACGAGAGGCTGTGTAACTAGGGGACACCAGATATTGGCCACGAGAGGCTGTGTAACTAGGGGATACCAGATGCTGGCCGTGAGAGGCTGTGTAACTAGGGGACACCAGATATTGGCCACGAGAGGCTGTGTAACTAGGGGACACCAGATATTGGCCACGAGAGGCTGTGTAACTAGGGGATACCAGATGCTGGCCGTGAGAGGCTGTGTAACTAGGGGATACCAGATACTGGCCGTGAGAGGCTGTGTAACTAGGGGACACCAGATATTGGCCGTGAGAGGCTGTGTAACTAGGGGATACCAGATGCTGGCCGTGAGAGGCTGTGTAACTAGGGGACACCAGATATTGGCCGTGAGAGGCTGTGTAACTAGGGGACACCAGATGTTGGCCACGAGAGGCTGTGTAACTAGGGGATACCAGATGCTGGCCGTGAGAGGCTGTGTAACTAGGGGATACCAGATGCTGGCCGTGAGAGGCTGTGTAACTAGGGGACACCAGATATTGGCCGTGAGAGACTGTGTAACTAGGGGATACCAGATGCTGGCCGTGAGAGGCTGTGTAACTAGGGGACACCAGATATTGGCCACGAGAGGCTGTGTAACTAGGGGACACCAGATGCTGGCCGTGAGAAGCTGTGTAACTAGGGGACACCAGATATTGGCCGTGAGAGGCTGTGTAACTAGGGGATACCAGATACTGGCCGTGAGAGGCTGTGTAACTAGGGGACACCAGATATTGGCCGTGAGAGGCTGTGTAACTAGGGGACACCAGATATTGGCCGTGAGAGGCTGTGTAACTAGGGGACACCAGATATTGGCCGTGAGAGACTGTGTAACTAGGGGACACCAGATAGAACAAGGTGCTGCCGGTGTGCCCCGCCGGTTGCCGCAGTTTAAACAAAAAATCACGCACGCACACGCAGAGTCTCGAGACTAAAATACCCAGGTGCGTATCAACCGAAGTGAAGTGTGGCCATTAGCGGTCACTCATGGACCTGTGCACCTTACCAAAGGTTAAAATCCCGTCACTAACCGTGAAGCTATTATTAACATAATTTAAGCGTCTTGGCGTGAATGACGGGAGAACTCTGGGTTCCCTCAGGGTGCAGCGGAATAAAGAATTGGCCAGAAATGCTTGCTGCGCGCCACCTGCACGAAGCTTGCTATTCTTTGCGTGATTAATTTTCCTTTCTGATTGGCTTCGTTCCGTCAGTTGACGATCTCCTGTTAACTCCCTGGCATGTGTGTCTCTGAAGCAGGGGGAACCATACATCACTCTGCGGCACACAGTTTTTTCCACAAAACGTCACTGGTCACCGATTTTTCCACCATACGTCGCAGGCGTTTCCACAATACGTCACTCTCTACACAGGTTTTTCCACAATACATCACTGCACACAGGTTTTTCCACGATACATCTCTGCACACAGGCTTTTCCACAATGCATCACTGCACACAGGCCGGCTTTTCCACAGTACGTCCCCGCACACAGGTATTTGACAAAGGCCACATCACTGCACACAGGTTTTTCACAACCACGTCACTGCACACAAGCTTTTCTACATCACTGCACACATTGCACAACCACATCAGTCACTGCACACAAGCGTTTCCACAACACTGTACACAGGTTTTTCACAACCACATCACTGCACACAAGCTTTTCCACATCACTGCAGACCGGTTTTTCACATCATTGCACACTGGTTTTTCACAACCACATCACTGCACACAAGCTTTTCCACATGTCACTGCACACAAGCTTTTCCGGCACATCATTGCACACAGGTTTCACAACCACATCACTGCACACAAGCTTTTCCACATCACTGCACACAGGTTTTTCACAACCACATCATTGCACACAGGTTTTTCCACACTGCTGGATTGTAGTTTACGTGCATGCAGTTGTGTATGCGCGTATGTTCGTGTTCATGTGCGTGATCATGTGGATGTGACGAAATGCACGAGTCTGTGGGCTTTTCGAAGCGCCCCTGGCTCTTACGAGGAATAATCGTGTGCGTGTGTGTATTACAATGTTGTATATATTACGTGTATAATATATATTAATTAGCCACACGCCATCTCAGCTCAGCTTCCGTGTAGTTTTTGTATTCACTGACCTGGAAACAGCCCGAGCCGCAGCAGTGATGTGTTAAGCGGCAACGCGTGGAACCCTCTTTTTTTTCCAACGCCGTGTACCACGTGCAACCCGTTCCTTTGTTATTCTGCGAGCGGCAAAAGGCAAGGCAGGGCAAGAGAAAGCCGGCCAGCTTTGCGCGGCGTGAGATGTAATCACCCCGTTGACACTCTCGTCTGCACAGCCTACTCTGCCTGTGCGGCTGTTCTGCAGGTCAGCACCACGTCTGCAGTTGTGCCCACTGGCTACAGAAAGTACGTCTACGGGGCTGTAACCAAACAAAAGAACTTGAACAAACTGGTCGACCAAATCGTTGTTCAGCTAGTTTCAAACGTGGGTGCGTGCGTGTGTATCTGTGTGTGTGTGTGTGTGTGTGTGTGTGTGTGTATGTGGTACCGTCGTGTCAGTGTGTGTGTGTGTGTGTCAGTGTGTGTGTGTGTGTGTGTGTGTATCATGTGTTGAGTCAATAAAAGACAAGAAACGTGAATACATTGTAACACTTTTTTTGACATATGGTTTCTTGTTCACCTCTACAATCAACATTTTCATCTTTGCTTTCGAGCTTTTGCTGGCAAAACCGCCTGTACTTTTGTCAAAAACGATAGGAAAACGCAACCACTTGTTCATCTTGGTTCTCAGTCGCCACCAGGTTACTGACTGAATATAACAGAGCGAGTCATGAGTGATATGATAACTGTTACTGTCTATGAGTATTTAGAAGTCGCGTTAGTTTTTCTGTGTTCCGAGCCTGAGTGCATGGATGTTCCGATGCGGCAGAGTTGTGCCGTGTTCCGATCCAGAGCACCGTCGGGAGATTTTCTTTCTGACAGTTAACGTAAATCACGCCTAATAGGGACAATTAACATAAATCACGCCTAATAGGATATCGACGAGTTATGAAGATTCCGTGTTCGAGGTGGAGGCAGGTAATGTGAAGCTAATTGACCTGCTTCATCGATTTTCGCCTCCGAATGGAGACTGATATTACACTCCGCAAACAAACGTGTCTCCTCGTGTCCTGTTGTGTAAACTGAATTGAATAACAGTTAATGAGTAATGGGTAAGTAAGTAACCTGTTGCTGTTTTTCGCCCAGTCAACCAGCACGGTTATATCAGGGCGAACACTGTTCATACGAGAATCAGTGACGATCACAAGACACTGATAATCAATTGTTATCACATTGAGGACAAGGTAAAGGAAGCCCTAGTTATCACATTGAGGACAAGGTAAAGGAAGCCCTAGTTATCCATTGAGGACAAGGTAAAGGAAGCCCTAGTTATCCATTGAGGACAAGGTAAAGGAAGCCCTAGTTATCCATATTGCGGGGTTGATTCTGTGGCGGACCAGGTTAGTTATCCATATTGCGGGGTTGATTCCTGTGGCGGACCAGGTTAGTTATCCATATTGCGGGGTTGATTCCTGTGGCGGACAGGTTAGTTATCCATATTGCGGTTTCATTCCTGTGGCGGACCAGGTTCCATTTCCTCATATAGCATTATTTTTCGCTCTCTGGCAGAGATGTCACTCGACAGCTCCCCCCCCCCCCCCCCCCCCCCCCATTTTTTCCCGCCGGAGTCGAAACCATCAATAAAAGAAAAGAAAAAGATGAACGGTTGTTTCCAGTTCCGTCTCGGCATTGACATCCATAAAACTAATCTCAGTCACTGCATACACCTCCATCTCTAATACGGAATCCGCAGATCTCATCAGTAACCTGTCTGGCGTGGCTTAGATTAATTGTCAAGAACCTCACCCCGCCACCCAAGATACACCGGTGGAGTTTATTGGGACTGACGTTTCGCTCCTGCCTATTTATGTCAGCCGTTTGGCCTAGCGGTAAGACGTTAGGTTGGTAAGCAGAGGGACCTCGGTTCGAATCTGCTTCGGCTCTCCTTTCTCTCAAAAGTTGTGGTTTGTGGGACACTGTCTTGTGACTTTGTCCCTCACAATTATGAACATTAAAATGGCTCTCATCGCTGCCCATCTTAATGCCAGAAGTCATTCTGGTGGTGACAGTGTAGCGAAAGGTATACAATCTCCCCTCTTCCCCCCCCCCCCCCCCCCCTTCATACCCCCTCCCCCCCTTCTCCCCGTCCCTAATAAGCCTGATGGTATCTGTGGACGTTATGCACCATGTTTACTGACATACTCCTGCCTACTCAGGCTGGGCGTCGCTGGAACAGGAGGCTGAGGCTGAAAATCGTTGGATCGCAGATGCACGGTGTGGGTAAAGCGCGTACACAATGGGGTTTCTTCGTAGTTTACTGCCAAGTAAGTTCAAGATAAGTTTAAGCGGCAGCAAGTCGCTATTATTATTAATTTTCAGAATGTAATTTCATCGCAAGTCTAGGCCGCTGCTAATCAGCCCGTTCTCTATTTATCCTTCACTGAGAGCCACGAGGTGGTATAAGGTGCGATGAATTTTCTCCATGCTCGAGAAGGTCACAATATCTGTGGTCTTTCTTTGATGGTTATAGACCCCCCCCCCCCCCCCCCCCCCCAAAAAAAAAAAAAAAAAAAAAAAAAAAATCCCCGGTCATGATCACCACTAAGCCATTTATGAGCTCTTCCCGGGCAAAAAACCGGTTGGTAGCGATCCAAAAGAAAAAACAATCGGACCTTTCCAGGCACACTTCTTTTGAACGCAGTGAAGAAGATGATACGCTGTTGCGGCACGTTTTGTCACCACGGCACGACAGGCGTGGTGTCAAGAACCGGGCAGGCTGTAAAGGTCGAGTCGTCAGTACACGCGATCAATTGTTTTCAGTGCCGACGTCAGCACTGAGGACGCGTACGTATCTCGATGTTAAGAAATCGGTCCTGATGTACTCGCAAACTAGATCTAGATCTAACATCCAGGCACTGGCGGACATGCACACTAAAAGACACAAATGTGATAAAACTCACTTTTTGTCGCAAATTTGGGCTTTATTCGCTTTCTATGATTATGCTTGGATGATTCTGATGATAGCTGGCAACAAAATGGCGTTAACATTTCCCAGGATTTCCGACCACCTCCTTGGATATTATTTATAAATTACCCGAAGTATTCCCGAGAATAAGCAGAATTCATCCGCACGTTGCCTTCCGGTCTGAACAAAAATCCAGTGATCCGGATATTGATTAGACTGATTCCACATTATTTTAACATTCAAACATCTAAATGAGTGTTTTATCGATGAATGTTGGTATGTGTAGCGACGTAACCCAAATCAGAATACTGACATGGGACGCACCGGCCGGCCATGGCTATGGTGCATCTGTATGTGATGTGCATCTGTGTGTTCACTGTTGCAAAATATTCGTCTGCTTCAAAAGCGATAACTTAAAAGATTGACATAATTATTTCAACCGACCACGGCAGATCTGTTAAAAGAGTACGTAACACTGTGTTA
>OY757555.1:12075070-12112570 GCA_963584105.1 Alviniconcha strummeri | reverse complement strand
ATGCTCTCTTTTGTAATGTTGAATATGGTGCAGATAGGCTAAAACTGGCATCTTGTATGACTGATGCCGAATATGACACAGGAAGACAAACTCTGTCACCTTGTAGTTAGTTGTATGATCTCCAGATATGGCACAGAGAGGAAACGCTGCCATGTTAAACCATTCGGATACAGAAGAAACACTTGACATCATTTCTTGTATGATGTTAACATGACCATCCCGACACAGAGAGGACACACTGACATCTGTCTTGTATGATGTTAACGTGGTCATCCCGACACAGAGAATGTGAGAGGAAACGCTGACATCATACCTTGTGTTAACGTGACCATCCCGACACAGAGAATGAGAGGACACACTGGCATCGTGTCTTGTATGGTGTTAACGTGACCATCCCAACACAGAGAATGAGAGGACACACTGACATCATGTCTTGTATGATGTTAACGTGACCATCCCGACACAGAGACAGAGAGAGGAAACATTGACATCATGTCTTGTATGATGTTAACGTGATCATCCCGACACAGAGAATGAGAGGACACACTGACATCATGTCTTGTATGATGTTAACGTGATCATCCCGACACAGAGACTGAGAGAGGAAACCCTGACATCATGTCTTGTATATGTTAACGTGATCATCCTGACACAGTTTGAGAGGAAACACTGACATCATGTCTTGTATGATGTTAAAATGATCATCCTGCCGACACAGAGAGGACACACTGACAGCATGTGTTGTATGATGTTAACGTGACCACCCCGACACAAACACTGAGAGGCATGGCATACCGACATACTGCCTGTCATCTTCAATGTATGATGTTGAACACAGATGCATCCAGAACTGAAAAGTTTCAGAGCCCGAGAGAGAACTCGAACAAAAAAACAAAAACAGATTTTACAATGATTGTGGTTAAGGTTCGGTCAAAACCTGTCTAACAACTAGTCTTGATGAATTTTTTTTTTTTTTTTTTTTTTTAAAGAGACACGAGAGAGACTCAGTGAGGGGGGGTGGGGGGGGGGGGGGGCGTGCTGCCGGATCAGATGAGTCGATCCTTATTTCTTATCTCTTCTTGTCGTAGAGTACCTCCGCCACCCAACACATCTAAGGTCACCCGTCGCACGGCTGATGCAGTCTCAGAGCCCAGGAGCTGTGTCACTGAAAGTCATGGCCGTCCCGCTGGGCTTCCCGTCCCTAATCGCTATGGTCTCTGTGGACATAAAGAAACATTTGAGGAAGACGGCTGATGCAGACTGCATTAGGCTCTGGGACCTCAGTTGTCAGTCAGTGACTGACTAACCAGCGATCCCCCACCCCACCCCTCCCCCGCCTTCCTGTCCCCGGCCACACCCGCCCATTCCGGCCTCAGTCGGCAAACCTGGATGCCGACTAGGGCCAGACTCAGCGGCTAGACCGAGACTGTCACCTGAGGCGGCGGACTGTTAGGTCAGCTGCCGGGACCAGTGGCCACAGCCGTACAACTAGGCACTACCTAACCGCGGGCTGTCACCGCCCGGCTACTGCCGCCCACTCCGTCAGTCAGTCACCGCCGATGATAGACTGACTCACTCTTGCAGTGGCAGCCGCTGACCACAGATTGTGGCGGCCGCTGACCATGACCATAGACACATGACTGCGGCGGCCGCTAAGCATAGACCCCCATGACTGCTAACGATGAACAGAGGCGGCAATTCGGCGCCGGATCACCGGATCGATCCGTCCCGCTGATCCCGGCGATTCACTGATTAGAACGGGCCGCTGATAGAGATTACTGACTTGCCGCGGATGGAGGTGGATGATGTAGCTACAGGTCTGCGACCGCCGCATCAGTAGGCTGTTCATTACTGACTAGTGACCCGGAGGTGGCTATGATGAAACTCAGTGACTGACTCGAGTCATGAAGAGACGGGACTATAGTCACTACTACTGCCGGCCCAGTGACTCACTGTCAGTCAGTCGAGACTGAAATGTGATCGTCCTTTTCAGTCTCTGCGAATCAGTCAATCCGCGTTCAGGCGGGTTACTCAAGTGACTGAACCGCTGACGGGACTCACTGACGAAGTTGACTAGTTCCGCCGCAAACTCCAAGCACTGGTTTACGACTGACATCCTTCCTTCAAGCACTGCCGTATTTAGTTACGCCATAGGGTTCAGAAACTGTCAGCTAACGAGCAGTTTTTTGTTGGTAGTAAGTTTGTTACAAACAACTCAAATAAAACAAGGCGTGTCATTTATAGCCGCCAACAAAGTCTACACCAGCACAAATAAAACCACAATCGTTTGAATCGAGAATCTTTCTTTCATTCGGGGTGGATGCGTCTCATGTTTACGTGCGTGCTTTGGCGCTAGGTTGCTTCTACAGTCAAGTTAGTACCCGAACCTTTCGGAGGGCGCTGACCGCGTCACTGGACAGCTGCGCGGAGATAAAGGGGCCTTCAGTGGCGTAAAGTAAACCTGCAGAGTTTGGAGGAAGCTGCCGGAAGCGATGCTCGGAGTGTGGTTCCGCCGTAGTGTTCCGCCGCAACGCCGCCGCTGGGCAATCCGGCTGCCGCGTCAGTTTGCCATCCGCCGGGATACTCCCCGCAGTGGCGGGGACCCACATCCTCCCAAGAGGGGTGCAGGGGTGGGGGTGGGGGTCATTATGCCTAATCAGTGTTACCGTGGCTGAAGTTACACTGCATCACCAACGGCGGCAGCTGAGCACAGTTGTGACCGGGCATCACTGATGCCTGATTGATTTAATTTGAATGGGCAGCGCGGCCCACGACAGACTAGCTGACTTTGAGGCTTAGTGTTTCATTAATTGCCATGTCAGTGAGGGGCAATGCACGTGACAACTCACTAGTCGGTGAACTTGGACGGGAGTGTTCATAAACATTATGCCTAATCATGACTTTACACTTCCATCACCAGACCGGCATCAGCACAGTTGTGGCATGCCTGATTGATTCACTAGATGGGCAGCGCCCACGACTGACAGGCTAGCTGACTTTAGGCTTAGTCAGTGTTTCATTAATTACCATGTGGGGGGCAGCCGTGCGGCACCGTCAGTAACAACTTACCGTAGTCAGTGAAGACGGGAGTGTTCATAATTATGACCACTCACTAGTTTGGACTCAACGGCCGTTATGGCTGACTGCAGAGTGAAAGCACTGCAGGAACCACCGGACCGCGCCCCCCCCCCCCCCCCCCCCCCCACAACACACAACCATGCCGCGGCCGCACCGTCAATGCCACAAACTGAACGGGGGGGGGGGGGGGGGGGGGGGGGGGGGGGGGGGCACGCCCGACGACCCCCACCCCCTTCCACACACACCGACCAGTGACCACACTCATAGGCCTCAGTCATGAAGTCAGTGACAATCAACCCAACCTGACTGACATAGCGCGGCTTGCAAACACGCCTAACACTGACACGGCACAAAACTTTTCAGTCACTGTGACAAGTGGCAGCCTAGTCAGTGTTTTCTTTTTCACTTTGACAACAGTAAACATTGCCAAACACTTGGCTTTGGGCCGGGTTAGCTACCACTCGATTATTTTTGTGCCATCTGTCACAGTTGTTATAACTCTTCTTAAAATATCTTGTAATTTATCGCGCTGATCGATTTTGCTCGGGGAACAAAGTGAACATTAGCATAAACACTATATATTCATGCTCATTGTCAGCGCGCGGTGTGCTTCGCGCTGATTCGTTTCATGAATCATCCGAACCATTTCTTTTTTGTAAACCGAACACACGAACCAATCAGCATCAAGGAGCTCTCAGCCTCGTCCAATCACTAACGAGCCTCTCTTTATATCTTTGCTGCAGCATGCCAAGTCCACCTTAGAGCAAGGAGAACATCGAAAGAAATACCACGTCGAGTTTTTACCACCTAGGCGGCTAACGGCGTTTTTCCATCATGGCCGATGCCGAAGCCCCGCAAGAAGAAAAGCCTCAGGATGTGGAGGAAAAACCAAAAGAGAAAAAGACCATCGGTAAGTCACAGAGGTTTCAATCTTTCTGTCGCAATCGGATCGTGCCGGGTCGGACCGCGTGGTCTAGTCATCAATGGCGATCGGTCCTTTGTTAGAATGTTACCGGTTTCGGAGATTACGGGTGAAGTACGAATATTTCAAGTCGGC
The DNA here is from genome assembly GCA_963584105.1 of Alviniconcha strummeri. NCBI lineage: Eukaryota > Metazoa > Mollusca > Gastropoda > Provannidae > Alviniconcha > Alviniconcha strummeri. The sequence continues at coordinate 12,108,435 of OY757555.1, read as the reverse complement.
GTTGTTGTGTGCTAGTATTTCTTGTGTCTTTTTCAGCCGAAAAGATTAAAGGCACAGTCAAATGGTTCAACGTCAAATCGGGATACGGCTTCATAAACCGGTGAGTTTACGACATGTCTGTGTCTGTCTTTTTCCTGTTTAGTCATGTTTGCCCATCCCACTCCACTACCCACGTGTATCCTTTCTTAGTTTGACCTGTCTCAGACGTACATGCTATTCTTTTGTTAGTACGAATAATTTGATCCGAGCAGATGACATGATTTTATGTTGCGATTGATCAGACAGAATTTACGGGGTGCTGTTGTGCACAAGATGTGTAGCACATCACCTTTTTTGGACAGCGGATGGGGCACGTGCGAGGTAGCCTTTGGTAATGCAGAGCTTGTAGTCGGCTTTGAAGGTCGATCGTGGTGCACATTACATGTAGCCAATTTTGCACAGTGGGCTTTGTGGTAGTGCGCTTAGACTCGTGGTGTCACACATCTAAACCTTCAGTCAGTAGCTCGGTCATGGCATAAAAACTAGGTCACTCTGTCTGCTGCAGGAGGGGGCGGGGCGGGGGGGAATGGCCGACCGAAATCCGCAGGCAGCAGTCTCCTGTCTCGTCTACATGCTGCCTTTGATTGATCAGTTCTGTTTCACAATCGCCTCCCCCCACCCCTCCCAACTGCACTCCCCAATAGCACTTTGTTTTTCTTTGCATGGTTTGTCAGAGTTAGTGATAATAGTATGACCATATATATATTCGTTATTAGGGAGGGGTGGTGAAAAAATGTGACTCATTCTTTTTCTCCCCCCTACCCTGCATTTTCTGATTTTATTTAGAATCTGTGTCAGCATCATCAGTGAATGACCCCCCCCCCCCCTTTTTTTTTGGGGGGGGGGGGGGGTCTACTGGAGTAGAACTAGATGATGCACCAGATGCAGATAGAGGAATAATGTGTGTCTGGAATGGACAGAAATAGGTCAGTAAATACAAACAGAAATAGGTCACAGAAAATAATGGGGTCAAAAAAAGAAAAAAAGAAGAAGAAAAAACAGACAAGGTTACTCAATCAGCAAAAGAAGCAACAATTTAGCAAGTGGAAAATTTCACCTGTGGTCAGATTTTTTTGTTCATTTTTGTGAATTGTAGGACTTAGTAACTAGTTTATTTTGCTCCTGATATTTTTTTTAAAAATCAGATCAAACTTTCCCCCCTTACCCTGCAGGCACAGAGATGAGAGTTGGGGATTTGTTGCTGTGAACAGTGGCTTTTTGTTGATGCTATTCTGGTCCAGCTGTGATTAAGAAACATCTATTGATCTAAGTATTCATATGACTAGCACTGTACATGAAAAGACAGGAACTGTGAAATAATTGTCAGTGAACTTATTTTTTTTAATTTTCCATTCCAGTAATGACACCAATGAAGATGTTTTTGTCCACCAAGTAAGTTGACCCTTTATTTTGGTTGATATAATACATGTGATCATAAGTGTTGGGCTGTTAATATTACTTTTGCAACGGCACAGAATGGATAGTGAAAGATTTATGAATATACTTTGTAGTCTTATTTATCTACTTGCGTAACTGAAATGAGTTTTGTTTAGAAAATGTGAATTTTATATGTTGTATATATATATATGCATAAATCTTCATTATAATGAGCATTGAAAATGTTTTAAAGTGTTGTGAGTTTGTGTGGACCATACAAAAGTTATTATAATATGAACTATGATTGATGTCATAAAAAAAAGTTGGATGTATAGAAAAACATACATGCATTTACCTTATGATTTCACTTGATGATAAGATTGACATAAAAGTAGCTATCTTGTGATCATGACTCATGGCCTGTACAGTGTTGACTACCTGTAGTTTTATTCTGTAGATCATTAGATGCTTTGTGAAATATTACTATGCTGGCCTACAAAATTGTTTTTTCTATTTCAGACGGCAATTATCAAGAACAATCCCAAGAAGTATTTACGAAGTGTGGGTGACAATGAGGAAGTTGAGTTCGACGTGGTTGAAGGAGAAAAAGTAAATATTTTTCTATTAATTCAGATTCACTGTAAAGTACAAAAAAATAATGGGTATTTTACTGACGTTAGGTATAAAACAAGAATTTTATTCTCTCCAAGCAAAGCACAATGCCACAAGGAATGATTCTTTTGTGTTGGTTCAAATATTCATTATCATGCCCATACAACATACAGACAGTTCTGTTACTGAAAACCAGCCATAGTCAAGTGTTGGGTGATACTATTGAAAAGTAAGCCCCCTCTCTCTCTCTCCCTCTCTCACACACACACACACACACACACACACACACACACACACACACACACACACATAAACTGGCTACAAGTGCAACAACAAAAGAAGAGTGAGGGGTACAAATATCGGCTTTATAGTCGTACTAGACATTTAAGAACAGCCTTTGCAGAGGCCTACATACGTCCTGAGATACAACTGTTAGTGCTACTAGTAGTACTGATGATTGTATCAGTAAAAATTATCTTCAACAGTCACACCAAACATGCTTACACCAAAATAGCAGTCTGTGCCAACACACACAGTCACACCAAACACTCACACCAAAATAGTAGTACATGATGTTTGTGTGTACATGTACATTTATTTTTTGTATTTGACTTGAGTAAGAGTACAAATCACATCTATCATGAGAAGAGTTTTAAAATGGAATGAAGTTTGATTGTTCTGAGGTGACCCTGCATGGTTGATGGGACATTAATATCCAATTACTTTTTGCTTGCTTAGTGTTTATGAGTTGACAATTTTTTTGGCACAGCTGAGTTAGCAGTGTGATCCACTAACAAACAGAGAAGAAATGATTTAGGTTCATAGTTCTATTTAAGCTGATTGTCGTCTTTCTTCAGGGCAATGAAGCGGCGAACGTTACTGGGCCCAATGGTACCAACGTCCAAGGCAGCAAGTATGCGGCAGATCGCAGACGCTACCGAAATGGAGGCCGTGGTGGTTGGTACCGAGGTGGAGGAGGTGGTGGTGGCTACAGGAGAGGCGGACGTCGAGTGAGTCGCAGTTCTCTTTCCCTTCTGCTTTGTTCTGTCAAACTTCAGGGACTAATGCACCACTGATGCATCAAGAAAATTGTGCTTTGAAACTGATTTTTTTAATGTGCATGCCAGGATCCCCTTCCCTACCCAGGCCACTTCACTAATAAACATACCTCCCTTCCCCCAGCCAACCCCCTCCAAAACACAAATAAACATATCCACCGTCCCCCACCCAACCCACTTCCAAAGGCACACAGTGCACCATACACCATAGCAAATGATATTTAATTGATAAAATTTCAATTTTGCGTTGATGAAATTGGAAGACAGTAACAAGCAAACCCTTCAGTAATGTGTAGTAAAGCATTTGCCATCAGCCTGAATGGAGTTGTGACTGGGCGGATGAGTGAGAAGTGGGGTGAAGTTGTTGGGCTGATGGACGTGCTGCACTGTGTGTGCAGAACAACGACAAGGAGATTGATGATGATGAGGAGGATCAGGAGGATCCGCAGGAGCAGGGACAGAGAGGTGGGCGTCGACGTCGTGGTGGCAGTGGCTTCTACCCTCGCCGCTTCTTCGGCGGTGGCCCCAGACGATTTGATGGCTACCAGGGTGGTCCCATGATGCCTCCTGACTACTACATGGACCAGGTGAGACTTGTGCATGACAGGGACAGCTGACAGTAGAGGGTTCAGCACTGAGCTGAAGCCAGTCTCCTCATGAACGTTCAACCTGACGACAGCATGGTGCTGTGTTGACTGGTGGAATGCCTGATGGTTTGGGGTGATTGAGCATTGCCTCATTTGATTGCAGATCTCACTCATAATTGAATACATGCCATTACAAATACTTTTCCATAATTGAATACATGCCATTACAAATACTTTTGTTGAGTGTCAACCAGTCTTTTGGTCCATTGCTGTTTTGTGGTGTGGGAAATGGTGTGCTACTCTTCACAGGTGCAGGCGGAATGTTCATTGTGACATTGCGAATGGGTTGAAAAGCTTGGGTGACTGGCAGTGTAGGAGTTTTAACAGAGCCCTCTGTGGGGATTCCCTGGCAGCGCCTAGTTCGTCTGATGGCAAGGTCTTGTTTCCATATAAAAATGCCTTGTGGCTTTCATTGTACTGGATGAGCATGTGTTCACAGATTATTTAATAATTTTGTTCAACCACTTCACACAAGTAGAGTGATAGTCCTTTAAAAATATTTAGTGTGGCAAACATTTTGGAAAATTGTAGTTCAAATGTAGATTTTGAAACTTTGGTGCTGGCAGCTTGGTTTATTCAATGGTACAACATTCATGCAGGCTCCATTCCCTCGCCGCCGCCCCTTCCAGCGTTACAACTATGGGATGAATCGCCGTGACTACTATGAACCCGGCTACTACCAACCCAGAGGCTATGGACGTGGTGGACCCCGCGGAGGCCGTAGTCGTGGCCGGGGAGGTCGTGGTCAGGGAGGATACCGTCGTACCAACAAGGTCAGTTAGCCCTTTGGTGGAGGGCTAGAAGTAGAATGGTGCAGCAGGGCTCTGCCACTCCGGTTGAGTGTTCCTGGTAATGGTCCATTCTACATTTAAAGAGCTGTTTTCCTTCCCTCTGTATTGTAATGGTGAAGATTTGATGACCTGTGACTGGAGCACACACAGGGACACACACCCAAAACCTCTCAAAAGTGGAGGTGTTCATCTGTCTTCCTTTCCAATATGGCTGCCAAGCTGGTGTCATGGAGACCTGCATAATATGGAAGCTACTCTGCCCAGTATGGTATCATTCACATATTATGGTCCAAACTTGATACAGATTGGTTTTGAGAACACAAAACTGTATCAGCATTGTATCAGTTTTTCTGTGTCCAGCCTTGTGCTGGGAGTACTTTGACAGTGACAGTCTCCAAAAGTTTTAGAGCTTTGTCCACAAAAATGACACAAAATCTTTTTATTCCATTAAGTTACCCTTTCATCAGTTTTGAAGATTTCACTTTGGCTGAAAACATGGTGCTTTTAACTGGCTTAAGCCTGTTCTTAATTGGGCGAATGTTTCCTCGCGAAGCTAGTTGGAAGTATTCGACGAAGCTAGTTGGTTCTTAATTGGGCCAACTTTTCTTCACGAACCTAGTTGGAAGTATTCGTCCAAGCTATATTCAGGGTCCAAAAACCTTTGCTCAACATGTTCTGGGAACATTCGCCCTATTGGATGATCATTGCCTCTGATTGGCTGAGAGCAGAGCTCTCCTGTGAATGAAGAAAACACAAAAATAAAAATGGATGACGGTGTCGCTAGGTTTTTCACTTGCTTCGGAGGGAATTTGTTGACTTGTGGAAGGCGCAGCCTTGTCTTGGAGACCCAGAATGAGATAGTAGTTAGGTGAATTACCCTGTGAGGGATGATTAAAGTATATTCACTTGACCTGACTTGACTTTAGCCTACATTTTCGATCATGCTGTCTGCCGCAAGTTTGGGCCGAAGCTTGCATCTCATTACAAGCCAGATGAGAATGAAGTAAAGTTTGGACTGTCCGAACCATATTTGGCGAACTAAAAGTTCAATTAAGAAACGAATCATAGTTCATCGAAGTGTCCGAAGTATGTTCGGGCGAACAAACATTCGCCCAGTTAAGAACGGGCTTTACACAGGCGAAGAAGCACTCAGGAGCAAAGTCTGATGAAAATATTATCATTGAGGGAGAGGGAAGTATTAAAGCAGCTGAAATAGATCCTAGCACAACTGTAAAAGTTGTAATTACAACTTATTATTTGGCTACCTGATGGAAGCAAAAATGACTGTGGAACTGTGAGAATCTGAGATCTGGGCAGAGCTATTTTGTGACCGAGAATCAGCCATATCTACAGTAAAAAAATATATGTAGACTTCTTCAGTGTTGTGACCCTCAGTTTAGTGTGTTTGACCCTTAGATTTTTTGACAGGGAGTCATTGTGATCCTCACTTTAAATTTCTATGGTTTTGTCACGATAAAATATGTTTTGTCATGACAACTTTTGTCACGACAAATCTCTTTTGTTGCAACAAAATTATGCAAGTATCTTTCATTGCAACAAAAGTTTTGTCATGACAAACACATGAGTGGGAGTGAAGTAAAGGAGTGTGAAGAGTGAAGTGAAGGGTCATGAAGAGTGGGAGTGAAGTAAAGGAGTGTGAAGGGTCATGCAGAGTGGGAGCGAAATAAAGGAGTGTGAAAAGTGAAGGGTCATGAAGAGTGGGAGTGAAGTGAAGGGTCATGAAGAGTGGGAGTGAAGTGAAAACTTGCTTGGTGCAGGTGGAGGAGACGAAGCAGGCTGTTGAACAAAAGGAGGTGGAAAAGGGAAGTGGTGATGCCAAAGCAGAAGCTACCACTGAGGCTGCCGACAAAGAGTGAACGTCAACTTCCATCAGCTGTTCCATCTTCTGGTTATTGCTGTCATTAGAACATCTGAGTGTTTTTAAATGCAGAGAAACAAACTAGTTTTGTAAGATCACCTCAGTATAAAGCAATACTTCTGACAACTTATGGGGAATGTGAACGCATGACAACATTGACCTTAAAGTTATATACTGAGGTGGCCTTGCTTATTGTCTATGCAAAAGAGAAAAGACAAAAAAAAGAAGGAGAACCTGTTAGATGGTTTTTCCTTTTTTCAGTTTATTTTTAGACATGGATTCGAACTAAAAGTTTAACGACGTTTAGTTTGTTAATGTTACTGAGTGGATTTTAAAAATTGTTTGCAATGTTTATTTGCAAAAGTCAGTATAGGCCATTCCGAGATGCTACAGTATAAAAACTTGTATCCATGGCAATTTCCTCTTTGTCAGCTGATGCTGTTTACAGTAATTACGTACTCACTCAAGTGGACACTCCATCCAGAGTGAGAATATTGTTCTGTGGATATACTGACTTCTGCAAACAAACGGCCTGAAAATGATTGACAGTTTGTGTGGGAAGAAAATGTCAGTTATTGAATGTATTTAAACAACATTTTAAAGTGTGCAGAAAAAAAAGCAAGAAAAGAAAAATGGTCTTTTTTTTGTTGTTAGGAAATGAAACGTCTAGTTAAAGTAAATAAATATTGGTAGGATTTTATTGTAGTCAACTAGTTCTTGTTTCATCTGCTCCCCCCCTTTTTTTTTCTTTTTGCTTTTTTTTTTTTTTCTTGACATATTTGTAATAAAAGTTTCATAAAAAAGAAGAAGTGTTTTCTTATTAAATCCAGTATAACTGTGCTGAGCTGCTCCAGTGAATGAATGCCACAAGCTTACAAAAAGCAACAACAACAACAACAACAAAAAAATCATAAGTGAACTTTCCACACTCAGCAAGTTGATGTGCAGAAGTCTGGAGAAAGTTGAGATTTCTGTAATAACACTTTTCTCACAGCTTGGAGTGGCCTTTGTTTTTATCTGTGCTGGACTTCTCTGTTTCCAGATCTGATACTCTCATTCAAGTCTTAGTCAAAGCACTTGCACAAAACTACAAAAATTTATAAACGAACAAAAATGCATGAAAACAACACGCACGCGCACACACACACACAAATCACCCAACAACACAAAACCAAACGTCAAAATGGATAGCCTTTAGAATTTTTTGAATAGGGTTAAAATATCCTTTTTAAGTTCCAAGATGGAGTCCACCCCATTCATATTCTATTTATGAAAAATGGGGAGCCCTGGAAGAGGGTTTCCTCCCATTCCTGCAAAATGACGACTCTCAGAAGTCCAGTTTTGTAATTCTCTGGAGTGTGGGCTTGAAAGAGGCATTAGTGTTTACTGCTATTCACTGATGGCTGGAGTGTGGGCTTGAACAAGACATTAACAATTGTTTACTCCTATTCACTGAAGTCTTGAGTGTGGGCTTGAAAAAGGCTTTGAAGAGTTTTCTCCCCTGAGTTGAAAAAAAGTTTTTGTCCAGAGAGCAGGTCTTTCAGAAAGGTACTGAAAAATTGCAGTAAGTATGATCAGATATGTACATTTTACACAGAAAAATACACATTTGGGACCAATGCTTCACCAAATTTTCTGTCACAGCCCTGTTCAAACTGTACTTGAAATAAGCAAGTGCCTGTTTACCTAGCAACTTTAGTGAACATTTTTCCATCTATCTGCCTCACAAACCATCCACTGGAGAGGAAATGACAGTGACTGATCAACTATTCAGACAGTCTGCATGATGGTGCAGCTAGACAGGGTTCTAGATGAAACCATTTTAGCCAGCCATTTGCTAATCAAACAGTTGTAGTTCAGTCTGCACATAAACACAAAATACAACACACAAAACAATTGACATTTATACATGTATAAAAGCTTTATTTCAAAGATCAAATGGATTTCCTTGATAAGTAGGTGGTAATCTTGTTAGTACAAAATCTATAAAGTGATATAGTTCAACAGTGGCACCTCATAGCGGATTTATTTACAAACATCCAAACTTGCACACAGCCAGCTGTGCTTCAGTTGCCAGCTCCCCATTACAGGCCCCAGTCCATTGCAGGCCCCAGGCCACTACAGGCCCCAGTCCACCACAGGCCCCAGTCCACTCTGGAGCACCACAGGCCCCTGTCCACCACCTAACAGACTGATGCAGCGATTATTTTATTTAACACTGACAATAGACTGATGCAGTGATTGGTCACCTAACAACCAACTGATGCTGTGATTAGTTTATTTAACACTGACAATAGACTGATGCAGAGATTGGTTCACCTGAAAACACGGATGCAGTGATCGTTTACCTGACAACAGATTGATGCAACTGGTTACCCGACAGTATACTGATACAGAGACTGACTACTATAGATTCACATGATACACTGGTTACCTGACAATGATATATATATGTGTGTGTGTGTGTGTGCAAAACGATCACAGTCTGATGCACAAGATCCTGTTGTCCATGTTAGGTGGCTTATGAAAATATTAAACCCAGCATACTCTAAAATCATATCAAATACAATGACTGAGAGTGCCGCATAAAAGCAATCAACAATAACCGATTGGTCCACCTGCAAATGACAAAACTGGGTGTTGTGGCTTATCTCCCTGCATATACCTAAGTGGCAGAGCCTCCAGCACAACTCTGACCTAATATGCTGGCAGCACCCATACACCCCTTTGGCTTAAATGATTGCACATGTACAATGGACTGGCATACGCTGGAAGTAGGGACTGTGCCAGATGGGTTGCTGGCCAAACACAGTGCTGTATTTACCTAGTAGTGAAAACTTGGCATTTCACTGCAAGAAGATGGATGCAAAAAATCACTGCTGTGTAACCAGCTGCACTGATGCTTGAACAGCCGGGAAATGTACAGAACATTTCTCCTTCAGTTAGCCCTGGGAAACGGCAACCAGGCAAAACATCAACAGGTACTGTGGCTTGCTTGGATGCCCAAAGAGCAACCGACTTATTTACATCTCCAGTTCAATCCACTGAGAATGAAGCCCCAAGCCAAACCAGCAGCTTACCAGCAAGCCTAATGGTGAAAACCCCACCAAACCCAAACAGCCTAAAAGACTGCAGCAAATGAATATATCATAGTCCAAGCCATAATTGCACAGAAGTGATAAACAGGGGAGGGTTAGACCAACCCTAACCTAAGGTGATAATTAGAAAATGTATGCCAGTGACAGACAGAAAGCCAAAGGAAATCTAAGCTTAACTCTCACAATCCAGGTTCACTGTCCAGGGAAACAAGATGCTGGACACCAAAAAACAAAACAAAAATTGCTAATCAGGCCTACAGAGGAGGAAAAGATGTGGGGAAAAAATTGACTGAAAGTGAATGCTGCTGACAGGACAAAGAAAATAATGCTGGAAAAGATGAAGACAGACAGAACTTAGTTCTTGGATCTTAATGGCCTGTCAACACCTGTCTGTCACCTCTAGATGAATTTCACATTTACAAGTTCTTTCAGACTAGTTCAAAAGTCACTAATTAATCATGAGTGTCTAATTCATGGTTACAACTGCGTTAAAGGAACTAGCCTTTGCAGGTTAAAGTTCTTGTGTGCTTGAAGCAGGTTAAAACAACATCATCTGCAATAAAACATTTGCCAAACTGATGAAAAAACATCTGCAGGCCACATTTTCTTCTTATCAACAAAGAAAAAATTATGACCCACACATCACAACCTTTTGCTTTCACACATTTTGACAGTATATTTGTTTCATGAGCAAGATTTATACTTGAAAGTAGGTGCTCATCAATGAACAATGGATATATATTCATACAAATCTTTCCACGGCTGTATTTATTCAGCCCTGAGAAATTTACTTTGTAGTTGCAGTTAAACTGGTAACGTGAAATTTTAGTCTATGGTACAATGGGTTTCAGTTCAGACATCAACACCCCAAACTGGTATCTCGAGTACACAATACACACTGTACCCTATACAACATGCAATGCAGTCACTAGTGTACCTGCAATTTAAAAAAAAAAAAGGTAAAATATACATCGAGTGTCAATCCTGCAGTAATTGTATGCATGGGCCAGACCAGCTGGATTAAAAAGTTTCAATGGCTGGAATCAACAAAAGTGATGAATAATGACTCCTACAATGCAAACCACAACTTTTCTTCTGGGAGTACATGTCTGCAGAATCCTGTATATGACATGGCTATAACTATCACACATAAGCAGACAGTGGATGTGCTTATCTCACCAGCAATCAGCAGTGCATTTTACACATCACACACATCAATTTTTTTAAATCTTTACTACAAAAATGTACCTTCTTGAAATCAGTGCAGGGAACAATCATATTAGTGATTTTTAAAGACCTGATTCAGACCTGTAGTTGAATGCTGTTCAGTATTAAAGAGATACGCCACACAAAATTAAGGCATAATTCAAACCTGTCACTGAGCACTGTTCGGTATTAAAGAGATTAACGAGATATGCCACACAAAATTAAGGCATGATTCAGACCTCAACTGAGCATTGTTCAGTATTAACAAGATGTACCACACAAAGTTAAGGCATGATTCAGACATGTAACTGAGCACTGTTCAGCATTAAAGAGATATGCCACACAAAATTAAGACAAGGACAAAGCTGGTTGTTTAGTAAATACATTGTATTTTTTACACTTTGTACAGACTTGTGAACTAGCAGTAAAACAAGTTGTCACTGTATTTATTCACCACAGTGCCCTTTACATTTTGTACACACTTGTGAACTAGCAGTAAAACAAGTTGTCACTGAGCCCATACTACTCACCATATTGTGGAAATTCTCAACTGAACTGTAAAAGCAATCCTCATCCTAAATTTAACAAACTGGATTTTCCCCACAGTGGGCCAAGTGAGGAACTGAAAAAAGAAGAAGAGGGTGACCTTGGCCCTTAATGCCCCGCACAAGGGGAGAGAAGGCACTAGTCAACTACAGCTGCACAAAACATGATATTTGGAAATGCTGGGCACTGCATGTGGTCAGTGCACCGAGTCATAGCTGAGCCCACAAAAAGACTTGGTAGGACAAGTGAGTCAGCTTGGTGAAGTGTAGGACAAGTGAGTGTCAGCTTGGCAAAGAGTAGGACAAGCGAGTGCCAGCTTGGCAAAGTGTAGCACAAGTGAGTGTCAGCTTGGCAAAGTGTAGGACAAGCAATGGTCAGCTTGGCAAAGTGTAGGATAAACAATGACAGCAGCAACTGAAAGACAAAAGCTGTTCACCCTAACTGCTGTTAGTACGACCTACAGGGAAAAACTTGCCAATGTCTGAATCTACCTTGGTTATGTTTTAGCTTTGCTGAAAACTGCGATTTTTAACACTTAGTGATTTTTCAACTGTGGGTCCATTGATGGTATTTACCCATATGCTCAGGCTTTTGATCCTGAAAAGAGCATTTTGTGTGTATTGTTTTATCCCGAAAAGAGCATTTTGTATCATTTTACCAGGTGCATCACAGGGCACAGCTCATTAGTTTTTGTTTACAATCTTTCATTTTATTTTACAAGGCAAAATGTGCATATGACACACACACACACACACATTGGTTTGGAATTCCTAGACTGTGACTACAGTGCATTAATATACAGCTGAACTCATCAGCTTCACATATTAGGCCGTCTTTGTAGTTCTGGAAAACCATGGACGTTTGTCTTGTTTATCGAACACTTGTTGAACAGGCCTGTGGGTTGAAATAGTGACATCACGCTTAATTTTAGTTCTAAATCAAGTATGTTAATGAACCATTGCGAATGCTTTGAGCAGTGATGTCAGTGATTACTAAGCATGTCCCTTAAACTTTTCATGTGAAGTACCCCAAAGAAGGCTACTGATAATGATGGTTGCACACACATGCCACAGTACACAAGCATACTCACGCACAGGACACACACACGCACACACTTGCAAGATGGACAATTTTGAAAATCTTTTTGCCGACTCTCTGCCTCCATTGTTGTAGGTGTATAGCAAAGGACAGAGTGATGTTTGTCCCACCAGGGGATCCTACAGATATAGCAAAGGAGACAGTGTGATGTTTGTCCCATTAGGGGATCATACAGATACAGCAAGGGAGAGTGTGATGTTTGTCCCATCAGGGGATCCTACAGATACAGCAAGGGAGAGTGTGATGTTTGTCCCATCAGGGGATCCTACAGATAGAGCAAAGGAGAGAGTGTGATGTTTGTCCCATCAGGGGATCATACAGATATAGCAAAGGAGAGAGTGTGATGTTCGTCCCATCAGGGGATCCTACAGATAGAGCAAAGGAGAGAGTGTTTGTCCCCATGAAGGGATCTAAAGGGTGTAGCTGTGTCGCAATAATTGCATCCCTTTTTATTTTGGAAATCATCACGTCAGCACACACAGCTAACCACTCTATTCAAATTGCACAATTAAGCCAGTTCCACATTTTGGGTCAAATCAAAAAGAATGACAGAAAAAATTGAAAAGAAAAATGTTGGATGGTTATTCCACAGAAACTGTTTACTGCATTTCTGATCTCTTCAGAGCTTTAAAATATGCTCTAAAAAGTGGCAAAAATCTGATAAGCAGCATACCAGAATGAGTCTTGTTTATCACAGAAACACTGAGCTGCCACAGTGACGGTGTCAGATGTGCCACAGACATGAACAGCACTTGACTGGTTCATAGCAGACACCTTGTCGTGCACGGAAGTCCAGGACACAATCCTTCTTGACGGCATTGGCCACCCAGAAAGGCAGTAGGACGACAATGTACACTGAAACCACAGACAGGCAAGCCATCAAAAACAACAATCACAATAATAAATGGCACACAACACAGTCTGAGTTGTACTGGCACAGAGACCGTGCACAATTAAATCACAATAATTCATGAACACGTAAACCTTTTGTGCACAGACTTTTAAGTATCGTCACACTACTGATCTAGTCAACAGTGACTACAAACCAAACATATACACAGATTAGAAATAGAGAATGTTTTGGAATATCAGTTCTGACTAACTGGGAATCAGTGCACAGCAAGTACAGTTTACTGTTATCGATTGTGTGTCAGCATGTCACGATCAGTGCTGTGCACATCTATTAGTAGTACAGTTCACCATTATAGACTGTGTGTCAGCATGTCACGATCAGGGCTGTGCACATCTAGTACAGTTCACCATTACAGACTGTGTGTCAGCATGTCATGATCAGTGTACAGGAAGTAGAGCAGTTCAATGTTTTTGGACCAGTGTCAGCATGCCATGATCAGTGTGTTGGACCAGTGTCAGCATGTCATGATCAGTGTGTTGGACCAATGTCAGCAAATCATGATCAGTGTGTTGGACCAGTATCAGCATGTCATGATCAGTGTGTTGGACCCAGTGTCAGTGTGTTGGACCAGTGTCAGCATGTCATGATCAGTTGGACCAGTGTCAGCATGTCATGATCAGGGTTTTGGACCAGTGTCAGGAGCTGTATTGTCCTATTAAATTAGCATTCTCTAACCATTTATGTGATTCAATTTTTCCCATCAAGAGCTGTATTGTCCTATTAAATTAGCATTCTCTAACCATTAATGTGATTGGATTTTTGCCATCAAGAGTTGTAAAGTAGCATTCTCTTAACTGTTTATGTGACTGGATCTTTCCCATGAAGAGTTTTACTGTGTGGCTGTGAGCCTCGGCTGACAGTAATTGTGTACTTGCCTAGTGCAACAGCGCTGAGAACAGCCAGTGCCAGGGACATCTTGTACAGCTCTCCTGTGCTGCTATTCTGTAACACACAGCCCACCGTCACATATCTGTTACTACTCTGTAACACAGCCCACAGTCACATATCTGCTGCTACTCTGTAACACTCAGCCCACAGTCACACAGCTGTTGCTACTCTGTAACACACAGCCCACAGACATGTTATGACTGTAACACACTGCCCACAGACAGTCACACAGCTGTTGCTATTCTGTAACACACAGCCCACAGACAGTTACACAGCTGTTGCATGTGTTGCTACTCTGTAACACACAGCCCACAGTCAGTCACACAGCTGTTGCATGTGTTGCTACTCTGTAACACACAGCCCACAGTCAGTCACACAGCTGTTGCATGTGTTGCTACTCTGTAACACACAGCCCACAGTCAGTCACACAGCTGTTGCATGTGTTGATACTCTGTAACACACAGCCCACAGTCAGTCACACAGCTGTTGCATGTGTTGCTACTCTGTAACACACAGCCCACAGTCAGTCACACAGCTGTTGCATGTGTTGCTACTCTGTAACACACAGCCCACAGTCAGTCACACAGCTGTTGCATGCACACACATCAACACCTTTCTTCCCATCAAAATCTCTAAGCAACACAAAATGAAAGTGTGGCTAATGCTTAAATTGTACACATCGTTAATGTGACACATGGTACACTGAAAGCCTTCCAAAGAAAGACAAACTTCATGGACAACACTTGAATACTACCACTGGATAAGATAAAAAAAAAAAAAATCGCTTCAGGCTCATGTAACTGGCATGGCTGGCAACTGTAGCATAAAACCTGCTTCTTAACTCATTGGTGATGTATTGCTTCATATGATGTGATTACTCACTGCACGTTTGGCGATGTGATGTATCATATGATGCTCCCATGTTCTATAATTTTGTGTGAAAAGTCATGGGGGTGGTACAAAGGATGAAAACTCAGAAAGCCTTGCATTATTTACAATACGTGTGTATCCTCCCTTTGACCAAACAACAATGGTGGAGAACAGAAATGTGGTTGTTTCGAAGTTAGGGGAGGTGACGCTGAAGGGCTGATCCAAAATGGCTACCAAGCGATGCCGTGTCACTTCTGCGGCTGCTTCCATAAATCGGCCAACATCATTTTGTTGATGATACTGTTACTGCTGAAGCTATGCAGCTTATTTTAGATGGTAAATGTAGTTAAATGTTTTCACACAGTATAATTCAGGTATTCAGAGCCTGGATGAAGAGGTAGCTGTCACAGCATGCGAGTCAGTATGCTTCTGAAAAAAGTCTTTTCCCCATTTTAGTTACATATTTTGCAGCACAGTGGAAAACTTAAGATTAGATTTATGGTAAGAAATGTTAGCACCTATAAAGGGAGGTAATCACTTCTGGGAAACAAGTTTTTTTCTAACTGGAATTGTGTTTTTTAAATCATTTTTTTTTTTAATTGCTCAAAATTGTGCGTTTCCTTGGAAACAAGCGGCCAAAAAAACTGTGTCACCAATGAGTTAATACAGGTTAAACCCATTATAACACAAAGGGTGCCTTCAATGAGTTAAGAGTACACCACACATATGTGCTTCATTATGGCATGAACTGAACAGGGACTCACAGGCTGGTCTGTCCTATTCACATTACAATGTGAGAATAGTCAATACTCACACACTCCTCGGCTTGGGAGGTGAAAATAATCTGAATGAGCCCTGTGACGAAATTGATGAGTCCAAAGATGTGGAAAGCAACCTTGACCTCACGTGGAACAGGAACCATGGCAACAAACAGAAAGGCAAAACCTGCAACAAGATTCAACAGTAATTAGTGGTTGTACACCACTTGCTGAGCAGTAAGTGTCCTCCAGTCACAAGCAATTCCCATGCACACAGAGAGAAGGACAGAAAACCCATGCCATTAATTAGTGACAGAAATTTATGTGTCATTAAAGACATTATATATACCTGATGCATCTGTCATTATATGTAGTTTTTAGTGATTTTACTTCTAAGGGACAGTGCAACGTGCAAGGCTCCAACATGTAGTGCACAGACAGTTTATGAGTCATCATCAACATCAAGACTGAAAGTGAAACAACTCTCTTTGTGACATTAATAATCCACCTTTTCCACTGGTTACAATAGTAGTATTTTCCTTTGTTCATTGATATTTAGCATTTGTTGGAGAAGGCAGTATACAATACATATCTACATTGTGCAACACATCACAGAAAATAAGTCACTGCAACTGACACTACACTTGTGACTGACACTGTCAAACACTTATGACTGACAACGTCAAACACTTGTGACTGACACTGTCAAACACTTATGACTGACACTGTCAAACATTGTCAAACACTTATGACTGACACTGTCAAACACTTATGACTGACACTGTCAAACAGATACTGGCTGACTGCATGGCATCTCCAACTGACCGATGATAAAGAAAGTGAAGACGATAGAGGTGATGAGGAGGGGGAACAGAGGCTGGCTGCACCACCGAGTGCTGTGTTTCTGCAGCAACACCCAGAACTGGGGCACCAACATCAGCGACGTCAACACCATGGCCACCACAGTGCTGACAACAGCAAAAATACATGGTGAACAAGGAAGTCGATAACTGCATACAAAAACAATCTCTACCTCAATACAGTACCCTTATTTAATACATTACCTCTATACAGTACCCTCATTTAATACATTACCTCAGTACAGTACCATCATTTAATGCATTACCTCAGTACAGTACCCTTATTTAATACACTACCTCAATACAGTACCATCATTTAATACATTACCTCAGTACAGTACCCTCACTTAATACATCACCTCAATACAGTACCCTCATTTAATACATTACCTCAATACAATACCATCATTTAATACATTATCTCAATAGAGTACCCACATTTAATACATTACCTCAATACAGTACCATCATTTAATACATTACCTCAATACAGTACCCTCATTTAATACATTAATACAACATACTGAAATAATACACTGTATACCTCAATACACTAAAATAATAACAATCATACAGTACCAAGGTCCAACACATTAAATTAATACAACACATAAAAATAATAATAACAGTTTTACAACAGAACAAAATGCAACATAATAGACTATTCCTTAAATGAAAGGGGACACAAAAAAAGGGTCATTTTCTTTACCATGACAGAGTTGTCCCTTCCTGATCCCTGATGGAAAGGACAACCATCACACTCTCTCCTTTGCTATATACTTACAAGAATGGAGCTGGCAAGCAAAAGGACAGACATTTTCAAAATGATCCATCTTGCAATATATATGCTGGTGTACCAAGGTGTATGTCTATAAGCATGCATCAGTATGTGTGTGTTGATGTTTTAGACTCTGTATCTGTTTAGAAACATTGTCAGTGTGGTACCAAGGTGTATGTCCATATGTGTGCATGTCACTATGTGCACTATCATGCATCAGTGTGTATGTGCTGATGTTTTAGACTCTGTATCTGTTTAGAAACATTGTCAGTGTGGTAGACTATGGCATGATCCATGTTGTTGTTTTTAAGATGTTTTATTTGTTTGCCTCTAACACTCTGCTGCTCTGACTCTTCTTTCTCTTTCAAAACTGGCCTCAAGACTAACATTTTCTTAACTTTTTTCACACTAATGTCTATTCCCCCATCTGGTATGTGTGTGTGTGATGTAGTGGTGTGTGTGTGTGTGTGTTGCAAGATGGACAAATTGAAAAATTCTTTATCTTTTCACCACCCGTCTCCATGCATGTAAGCACATAGCAAAGGACAGAGAGCGACTCTTGTCCTCCCTCCCAGGGGACCAGGTGTGTGCAACTCTGTCAGTGTAAATGCCCCAAAATTGTGTCCCCTTCTATTTCCAAAGATCCTCTATGACTGTTCAGATTATCATCATATCATGTCATACCAGTCTCTCGTGCTCATGAAAGTTAGCTAAAACTGATGCTGTAACTCACATCTTGACGCGGTTATTGCGTGGGAACCATCGGATCAGGTGATACACCACATGGGCCCAAATGTACTGCCACATGATGGAACACAACTGCCACACAAGTCAGACAACGCATTTAGCTGTAGGATTCTTTCATCAACATTCAAGCTTACTTTCTTATCTCATATGAAAAAGAAAAAAATACATGAATAACTGTACATGTATCACAAGATACGAATGCTACATATCTAACATGACATTACACAAGAAAATAAAAACTAAAACTAATGTATTACAATGATCATATCTTTTCTCTCCCTCCAGTTCTAATATATATATTCTTCCCCCAAAATGACAGTAATGCAAAACACAGACTAATTGTCAAGTAGAAGAGGAAAACAACTGTAACTATAAATCCATGACAACCTCTATAACTGATACTTCAAAATAACCCAGCATGCACTCAAATTAATGTACCAATCAATAGCTGTTGAAGCTGGACATGAGAGAGAGAGAGAGAGAGAGAGAGAGAGAGAGAGAGAGAGAGAGAGAGAGAGAGAGAGAGAGAGAACTTGAACACTTTATTTTACAAGGACAGTAGTTTCGGTTCTGTCAAGCCTGTCTAACAACAGTTACTAGTCTTTGCTATGCCTATCAATGAAAAAAGAAATATCAGGAATGATTTCTTTCACATGTCCAGTAATAACTTTGCCAGTTTTTTTTATTGCATATGTCTAAACATGTGCACAGCTCTCTCCATGTATTTCACCCTGATATAATGGCTGACTGGGTGTAAAACACCAAGTTACTTACTTACTTACTCTCCGCATACCTCTCCACCTACTGTGGTCACCCAGGTTTAGCAGCCGTGACCTGTATCTGTTGTCAGTTTTTTGCCAGTCGAGCTAAGTGTTCTTTTTATTTTGGTCCTCTGAAGATAAATGGTAGTAACTCCAAATTTATCTCTGCTTTGATTGCATAAGCTTAAAAAAGAAAGGGGGGGGGGGGGGGGAATGGAAAAGAACTATGAGAATACAAACACCACTGTTTCATTCTCAGTTCTTGGTAGCTTTCGTTCAATGCCACAATGGGCTATTTGCACCATTAGGAGAAATAGCGCATGAAAGAATGCATGAAATCACCATTTGAAAAAAAAAAAAAAAATGCCTAGGTAAACGCGTGAATAATGGGAAACACAATAAGACATAACGTTGCAGGCGGGTTACACTAGTCACACAGCGAGAGAGAGAGAGTGTGTGTGTGTGTGCGCGCGCGCGCGCGCGTGTGTGTGTGTGTGTGTGAGAGAGAGAGAGAGAGGGAGAGAGATGTGCTGGAGAATTGGTTCATTAATATTAGATCTATCTCACTCTCAGTTCAAACTTTGATAATTTACGAGAAATAACCTAGGATTCTCAGTTTAAAAAACAAAAACATCGCAATAAGATTTACGGTAAACGCTAAACATATTTACCTCGTCAGACTAAACCGGCAACAGCAAAATCCACGGAGAACTGCACAAATTATAAACACTTCAGTCTGGGTGTGAAACGGAGTGCGTGCTTTGCTTGCTTTTGTTGACATCGATTCAACATGGCGGAATCAGGACCAATAAACGAAGGATGTCCAGTTGGATTGTCTCCCTTCAGTTTGGAAAGAACACGTGCAGATGGTGGCGTAAGCAGGCTCAAGGATTGTGTAGCTGTACAGCGCTCTAGTAGTACCTGTAAAATCACGTGGTTCATTGCAGGAACATGACCCGGTGGGGGCGGGGGGGGGGGGGGGGGGGGGCCTCTCGAACACGAAAACTTTATTTTCGAAGGTTCTTCTGAACGGATATCAAGTTAAGCCTGGCCACAAACTAAACGCCCCATACAGTCAATACATCAGTCTGATACACACACACACACACACGCAGTCAGAAAGTCAGGACCATCGGAACCGAATGGGAGCGGCAACTAGGTCTTAATAATGTCAAATCACTGCAATGGTGATCACTTGAAAACTGCTCCACCTCTTGTCTTTTTCTCCCCATCGCAGTTTTCTGTCACAATCCATCCTATGGAGGACTGGGTGGAACTGAATGGGTGTAGAAACTATGTATCATATGTAATGTTATGATGTGTTGATTTGTATAGCAAACACAGGTAACACAAAATGTTACTGCCATAAACTACTTTTATTTTGATACACAAGATTACAGATAATTATAGATAGCACACATCGACTAGAGGCTAGCTGCACACGGACTGCTGATGCAGAAGTCCATGTTTACATGATGGGGGTGAACAGGGCCGGACCCTAAGCATAACCAAAATGGCAAAAACTACAAAATACTACATCATATGTCCCGTCACTCGAAAACCACTCTGCCTCTCTCTCCCCCAAGCAGTTTTGTCACAGTCCATCTGATGTAACTGCCTCAAGATGCAATGTTCCTGCTTGAGGGAGCCGAGTGAGTGACAAGATCTGTCGGAGGTAGGTTGTTCCATAGAAAGGTACCAGAGAAGGCTATTCTTGTT
Source organism: Alviniconcha strummeri (assembly GCA_963584105.1). Lineage (NCBI taxonomy): Eukaryota > Metazoa > Mollusca > Gastropoda > Provannidae > Alviniconcha > Alviniconcha strummeri. The sequence continues at coordinate 12,087,790 of OY757555.1, read as the reverse complement.
TTGAATATGTCTATTGTTGGCCTAGGCAAACTAACTGATAGTTCCTAGAGTTGGAGCAGCGTGAGGGAGGGTGTGTTCAGGTTAAATATAACTCTGGGGCCTCATTGTTGAGGATCCTATACATGAACAGACCCTTGTTGTATTGCACTTGTTTGTGTAGGCTCATTACCCTAATCTTTTTTAATTTCTGTAGTTAGAGTATCTGGAATGAGTAGCTTTACAGCACTTGTGCAGAGAATTTAATATCTTTTTGAGAACAGTGCTACATCCATCCCAGTGACTGATGCATAATCAATGTGAGGTTTAAAGTGGGCATTAAAGAAGTTTCCTTGTGTCAATGCTTGCAACGTACTTCAGTGTTGACAGAAGGAAGAGTAAGACTTGTCTAGAGACTGTTTTTCGTTATATTGTATTCTCATCTGTGACTTCTGGCTGTGAAGCAAATGACCCCTGTTCTGCACAGCATGGCTAGAAGCTATAGCCAGGGAGCTGTTTCCCCACATGAGAATACAATGCAAGGTGCTGAGACAGAATGAAAGTAGTTGTGAACCAGGACTGCAAGCTAGGCAGTAGTATGCTCCTAGTGTTAGGTTGAGAATCCTTAAGTCACTTCCGTTCCTCAGGAGCAAACATCTACTACTCTGCTTATATGTGTGTGTGTGTGTGTGTGTGTGTGAGAGAGAGAGAGAGAGAGAGAGAGAGAGAGAGAGAGAGAGAGAGAGAGAGAGAGAGAGAGAGAGAGAGAGATTTTTTCTGAGTTGAGGTGGGCATTGTTTATATATGTGTAAGAGAATATGAGAGCATGTCTAGGGGTAGGTGGACTGAAAGTATGTGTGATAGTTAAATCAGGTGTGCCAAAATGTGAGTTTCTATACAGTCTTTTGAGTATATCATTGTGTGAGTACCCAGCATTTAGGGGGTATGGATGTATTAGTGTTTGCACATACATGTGATCCTGCATGCATGAGATATAGATCAGGTAAAATTTACTCTCTCTGGAGTTAATTTCACCTGATCTATATCTCATGCATGCAGGATCACATGCATGTGCAAATACTAATACATCCATAACCAGAGTAAATTTCACCTGATCTGTATCTCATGCATGCATGATCACATGTATGTGCAAATACTAATACACCCATACCCCATATACATATAAAAATCTTGAGGTTTGTTATTGTTTTGGGGTAACTCGCTGACATATGTTGCTATTTTGATAATTGTAAGATCAAAGATCAGTATGGTAATACTTATGTGAATAGACTTTCAATAAAAACAAAGAAAAAGAAGGAGGTGGAGAGAGAGAGAGCGAGAGCAGTTGACAGAGAGTGCGTCTTTGTATTTGATCAAAACTGTTTTGAGATTATGCTTAGCAGTCAGAAAAAGCACTTTATTAGATGTCCCAGGCTTTCCTCAAGGGTAGCAAAATTTAATATAAACAGTGACTGATTAATATTATAATAACCATTTTTTTCTTGTTTTACTCAGCATCATGTCATGTCAACCACACATGACATATTAGGGTGAAATCTAACCAAGACCTCCACCAAAGGGAATCAGATTGGTAACAAGACACCATCATAGCCACAGATTGGCTTTATTAGCCGCTTATGAACCCACTGCAACAAACCACCTCAATCTTGATGGATGTTATGGCCAACTGTGAAAACTTAATAAAACAGCAACAACACATGTAAAACCTTTAAGCTCAATCTTAATAATTTTATTCACTCAAGAATTCAGTTAAGATTGATACTCTGTGATATCGCAACACAGCAAGTAGTAACGTTTACAAAATGTACAGTTTACTACATTTTTACATCTCGCACACACATTCAAATCAAAACCAATTATACAAACACTTTCTACAATGGCTGAACCCTATTTATGTAATATATGAGAGCAAAATGTCTTCTTACAAACTGTCACTAGCGCTTGTACCATATGCACCTTTGATGTATCTTTCTACAGGATGAATCTTCCTTTACATACAGTTCATGTCAACAAGGTTACTGTTTTTGGAGCTGAAAACTAGACCAAAAAAAGAAAACAATAAAGACAGATGAGCCGTCAACTTGTCAAACAGGTTCTGTTTTAACTAATAAACCAATGATGGTGATGGTTTTGCAGCTTCAAACCTTGTAAGACAGACATTGGCTGAAACCGAATTGTATGGAAAATGCCTCGTACTAATGTCATCCTGTTTTCTAGGGTCTGATGAAGCATGGTGAGGACAATTGCTCATTAAAGTAAAATGATGAATGACGTCTGTATCACATTCTCATCCCTCACAAAGAAGGCATCAGTTGATGTGGGGTGATTCTTTTTACTTGGTTGCCGCTTTGTCTGTCACCTGCAGTATACACACACACAAAATGTGCAATAATGAAGCATAACAGTAATATCACACACAAACACACCAGTAACCTGAACACCTTAAAAGTCAGGCAAAGTGGTCTTCAGAGTGGGCTGGTTCTTGGTTAGGGGTTCACAGGTGAAGGCAAAATGTTGCCTTTTTTCAAAAAAGTGAGCTCAAAAGCAGGATGGTCTCCTGTCAAGGTGGCGTTTCACACATCTGGGGTTCCAGTATATTACCCACACCCACTTGTCAAGTTCGGTCAAATTCAGTAACATTAAACATATATGTCACTGAGATAAAAAAAAAAAAAAAAAAACCCACAGGGCTAAACAAAAAAAGGGGGAAAAAAGGGTTAGTCCAGTGGTTGCAAGGGGTTTATATATATATATTGGTATTGGTAGTGGATGACTCCCTGCTTAGACTCCCTGCCTCTGAATCTACCTTTTTCTTCTTCTTCTGATTTGACTGCTTTTTGAACAAGAAAGAGTGAAACTGGGGTGATGAACGGCACTGTTTGGAGAACAAATACTGAACCATGGCAGGTGGTTTCATGTTCAATGAACCGTGCTCGAATCCAGTGCCTTTTTTTTTCAGTCAAAGTGATTTCTTTATGTAGTATATATATATGCAATGTGCCACATCCATTACCAGTAACGATCTTTCTCACAACCAGTAATAGTTCAATACTAATAACCTTAACAGTACAGTGTGACCAGTATAGATTATTTCTTACAAACAATCACTGTCAAATTTCACAAATTCTGGCTGCAGCAAAATGAAGCAATTTAAAGCCAAGAGTTATCTTTTCTTGGGTTACTAGTGTTAAACAACTCCATTTTTCTCCCTTTCCTTGAGCAGTAAGGGCTGCTTTCTGGAGAGGGTAAAGCATTTGAGTCTTATTTAGTTATTACTAAACCTGCACAGATGTACTATTCACCAAACAGGTTTCATCTCTGATGGATAAAATGTGCCCAGAAGATGACCAAACATTCTAGAAGCTGTGATCCTGATGGATGACAAAAGACGATGCATAAAAGAACAAGAAATGTAAATGTTCAACTGGCATGTACTGCCTGCTCTCTCTAAAACCATTTATTACGAATGACGCATCACTGACCTACAAAGTTTGAACTTGATCAGATAATAACTTAGAGAGAGAAAAAAAAAACATTTTTAGTTTGATATTTTTGATGTTGACATAATGACCTTAAACAAGGTGAAGGTTACTAAAAAGTAGTAAGATCTTGTAGCGCTCATAACAAAACCACAAGGTTTGAGAGCTATGACTTACAAAGTTACGCCATGTCCAAGAAAAAGGGCTACATTAATGGTATTGCACAGGCACAGAACACATAATCACATGTATTTGCTGCATTTTTTTAATTAATTTTTTTTAGAACTGCCTGACACTGTCAGTGACTGTCTTCTTCAATCATGAGTGAAAGCTAAAAGATCTCCATTTATTTGCTGCATTTTTTAAAAAAATTTTTTTTAGAACTGCCTGACACTGTCAGTGACTGTCTTCTTCAATCATGAGTGAACGCTAAAAGATCTCCATTTATGGTACCATTACTACCAAGGGCACACTGATTTGTACTCAGCCAAAGGTCAAAGTGCCCTATGAGTAAGTAATTTGATCCCTGTCCAGCACGCTGACAGATCAAAATAAAAGCTTGCCATTCATTTCAATCATTCCAACTGCAAAAAATATTCCTATTCTGTTCCATGACAGAGTTTCTGCTAACATTTTCAACAACCAGTATTTGGACAAATGGCTATGTAAATTACTGGCTTTACTCAGTTCACTGGTCCTGATTTTCGTCAAAACAGTGAAATAACATTATGAACTGATGGCAGTCATGATCCTGCTGTGCCTAGACAGTCTGATGGCAGTCATGATCCTGCTGTGCCTAGACAGTCTTAAGTGACACCATTTTACACTTGCATCTAGAGGCTAGTCACAGTGCTGCGACAGCAGCACAAGACCTAGGGTGGGGAGGCAGGGGGGGAAGGAGTGTTGGATAGTCTTACTTGCCTACCACTAGTATCCGACAGACAGCCTTTTAATTTACTGCTCCAGGACAAAATTCACCTACAATAAAGTATTAATTAAAAAACTAGCGCAAATCCTGACAACAGCAGGCAAATTCTGGGAGAATTTGACCAGTTTCCAACAAACCTTTATCCTCTGTCCGTGAAGCAGATATGGATTTTGAAAGTCATGCTGGCAGTTGGCATAACCCATACCAAGACCTGCACCTGCTCCAAATGCTACCGGCCATGGTCGTCCTGAAAGCAAATACATGCATGGGTCATAAAATATTGTCCAGGGTTGACACTAACTCTTCTCCTGTGACTAGATTTTGTCCTTGTTCAAGTGGCAAAGTTATAAGGGGGGGGGGGGGGGGGGGGGGGGGTGAGAGGGTGTGATCTTCCACCTTTGCCAGATTTTTTTCTTCTGTTACCTATTTGAAAGAATATGAACACTTCTAAAATAACTCAAAAGTCAAATTGAAAGGACGGGGGAAAAAGCCAAAGTTTTTTTCCTTTCTTATGTATCATACTATGTACTAAAAGACTAAAAACGTAAAGATAGTAATGATGGAGCATTTGTGGTGTGATGTTGTTTCCAACACAAATATGGTTGCTTCTGAATATTCAAATATAGGCTACTTCAGTGTTGTGACCCCAAGTTTAGGCTGTGGGTCATTGTGACCCTCATTTAAAGTTTCTGTTGGGATAATTAATTTTAAGAAAACAAAATTTGTGATGTCTCAATGATGTGGTTGCTAGGTACTTTACAAAGCAACTTAGACATATAATAATAATAATAGCCTTTAAGTTGAACTTAGTTTATTTCTTATAAAGTTATATAATGAAACAACAACAACAAAAACTGCCCTTCCCCACAAACTGGGCAAAGCTATGTAATTTGCAGGTTTATAAAAAATATTTTATACTCCCCCTTATCACTGTAAAATACAATATATGTTGCCTTTGCATATTAATTTTACTATGTGTCAATCTATTTTTCGCTTTGGTTTGATATTCCTTAATTTTAAGACATCAGCCTGACTTGTTCAATGGAAAGATCAGTTTTACTTTGCATTAAAAAAAAACACAAACAAAAAACTAAGTTTAGAAATACTGCAAAAAGATTTCTGAAAAACTTAGGTAAATGCAGTACTAAACTACTAGTACTACCAACATGAAACTGAAATGTGAATTTTTTTCCTAATATGTTACAATTTACTGTTAGTATTATTCATATTGCTATTACTGTATTAGCCTCCATGTTTTGCTTCTTTTTTATTTGTTGCATGAATATGACCTAAGCCAGGGCTCAGCTGAGAGATGGGCACTCTAATTAGTCTCAGACCTCTGTATTTATTATTAGTAATGTATTACCCAGTACACCACGTAACTGTATTATACATATAATTATATATGATAATATGTAAATGAACAGCCACGGTGTAGTACTTACTGCGAAAAAAGACGACTGAGAATACAATCCCCAGGCCAAGGCCGCTTGCTGAAAAACATGACAGCAAAGTCATTTTTCCCCCTCTATAATTAATTCAAAATATATTTAGGTCACTATTTGAGTATTTCCCCTCCTTCATCTAATTACAAAGTACTGAAGCCAGTAAGTAGTATCACAGTATTAGCTGTAACAGGAATTATTCCTGACAAAATAATACAAGTGTTAATAATAAACTTGTGTTCTTTTATGTGGGGTCTTTTTCCTGCAGCACATAGCCCATTAGTTACAAGAAAAACACACCAAAACTAGGTCGTAAATGATCAGTTGTTTTTAATTGCACACTGAAAGACAGGCCATCATGGCATTAGCATCAACAACGCATAAACACGCATCAGACGATCAGTATGAAAACTTAAGTTGTTGTGACTGTGAATAGATCAGTGTTAAGTTATGATCTGAAGGCTCAGAGGGTGTTTGACTACCTGATATTAACAGATTGGAGTGTTCCAGAAAGACAATGCAGCATAAAACAAAATGTGTGTGTGTGTGTGTGTGTGTGTGTGTGTGTGTGTGTGTGTGTGTGTGTGTGTGTGTGTGTGTGTGTGCAGAGAATGTTTTCTGTCTACAATTTTCAACAGAATAACTCATCATTAGGTCACACTCGCAGAACCTCCTGAAACTGGTAGACTGTAATTCCACTTGATGAACTTGCGTACAGCAAACACAGTGTCTTGAATTTGAAAATTATGTGTACAACTAAAGGTGATGGTACACACACTGGCACTAAGTGACAGCAATTTTTTAAGAACACTCCTGCACTTGACTAGTTGATCACTGGTCAGTTTGGCCAGGTATATGATTTCTGTTCAGTCCGATATAGACCAATTCTTCTTCCAGATATGGGTTCATTGAGATTCGGTTTCAAATTAATTATTTTTGTTTTAGACAAAAGTATGCCCTTTTTATTCACCGGCAGGGTGCTACCAACTATAAGGCGCTGGGATCAGATTTGAGGGGAAAAAAGTATCGCTGTAAAGTCCTAAAACTATGGTAGCTCTGTTATTTTCTTGTCATTCAGATTCCATCCTTCACTGACTGGACTTGCAGTGCATGCTGGAGAGGAGTGTAGGGCTGTGGCAGACATAACATTTAGTTTGCAAGTAGTGTTCAGTAGCGCGGCAGCCAACATAGAGCCCCAGCTTGAACTGGTGTTAAAATAATTTTGCATACAATGATGCAATGATGTGGCTAAAAATAAAATGCATAATGGCATCTGAAAAAAGCAATATTTATGCAAAACGTTGCAGTGAGTGTGGCCCCTGGTCCTGCATGCAAATGAATGTTGGGAAAGTAGTAATTTTGCTGGAAATTGATCCAGGCACTGAACTATCAGTATCACTGACCTTGTTCAATGTCACCCACTGTGGCCTGGCAGCTGTCAGAACTCGTTCTAACAACGAGACTCAGAAATCAGAGACTGGGCAAGAGAGAGACTGCATACAGCTTTTAATTAAAACATTCAGTTCTGTTACCCACATGTCTGGCCTCTTTTGCTTGAGCAATTGTGTGAGAGGGGTTTATTTGGTGTTAAAAATGCGTGTGTTTTTCTGCGGATTTGTGACCCCTGGACATATTTCATGACAGAGATTGGTGGACTATGAAAACACTAAAATAACCCAGCATACACTGAAAGTGTCACTGGACACTATCATTAGTGTCAGTCTTCAAAATGTTGAAGTTGGACACTGTACTGTATACATGTATGTAACAGAATAAGAACTCCATACATCAAATAACTGATTTAACACAAGGAGAAAGACATATGGAGAGAGAAACACACATGCTCACGTGCACACAAACATGCAGCGCATGCACACACACATACACACAAAATCACACTCTGAGTTTGACTTCGACAACTCTCCATGTTCTTTGGCTACCACTAATGATTCAGACAGAAATCAGAAATGGGCAGCCTACTTTAGTGAAATAATACTAAATTAACAGAAAGGTCTACTTTAAGCTCTAAGTGTTTACATTTTTATACTGCAAATAGCAAGTTACAAAATTAAAATGGGCCTGCGCAGGTTAGGCGCTCTAACTCGGTAAGTGTCCATTATTAAATTAAAAGCATTAAAATAAATCTGAACCAGCAGAACTGCTAGAATGTTCTCTGATTCACTATTTTTTGCAGCCAGTTTTATAATGCTCACTTCTTCATCTGTTATCTGTATACTGTATAGTATCCAACTTCATATTTTGAGGATTTTCACACTTATGCGTACTTTGGAGTTTCCGTAATCCACCGAACTCTGACCAGTGACATGGTCCTGAGGATCTTTAACGTGTGTATGTGATCTTTTTGCATGAGCATACACAAGGTGGTACTCGTTTCACAGTCTCATCCGAAAAACTTTTTGTTGCTGTTGTAAAGTCTGCACATAATTTGACTTCGGAGAAATTTCGGGGCGGGCTCGAAGCCTAGCACGTAACGCTGCTATTGTGCTAACGGCCACCCATCCATAAAGTTGCTATTATGTATTCGGTCGTGTTTGGCCTTCGAGAATAGTGCTCTTGTTCTGCGCTACCGTAATACAACTGCTGCGTATGGTAGCGAACATTCTGACCGCCTAGTAAAATCTGTTCATTGTCAAAGCACTGAATAAGAGAGTACAAGAAAAGAAGAAAAAAGAAGAAGAAAACATAAAATGAAACAACGATGAAATCTTAAGTTCATGAAGACTGACGCAAACCGGCAACCCCGTCGGAGTACTCAGACACATGTGCTTTTGACTGTTTTCTTGTTTACGTGCACGCGTAACTAGAATTTATAACATCCAAACAGAATGCAAACGTCACAGAACTATCGTGCCCATACCGAATTTGATCATGGTATCAGAAACGCAACGATCCCATTTAAATCCAAGAACGTCCTCCGACCTCACGTTGTCCGCCATCTTGTCCTTGCTTTGCTACAAAAGTTGGAATGGCACAGGCATGACCTCATGAAACGAATTTTATGTTTTGGAAATTATGTCAGTAAATGATCACGTATGTTGTACCTGTAACTGTTCATTCTGCGCTAAAATAAATGGGACATCATGCCTGTATCTGTTAGCTTACTGAAGAAAGCAGGTCAGCGCTAACGCCGGCTGTCCGCACCGCTAGTCGCGGGTCAAGCCCGGGCAGCCAGGGCCGCGGTGGCAACACTGACTGTGACCTGGCGGCAAAAAGGTATGGACATGACTGTCCAGGGCCCACGGCAATAACCCAGTGTTTGTGGTAAATACATTGCGATCACACATGACATAACTGGCATGCTCGTTTTTGTTTTGTTCAGTGGTGGTGGTGACTAGTAGTGGATAAAATCCAAGCCGAGACGGTCGGAACTTCCCGGGCTGGACAAAATGACCGTGATGAGTTATTTCATTTTTTGGGTGGCATCACAATCACTAAATGAGATCCATATCTACCGATCACAGCCAAAATCCGCAACAAAAGGTGATTTTTTTTTCCATATATTTTTGTCTTTGATTGTCAGTTCGAGTCGGCGCATGTCTTGCCACCCTTGCGCGGCAGTCAGTGACCGCCGGGCGTTAGTGGCGGCCTAAGTTTAGTCAGTCCGGCAGTAAGTGACAACTTGACGTGAACGATTCCTTAGCCGTGCCGATTTTGGCAAGACAATCGTACTCAACGTTCTCAGATTGCATTTTTTTCTTCTTCTTTTTCTGTATCAGTATTTTCCGTGGTTTTTAATTGCCGTAGCTTGTCATAACGAGCCGTCGCCGGGCTTCGTTCGGCCAGTCCGTGACTGAGCCAACTCGAACTGACAATCAAAGACAAAATATATGAAAAAACTCACCTTTTGTTGCGGATTTCGGCTGTATTTGGTTGACATGGACCTCATTTAATGATTGTAATGATATTTGTGACGCAAAATAACTTTTAAAACGGTCCAGGAATTTCCGACCGTCTCAGAGTCCTTGGATTTTACTCCAGTAGTGTCAAGTTATAGTGTATCACTGTGTGTCTCAGCCAGTCAGTCAGTGAATGGCTCCCGTGCATTATCATCGCTGGCCGATGGGCCGCAGCGACTCACTGCGGATGATGCCGGAGAGCCATCATTTAATGTTTCATTAATTGTGACTGATAAAGTCAGTGACAAGACAGTGTCCACGCACAACTTTTGAACAGAAAGTAGAGGCCGAAGCGGATTCAGTCAGTGGAACCGAGGTCGGCCCCGCCCCTAACGCAACTGACTTGCGACTGAGTCAAGTCACCGCCGTAGGCTGGCCAAACTGACCGGCTCAAGTTACGGTCAAGTTGAGCCGATGACCCCGCGTGGTGGAGTTGTATGGACCTTGTATGTAGTTTGCATGCCTGTACTGAGACGACGAGTCAGCGGGGATAACTCCGAGCGGCGCCACGGAGCGCCGGACTCGTGACTAGTTTAGTGAAAGGTCGCGGGTTCCCCAATCCCTGCACTGAGGAGCGGCCGGCAGGAGAATTTTCTTCTCCGGCCAGGGTCGGGATTTTCTGTGCTGACTCAGTCTTATTTTGGTATCCGCCGGGTTCCACCCCAGTGGCCACCGCAGTAGCCACGTAAAAGATCCTGGTCAGTCATTTTGCCAAAAGTGCAGGTGTCAGGTTACAGCTAAACACGCATACACCTTACGTATGTGGCTTTGCATGAAGTGACATGGTGCATGGTTATATCGTGTACACAGAACTTGCGCCCAGACGGCACATGAGCAGTTTCACTGATGTGGCACCAGGTAGGTAGTGTTGCTTAAAGTCCTCGGATGTCACTGCGTTGACATATTAGGGACAAGCTGAGACCAATGCCGAAGCATGGTTCAATATGGCTTTACGTCAGTCCGCCACGGAAACCAGAAGGCTCGTTAGGACGGACAGCCCAGGACGGCCACCTCGACTCAGTCTCACACAGCTCTTGAACTATGTGTGGCACCAGCCATGAGTACGCCACTCAGCGGCCGTGACTGGCGGTGGACTATTGAAAAACGCCGCTACAAAAAGCTAGTCACTCATGTAGAATCGTGTCGGGGGGGCGGGGATAGCTCAGTGGTTAGAGCGCCGGACTCGTGATTGAAAGGTCGCGGGTTCGAATCCCTGCTAGAACGGCGGGAGAATTTTCTTCTCCAGGGTCGACTTTCAGTGCTGACTCTTATTTCGGTATCCGTTCCACCCCCGTGTTACCACAGTAGCACGTAAAAAATCCCGGTCATTCTGCCAAAAGTGCAGGTAGCAGGTTACAGCTAAACACGCATACACCTTACGTATGTGGCTTTTATTGAACCGTGCTTCGGCATTGGTCACAACTTGTCCCTAATATGTCAAATAACATCTGAGGACATTAAGCATCAGCTCATCATCAACGTAGAATCGTGTCATAGTTCAGGAGCTGTGTGAGAGTCGAGGTGGCCGTCCTGGGCTGTCCGTCCTAACGAGCCTTCTGGTTTCCGTGGACGTAAAGCTATAGTGAACCATGCTTCGGCATTGGTCACAGCTTGTCCCTAATACGTCAACTGACATCTGAGGACATTGAGCATCACTTCATCATCATCATCGTAGAATCGTCACATGCCGCGAGCACAGCCGTGAGCCTGCTCAAGAGAGCGGAGACTGATAATCAATCAAAAGGTCTTTCAATGTTATGTGTCGGTTTCAGTGTAACTACTGAGACGTGTCAGTCCTACGGCGAGCGCTAATCGGCAGTAACTCTCTGCCGCTGTTCAGTTGGCAAGACTAATTTGTAACGTTTTCGCTTTTGACGATAGTAAACCATTGGAACCGAGCGTCAAAACAATGATAGTTACTAAATATGTCACGTTAGGAATGTTGGGATAATGTGACATGATGTGTTTTTGAATCTACGTTAACTTGAACCAGTGATAAAACAACTCGGTTACAACAACAGCAACAAACAAACACACAAAAACAAACACTGACTGAAACAAAACAAAAAACCCGCTAACGTTCAGTAATGACAGACTGTCTCATTTGGAGTAAGTAAGTAATTTGGTGTTTTACGCCCAGTCAACCATTACGGTTGACTACGCCCAGTCAACCATTACGGTTATCTCAGGGCATTCTCAGTTGGAGACCGATGCAATGTAGGCTGATGAGGCAGGAGTTAAGCGAAGAATTACAGCAGGTTATATCATCTGAGTCATCATTTGCCGGCGGAGAAAGCTCAGGTCCTTTGATGTAGTCCTTGACTGACTAGGGCATTTCAGTTAGAGATGGTATACGGCAGCTATCACACTCAGTATCTTTAAGTGCCCTTTGGCGAAATCAGTGGTGACTGACTTGCTGGCCGGGATGCCCGCACAGTCCCGCACTAAACTGACAAGACTGAAACAAACTCGACAAGCCAACGCTGATCAAGAAGGCGGGTCGGAGGGAGGGTGGCGGGGTGGGGGGTGGGGAAGTGGGGGCGAAGCCGGCAGGAAAGCATAGACACATCTTATCCGGCATCGATACTGAAGTGACAAACTGAGTGGGGACGATTTTGCTTTCGCTGCGGACGTGAGACGGCCGGTCACCGAGACTCACCTGACTAACTGACTGATTTGACAGTACGGACACATTGAATGAAGCGACATATATGGGATTCTACATGATATATATATATATATTCATTCCAACGGCCATTCGGACACACTGACTATCAACAAGTAGGCAGATAAATAAAACACAACGGCTGAAGCTGGGCCCGGATGCGGGGATTGACCGTGACTGACAAGGCGGGGATCAAATGCCTGAGCCCGGAATGTTTGGGAGTAAATGGCAGGCAACTTTGTGCGAGTGGATTGTTATTTGGCTCTGAGAAAATCAGTGTGACGTTGGT
>OY757555.1:12057570-12070070 GCA_963584105.1 Alviniconcha strummeri | reverse complement strand
TTTTTTTTTTTTTTAGAGCGAAATTGTGCCTGCAGTAGTTTGAAATCAAGAATGTGTTGACTGCCATGAGGTGTTACGGCCGCACTGCGGTGCGGGCACGTCAGTCACACAGTAAAGAACTGGATCCCGGTCACTCTGACATTCTGCCAACTCAGCTGAACATGATGACTGTCATGCAGTGTCGCCGCGGCATGGGGGGTTGGCGGGGCGGGAAGGGGTAGGGGTGGGGGCAGGTTACAGCTAAACGGACGGATATACACCCTACGTATGTGGCCTCTAGTCACTGAGACGGCAGCAGCCGTTTGTAGTGGCACCACCGTGACAGTGCCAGCCATGGCACGTAAAAACCGTGGCCAGCTGACTGAATACACCACCTCGGTGGATATTCAAAAACGCACAGTAAAAGGCTACAGTCACCGATTCAGCATCAAGTTATTCCAACCGTTACAACCAGTCAGAGGTAATAAATCGACCTGCTTTATGATGAGCCTCGCTAAAACACGAGGCGGCTCTGGATGGAAACTTCGGAACGCTGCAGCACGGCGTACAAGGGAAACTGTCATGGTAAACATGGTGCTTAACGTCCACAGAAACCATAAGGTTTATTAGGGACGGGGAGAAGGTGGGGAAGGGGGTATGGAGGTGGGGGAAGAGGGATATTATATACCTATCGCCACACTGTCACTGCATTAAGATGGGCAGCGATGAGAGCCATTTTAATGTTTCAGTAGGAAGTGATGGACAAAGTCGCAAGACACTGTCCACAAACCACAACCTTTTTGAAGAGAAAGGAGAGCCGAAGCGGTATCGAACCGAGGTCTTTCCGCTTACCAGCCTAACCCCTTACCGCTAGGCCAAACCAGAGATACTACTGGCCAAACCCGCCCACTGACTATCTTGGATTATGCTTCTTGAATATATGGTGGCGCTAGTTATTGAACGTGGGGCGCATGCGCATTCTTTTCCCCCTGAACTGTTCAGAACACGTGAGTATGGAAGAGTAAAATCCTTTCAGTAAAAGTCTTATACGTTCATTATTTTCATGTTTTCTACATCAGGTAATCTAACGCTGAGTCTGTTTTATGTACATGTATTGTTTTTGGAGGGAGATGTGACCTTTATTGTGACACTATAATTAAACTCGACAACATAGTGATGGAAAGCTCTCCGACGAATGGGTTTGTTCGCCATCTTGGAAATGTTATCAGTTCTACCCAGGATATTCTGTCTAGTGCTCACTTTTTGTCGCTGTTGATCGTACCTTTTTGATTCAGTCACATTTCCACGTGAATAGTGTAAAGCATGACCCATTTTCAACGTGATCGTTCAAGTGTTACGCCTGTAATCTCGGCGATCAACACGTGTTGCTGTTGATCCCAGACCGGCGGGACCAAACTTTGTGCCATCTTATATTTTTTGGGTATTATTTTGTAGGTCTGCCATTCTTTTGTATATCCCCAGAAGACTTGGTCATCGAGAGCTTGCGTATTCAATTCAGTTTTTTTTTTTGTGTACTGTATTTCGCGTTCCTTTTTTTCAAGTTCCCTGGCGTTTTCCCTGTTGCCATGCAGCCATATGATCAGTCGCACGTGTCTTTCCAGGCAGTAACCACACCAGTTATCACTATTACAGGCAGAAATACAGCTCATACATTTTGTACAAATCACTTTAATGGAAATGCTTGCAAGTCCTGCCCTTAAGTAATACGATTTCAATAACGGCTTTTGTAATAATTATATTTATAATACTGTAAAACCATTTTATTAAAGCAGATCTTCCTGTCATTCAAGGACTGGGCTCTGCCAGTGCCACTGGCACATTCTTGCTGCTGCAGCATTTTCATTGCCATTGTAGAGGTGCCCATTCTACTGTGTAGAAGAAATAAAGATCACAAACAAAATCAGTAATTTCTTTCATTTATTGATGTTGGTTTATAAATAAATACACTGAAAGGCAAAGACCTGAAAGAGTATGGTGCACTGAAGTTCATGCTGGTGAAACAGTACAGGCTCCCATTAGCGAGTATTTTAATCCACTAATTTTTTTGGACAGCTGAAAATTTACAACAAATTACTGTCTTTTTAGAACTAGAAGCCCTCACACTGACAGCCTGTACACAGATTTCTGTTTAATCTTCAGCTTCTTTGCATGATTTTGTGTGTGTATATTAAACGTTTCAGTGGTGGAAGACCAACATGTCTCACAATGTAGGGTGCGTAAAGCACTGTTCACTGAATTGCTTCAACAGATATCTTGGTGTTGGGTGTGTGCTGGTGTATTTAATGTTGAAGCAACCTGTGTAGTCCTGTGTACTTTGTGAAGTTAGGGAGAATGTGTGACAAAGTCACTGTCATAGTGTCAAGTAACTGTTGTTTTAGAGAAGAAATTGTGATACCAGTAGTTCACGTGACTGTATTTTCAGTCAGTCTGGAAGAGGAGGTCTGGACTAACAAAACCCTGTAACCTGGCATGTTTTTAATGCATCCTGTGGGACCCTCTAGAGGTACCTTTAATGCGTCCTTTTCAGTTCTGGTGTGTAAGGGATGCACATTTGTGTGTTAATGGGAGCCCTGCAGTAACATGGAAGTGGAACCCTGTCTCTTGAGACAATTTCAACTGATATGGGTGTTTTGAGCTTTCAGTCCTGCTTAGTTGGGATTACCCGTTTCCTTTAGTGTTGAGCAAATATTTTTAACAGACTGATTACCCATGTTTACATTTCATAGTACACAAGAAAGTTTGTTGCATAGGGTATCTGTTTTGTTGTTTGTCATGGTGTGTATTTTGAATAAATTTGTGTTGTGGTTTTGTTCTCCTTGTAGACCACGACCAACCATGGCAGATGAAGATCAGTTTGAATCTGCCTCCTCCGGGGCATCTGATACTTACCCCAAGCAATGTTCTGCCCTGAGGAAGAATGACTTTGTAGTGATCAAAGGTCGACCCTGCAAAATCGTTGAAATGTCTACCTCAAAGACTGGGAAGCATGGTCATGCCAAGGTATGTACCACTGTATCTAACTTTTGACAACTGTTATTTATATATTGTAGCCTTGTTTAAAATTTTAGGTTGTAGAGCTTGCTGTTTTATTATTGTTAATTGTATAAATTAGAATATGTTTTGACATATATCAAGTGTATGTAATGTATGTGTTCTTGATGTGCAGCATTCATACAATTTTATTGCAGATATATGTATGTATGGTTAGCTTGATGGCTGTCATTTTGCCAGGAGGGGTTGGATGAGGCTGTTGGTTTGTTTCAGTCTTTCTGTGTAGTATGTAAGAGCATGACTTTTATGATTCTGCAGGTTCACATTGTGGCGCTGGATGTGTTCAATGGGAAGAAGTTTGAAGATATTTGTCCCTCCACACACAACATGGAAGTTCCAGTTGTTAGTCGATCAGAGTACACGGTGAGTGAGAGTAAATGAGATCTTTCATGAGCTCAGTCACCTTAAATTTTAGGCATTATAGTAGTAGTACTAATGCTGACCAGTTTGTGCTACTATGCAGAGTTCAGTGTGTGTTGGTGCAAAAAACATGTTAAAATCAAGCCACAAGCCCAACTCATGAAAACAAAACCTCTAATGTATAAAATCCCCTAACATACGCAGTCTCCAGCAGTTGTTAGTATTTTGGAAAAGGAAAATTTTCCATTGTATACTGCATGTCAATCTAAAGATGGTGTTCTCTGTCTTTGTGAGGGTTCCCATGAACACATGAATGTGTGTCCCTTTCACATTAGAACTGAAAAAGGCGCGCTAGACCTGGGTCTGGAGTGATGCACGGAAAATTGCTAGGCTGCTTGCTGTTTTTTTTCCCCTCCAGTTTAGGCCTGTTGTTCCTGACTACAGGCATATGAAGAAGTTTGTCACTCTTGGTTTGAGGTAACCCCTCAGTGGGGTACTGTGGATGCAAAAATTAAGGACTCTTGGTTGAGAACCCAGAGCTGACAAATGTTCTCCCTTTAAACCCTGGATTAGGTCAGAATGTAGCCACATGTGCTTTGGCCATGGCCAGGAATTTCTTTCTTGTCCTCATTAACTTCCCAGTCCATTCACCTTTATTAAAAAACAAACCCAAACAATCTGACTACTTTTGAGTTGTTTTGGCCAGTGCAGTTTCCCCTGTGGAATAAAATCAGGTCACCCAGCTCAGCTCATAGTTAGCAATTTAAGCAGGTTCCCATAGTGAGAGCCTGTGGAAAATCAGTAGGTGCCAAACATGTTATTGTGCATGGGCCATGGATACAATATTGTAATGGTAAATTTGACAACTGTGATTAAATGAATTTTGAATGTGTGATTTGTCTTGAGGTAACCGTGTGCCATTGACAGGATTAATCCAAGAGCTAACTGGTTTGGGGTTCTGACATTTGCAATAGGGGTGTACACGCTGAGCCCTGCAGCTTGTGTACTGCTTCTGCTGTCTCAGATCCAGCTTCTTCACTCTGATATTGACAAGTAATCCTCCCAAACCTCAAGAGTACTAGGGGACTACATAATGAACGCAAGGTCACATCATCAGTTAGACATGAATATATCGAGCACATTAATGCCTTTGAGTTGTCTGTGGGTTATTGCAGGTTATAAGTTGTGAAGATGGCTACCTTAATCTCATGGATGATGCTGGTGTGTGCCGCGAAGACCTTAAGTGTCCATCCAAAGACACGGAGCTAGGCAAGGAAATGGAATCGAAACTGCTCTCTGGGGAAACCTTTATGGTGAGTACAAGTGGAAACAAAGCTGCTAATGCTGTGGCTCACAGAACAGCTGAAAACTGGAGATTTATGTTGAGACTGACGCTTTTTTAATATTTTTTTTTACAGTGATTGTGCTAGACATTTTTGAAACTAGTGTGGCATCTATAAAATGGTGAACTTTGTTCTCAGAAACCAATCAGTCACTGTAAAAAAACAAAGCGCAACCTGTGAGATATGTCGCCCAGGGCTGTTTCCAAACGCCTCTTTAGTTAAAGCCAGTGCCCCAGAATCTAGGTCAGCTACGCAGGTGGCCCCACTTGAGATATCCAATAGCTGAGCGGTCCGGCCACGGACATGCTGCTGCTGCCAGCAGTAAATTATAGCAGCCGTCTTTCACCCCCTCCCTTTCCCAGCGCCATCTCACCACAGAGTTGTACAGCAGACCACTGAAAAGTTCTTATTTTGAAGTTTACACAGACACCAAATATGCTTGGTACAATAGTTTAAGTTTTCATGCTGCAACAAAACCATTTCATGCAGAAATCACACAAAACATCAGATTGTGCACAGTACACACACAAAAAGTACGAAACGTATACGATTATTGTGAGGTGCTGCCTTTTTTCTCATCAAAACAACATATAAACATCACAACATCAATATATCTGCTACAGGAAGCACTCATTTAAAGTCAGGCCCAACTCTCAAAGAAAAACTCACAGGGGGTGTAAACAGTATACCATTTTGGCAAGAAGGCCTTTCATGCAAACTATGAAAATGTGCACAGTACACACATAAAACGTACAAAACAAAGCAACATTGAAAAACGGGAAACATGCATCACAACATCAATATGTTCACGACTGGAAACACTCGCTTAAAATACAGAAAGCACCGTGTACACTCAGCAGCCCACAAGTTAAAAATTAGAAGCAGCCGGCTAGTACTGACCACTGCTGGTACTGACCTAGATTCCACTGACAGAGCAGCTATGTGGGGGAGCTAAAAATAGCTCAGCCAGTGAGCCGCTAAAGCGCCCAATTTTAAGCCTGTGGAACAGCCGTGCGCCGTTTGTACTACTTGGGGATGGGATTGTCCGCAAAAATGCAGATTTCTGTAGCAGTGAAACACACTTTCTGTGGGGGGGGAAATTGTCCATGGGGAAAGGAATTGGGGGTACAGAAAAAGAAGCATCAGTTTTAGTTCTGCACTGAATGCCCATGAAACAGTTGGAGCTCATTCATACATGGTTATCGCCTGTCTTAGTCACTTAATTGTGAATACAGCAGTTGGCTGTTACTCTCATGGGCAGGCATTAGTGCTGAATGCATACATTTCTACATGCTTCTGCACCATGTTTTGGCAAAAAAAAAACTGCAAATGTCCAGAAAGTTTTGAAAGTGAAAGATTCACCATTGCTGCTGCTTGAGCTGTCAGCCATGGTGAATAGTTATATGCCTGTGGTTGTGCCAATAAATGGGAGTGGGTATCAGTAAATGGTAGGCAGTTTTGTCCAGTTGGATATGTAAAAAGCCTGTGGGACACTTGAAACTATGTATGTGAATTTGTTTTGTTTTGCTTTTTAACAGCTGCGCAACCCCAAACAGTGACATCCTCCTCAGTATGATTCAGGAAGTCACTTTACAGAAGAAGATCAGTTGAGCTGGAAGTGAAAGTTGTGGGGAGATGAAGCCAGAATGCATTGGCACACATTTTTGTGATGTGGCAGTTCTTGATTTGATTTCATGTCGCAGGACCTAACTTTTGGTTTAGATGCAGTGGGATGGGAGTGCGCTCCATGAGTTAGATGGTGCTTACTGAGAGGCCAACCACTACATTTTTTGGTCATAGTTCACTATGTCCGAGTGCATTGCATGCATGCTTATGATGTCGACAGCATCATCAGCTCCACAAAGACAGCAAGAGGAGATGAAAATAGTTGGGTCAGTTGTCAGTACATGTAGCAGCACACTGATGCATGCGATAGCAGTCAACGTCTACATCTTGTGCCTCCTGAATGTTGTGGTCATGTGAGACTGACACAGATACACTGTGACTGAATGGTGTGTGTTCTAGACAGGGAAGAGAACTGGGTGTTTGCCAGTACAGCTCTAGCACTAGTAGTAGCATGGCTGGCTGTGTATATGACCGGTTGCAGTGGTTATCTGACCAGCATCTGTGATCCACTTTCGCCACCTAATAGATGTCATAACAAATTTTTTTTTTAGTGCAAGCAGTGGAAAACAGCTGCCAACCACTATATTTTGGCCATAGTTTGCTATGGCCAGGGACACTGCACTACACTGCTACGCTTATGATCATATCACTATGCTCTCCCTCAGAAAAACAAAATTGTTTATTTTCAATCCTATGTGTGTGTGTGGGCATCAAATTCGCCAGTAGCCGGTTGTGTGTGTGCCTTTTTTGTGTCTGAGGTGTTGGTTGTGTCACAGTCAATCAACGTTCACATTTTAACCAGCTGACCAGTCGTAGCGTTCGGTTCAGTTCCTGCACTTATGCGTCACTTCCTGGCGAGATGACTTCCTTTTTTCAGTCATTTCAAATTGCCATGCGGAAGTGAGAAGCAGAAAGCCAGCTCCTGGGTGATTAATCTCATTAAAAACAACAACTGCACACCAGAATTTCCGGGAAGAGTATTATACAGAAATGTTTCTGTGCATTGTACGATCAATGCAGAGCACCAAGCATGTGAAGTGCAGTGCTTGCTTCTTCAGTTCTTGGGACTTTTTTGTCACCCATGGCAGAATGTATGACGTCGAACAGAGCGTCAACTCAAGTGTCACATCAACAAAGGGAAAGCGATAGGAAATATACTGAATATTTCCCATTAATTTGTATGGGTTGTGAGACACTGTCATAACAGCATTTGGATGTAAGTTGAGCGGAGACGCTTTTCACAAGTTTCTTTGTAGTGCAGAACATCGCTCTGTCTGCAGCTGATCATAACATCTGTTCTGGAGCACATTTCCACAAAAATGAATTGTGAAGGAGGACCATATATATATCTCCATGCTACGCTTAAAATCAAATAACTATGCTTAAAATCTGATTTTGCTAAAGTCTAGTGAAGGTTTGGCAGCTCTGGGAAAATATGGGTAGATCAGGTTGTTGATGTTGTTTTGGTATTCTTTGATTGGTGATAATTTTACATTGATTAACACTATTATGTTGTTGGTCCATGAATCTTAACCCAGGGTTGCAAACAGTTTTTAGAACTTTTGTACAGCAGACAGTGTCTTAAGGCTAGAACCAAACATGAGGCTACACATACTAATTGTTTAAAAACAAAAAACAGAATTTATGTAGTTAAATCCAGCCTCTTGCATCTGCTGCAGAAGTCTGTGCAAGTGCAACATTCGGTATCCTTGAGTGTGGGACCATCCATGGCAGTCAGCATTTTTCACTGTTGCCTGGTTAGATCTCGGCCTTTCACTGGTATTTGCAGATTCCTGGCTGGTTTGTTTACCTTCTTGAGTAGGCAACCTGTTGTCAATCTCAGCTTAGAGCTAGTGAAAGGAACTGATTCAGAACTATCGTCAGGGTTACAAAAAATAACACGTTTGCTAAATAAAATTGCTGCAAAAGGTGGTTGGTCCAGTACTCATATGAACAGCGGGAAACTAGTAATGTGGCTGGAAACTGATTGAGGCAGTGAACTACCTCTACCATTCAGTGATACCCACCTTGGCTTGGCTGAGCTGTCAAAGTTGATATGTTCTAACAATTGTCTTTGCAACCTTATGCCAGAGGCAGAAAGTGAGCAAGGGCCCCTAGCAACATAACAAACCTTCCTACTGGGTCATGAAGAGGGCAGAACTTCTATAAACAAATGGTGAGAAAGCCCAGTTCCCTAGAGGGGTGTAACAGTGTTCTTAATCCACAATCATAATTTAAAATATTTCCAGCATACATTATGACAGTATTGGGCGGTTCAGTGAAGCTGGTTTGCACGAGTGAATGCCCTTTGTAATCTTTCGTGCAAGAAGTCACGAGAAGTTGCAGCGTCACTTCCAGGCTGATTTCTGAGTAGGCGTTGCTTCATGCTGTGTATAACAATGGAAGTTGAACCTAGAATTGCGAAGCGGTGCAAATGCCACCACTGCTGCAGTTGGAAAAAATACTGGGGAAAGGGGATGGATGGTTGAAAAAAAGTGTCTTTGTGTCTTTTTTTTTGGCTGACCAGAAGATCGCGAGTTCGTGGAAAAGGTGTTTTGGGGCATCCTATAGCATGAGCAACAAATTATTGCTTGTTGCCAGTCACATTCTGACTACGGGCTGCCAGAAATGCTTTTAAAGTTGGCTGTGTAAAATTCACAAATTCACTGACACCGCCTTCCATTGTGAAGAAAGTACGCACCGGAAGTAAAAGCAGCCAAGGGACTTAAGCGATGCCGGGCGAAAGTCAAGGGAGTTAACAACACTGCCTGAACCACCCAATAGCTTGGACCTAGTCATAGGTGATGGAAATTAAGTTGTGTTTTTCTCTCTCTCTTTTTTCCTCTTCATAACCACATGTAGCGCTTTATTTTTAGTTAGCTAAGCACCACCCACTCCAGTGTGCATGCGTCCTGATCCCTTGGATTGGTTGCTGTGGCTTTAACCCACTTTGCCCCAGACCACCTGTCAGTGCCCAGTCTTTTTTTCTTACTGCACGACCCCAGACTGCCTGGTAGCAGCTGGCTAGCAGCTGCTTCATACTAGTGTCCCAGCTTACGCAAATAGGAACGGGATTCTTGTGAGACTTGTCACCTTGTTTCCACTATTGTTTACTACTTCTGGCATTGTTCAAAGTTTGGTGGAGTTTGAGAGACGCTGTGAATTTTCAAAGCTGTGAGATGGACACATGATCAATGCACAAAAATAAACAAAAGCCCTACTGTTAGCAGTGGTGTCAGAGCTTCATCCTTTGAGATCTGAACTACAAATTTGACTCAGTTGCTTACCCTGGGCACCCTAATAAACTCAGACCAGCCGCTGCCCTTTCTCTCTGATATCCCATGTGATGGGAAGTAACTGTGTCAAATGGTCCCAGTATACAACTAAAAATCGGTAATAAACACCACATAATAAACACTACATAAAAGTTTCAGCTCACTTTTGTATTTTTCCCAGTTTGCAAATACATTGTTCTTGTATATCCAACAGGTTTTGATTTTTTTACTCAAAAAAACAAACAACAACAATCCAGTCAGAAATGTCCTCATTTGAATGATTTGTTTTGTTAGGGTGCCCACAGGGCAACCAGCTTAGCAAAATTTCCAGTTTGAATTTCCAAAGATGAAGCTCTGTGAGTTTGTTAGGGTGCCCAGAGTAAGCAAATGAGCCAAATTTGCAGTTCAAATTTCGATGGATGAAACTCCGATGCCATTGCTAACAGTAGGGCTTTTGTTTATTTTCATGCATCTATCCTTTGTCCATCTTGCAACTTTGAAAATTCACAGTGTCTCTCAAACTCCACTGAACTTTGAACAAAGGACATCACTGGAAGTACTGCACAATAGTAGAAAAGAGGCTTCAAGACTTGTGAGGATCCTGTTCCTATTTGCATAAGCTGGGATGCCAGCATGGAGCATGTAGTTACCTGCCACTACTGGGTGGTCTGGGGTTGTGTAGTAAGAAATAAAGCAGGCAGTCTGGGGCAAAGTTGGTTAACATGATTTAAATGATTTTTTGTTTGTAGAGAGAACCCAACTTCAGGATCAACAGTTACTCATAGTAGTTCTAATACCATCCTTCTGGTTGGCTCACTGGGCTGTTTGCAAGGAATACTCTGTTGTTGTTTTTAGAGGAGAGAGCTGTTGGTGAGGAATACAGAAAGAGAGAATGGATTGTTGTTTGAAGACAGTGCTGAAAGCTGTTGGTGTGGAGCACTAGGGGGGTCGGTAAAAGTGTGGAGCGACTGTTGAAGGGGGAGGGGGGGAGAGGAATGTGGAGTGAGTGATGTTTGAAGATGGTGCTGAAGGCTTTTTTTGGGGGGGGGGGGGGGGGGGGCAGGGGTCCTACAGAGAGTGTGCTAAGTGTGTGGAGTGTGTTGTTTCAGGTGACTGTGCTGAAGGCAATGGGGGAGGAGTTTGTGATTGGCACCAAACAAGACAGAGGTGACACCAAGTAATGCTGCCTGCAGTCATGTTCTCCAGTTGCTGTTTGTTGCCATTGCAACAGGACTGTGGGACGATGTTGACGACTTCCCCCACCCTGCCTTTCTAGGCTTTACCGCTGGAAGCAGCTGGTGGTTTTTTTACTGGGACTCTTAAGCCAACCAATGGACGCTCTGCTCCAATGGGGGGCCACCGCTGACAGGGAAAGTTTTATCACCGTCGTTCAAAGACTGGACTTGATTTGGTCGTTTGTTTTCCTCCATCTGCTTCCTTAAGTAATCGTCGTCACTCGTCTCTCTCGCTGGCTTGCATCTTTGGACAAAGAGGCAAATCCTGAAGAAGGGGTCAATTTAACCATCCTTTTCTTTTTAGTTTACATTATTTATCCTGTTGTAGACTATTTAAAGGGAGTGGATTTGCTCAGGACTTGAAGTGACCTGGTCTGATAGAGGGAAGTTTCTATACTGTGATTAAGATGTACTAGACCGGAGGGGGGGGTGGGGAGAGGAGGGGGGGGAGACAGTAACAACAAGGCTGAACCATTTGTTAGGAGGAGTGCTTTCCGCTTTGTATGTCTTTGTGTCTACAGAGATGTCAGTAAATGTGGATTGTCATGTCTTTACACAGATGTCAGAACATGTGGATTGTTAAGACTACAGAGCTGTCAATATGTGTGGTTTGGTTTGTCAAGTGTAACCTAATTTGATTGAAATGAAAGTGATAATGTCCGACTGATTGGATAACCATCCTCCAATAAATTTGCTTGGCAGCAACGTAATGCTCCTGGTTTGAAATGTCTTTATTTTTGTTGTTAGCATTATTTTTACTTTTAAAATCGCATTTTGCCAGCCTCATTATAAGCTTGTTGCAATTCGTGCTATAACATAGGATGTACATACTCTAGTCATCATACTTATGGTTAATGGATAAAAGTTATATAAGGGTCTTCTGTCTTTTTTTATGCGAGTGTCATGTAGACATCTTTTTTTGCGTTTATGTGAATGACTCACAAGTTACAGTGTACATTATTGGATCATTTAGCTGACACCTGGATGCTGTTTCATGGGTTTTGGGGCTTCTACAGTTCTGCAAAGAACAACAAGCAGGGAGGAGGGCATTTTGAACTCAAACTGGCCATCTGGCGAACAGTTAAAGAGATGTAGATGTGTTGAGGATGCTGTGTTCCGTGTGGGTGAATGAATATGGAATGTGTAAGAAGTAGGCAGTCAACCGACAACCGGTGTAGCCAGTCTGTACAAGAAGAGGCCCATACCGGTTCAGATGAAAGGAAATCCCACAGAGAGCTGGGATGTTGGCCTTGCAGTGAGATCAACTGCTTAAGTGTGGTGAAGAGATACATATACACAGAATAAAGAAAAGAGTGCCAGTGGACAAGTCGGGGAAGTGTCCATCGTCTGCTACTCTTGGAAATGGCAACTACACAGAACAGGTGCTGATTTCAGGGTGTGAAGTGTTGTCACTGGGTGTGGTCAAGTAACATGTTTTATCTGCACCATGCAGGATGTCATCATCGCCATGTCTGGCTGGAAAGTACCACAATATCTACAAGAGCCGTTGATCTGAAAATGGAGCGCCTCCCAACCCCACCCCCTTATGTGATCATTTCAAACACGAGGTGCAGTTGTAAGGAGGTTGCTTTTAACTGTGGGTGAATTTC
>OY757555.1:12050944-12052370 GCA_963584105.1 Alviniconcha strummeri | reverse complement strand
CCAAAGCGAGCGCATAGTGACATGTAGTCCACTCTTTGAACGAGTAACAAAAAGCCGAACCTGGTAAACCCACTAGCGACTGGAAAGCACCATTGTTGATTCTTTGTTGAATTTTTATAAGTGGCTTTTGTGTGGAGCGCTGACGGCACATTTCCTGCTACACCCTGCTACTGGCTGTCTGCTTTGCCGTTGGGGTTTACACAGGCTGTGCCTTTGGAGTTCATGCCTGCTTTGCCTTTGGGGTTCACACCTGCTTTGTCTTTGGGGTTCACACCTGCCTTGCCTTTGGGGTTCACACCTGCTTTGCCTTTGTTTTTTTTTACCTGCCTTGCCTTTGGGGTTCACACCGGCTTTGCCTTTGGGGTTCACACCGGCTTTGCCTTTGGGGTTCACACCTCAAGTAGCACCGCCGTGAACCGTTACAGTAAGCGGAATACAGATGAGTGTTCATCGCCGGGTTGGGGGAAGCCCCAGGGTACGTTCACAGCCAAAGAAACGACGGAATCAGCAGCACAGACCGTAGGGCTGCAGCAGCACAGAGCGTAGGGCTGCAGCAGCACAGAGCGTAGGGCTGCAGCAGCACAGAGCGTAGGGCTGCAGCAGCACAGCACCAGCACCAGCACAGTGCATCACGTGACGGGGCAATAAACCATGACGTTAGCAACTTTTTAGACAGCTCAGCGTGATCACTGGAAATGAGGACCCGGGGTTGGGGGAGGGGCAGACCCATTGCGCTCTAGAGGTATCCGACTCTGAATGAGTGACTGTAGCTCTGCACCGCGCTTTTTTTTTCTTTTTCTCTCTCCTTTTCTTTTTGTCCTTTCTTTTTTTAAATCTACCAAACTGGTGTACTGACAGTGCTGTTTGGTTGTTACATGGCTGGTGCCACGTGACACTGCTGCTGCCTCGGCGCACGTTCTGTGTACACCATACAACCGTGCACCAGATTAAATTGTCACTTTATTGGAAGCCACATATACCTGCAATGGATTCATAAGCAGTGAGCAGTCAGCGCACATCGGGAGGTGTTTTGCAAGGAGCTATGTTGACCCGACGTGCGCTGACTGCTCACTGCAGGTTCCCCAGTGAAAGGGTTAATTGAAACTGTCAGGCTACAAAGAGACACAAGTTTTTGTTTTAGTCATGCGTGCGTACATGCGTGTGTATGTGTGGGTGGGGCTAGCTTTGTGGCTGTGGCTGTTTGGGCGAGTGACAGGGTTGGAGCAATCTGTGATTTTTTTTTTAATTTTTTTTTTTTAATTTACGGAAATCTTTAGTAGAAATGTTTAGAACAGCTTTAATAGTGAATTTAAGTTACTGTTATTTTGTGCTTGAACTTGATGTCATGATGATGATGAGATGATGCTTAATGTCCTCAGATGTCATTTGACATATTAGAGACAAGTTGTGACCAATGCCGAAGCAC
>OY757555.1:12033444-12045944 GCA_963584105.1 Alviniconcha strummeri | reverse complement strand
AAGCTTCGGCCCGAACTTGCGGCAGACGCGCAGCAGACAGCATGATCGAAAATGTAGGCTAAAGTCCAGTCCTGTCAAGTCAGTATACTTTAATCATCCCTCACAGGGTAATTCAGCTAACTACTATCTCATTCTGGGTCTCCGAGACAAGGCTGCGCCTCCCACAAGTCAACAAATAAACAAATTCCCTCCGAAGCGAGTGAAGAACCCAGCGACACCGTCATCCATTTTTATTTTTGTTTTTTCTTCATTCACAGGAGAGCTCTGCTCTCAGCCAGTCAGAGGCAATGATCGTCGAATAGGGCGAATGTTCCCAGAACATGCTGAGCGAAGCTTTTTGGACCCCGAATATAGTTTCGACGAATACATACTT
Organism: Alviniconcha strummeri; assembly: GCA_963584105.1. Lineage (NCBI taxonomy): Eukaryota > Metazoa > Mollusca > Gastropoda > Provannidae > Alviniconcha > Alviniconcha strummeri. The sequence goes on along the minus strand of OY757555.1, from coordinate 12,045,571 downwards.
CCAACTAGGTTCGCGAAGAAAAGTTGGCCCAATTAAGAACCAACTAGCTTCGCCGAATACTTCCAACTAGGTTCGCGAAGAAACATTCGCCCAATTAAGAACGGGCTTAAACGTTGTATTCCACGCTCATTACACCAGTTGCTTGATGATGATGATGAGTTGATGCTTAATGTCCTCAGATGTCAGTTGACATATTAAGGACAAGTTGTGACCAATGCCGAAGCACGGTTCAATAATTCTTTACGTCCACGGAAACCAGAAGGCTTGTTAGGACGGACAGCCCAGGACGGCCACCTCGACTCTCACACAGCTCCTGAACTATGACCAGCTGCTTTTTTTTATGTTGCTTAACGTCCACGGAGGCGGGATGACCTATTAGGGACGGCCAGCTGCTTACTGCACATTGCATTCTTATGGGGCGCGGTGGTTCAGTGGGCGGAGCGACGGACCGAAATGCCAGGCGCAGTTCTGACGCTAGTTTCGATCCCCGGTGTGGCAAGGGATTTTCTGATAGCATCCACTTTCAGCCCTCGTGTGCAATCGCACGCACCAACATCTGTGCGCACGTTTAAAATCCCGTAGCCGTATCATGTTTGGAAACAGGACAATAATTATGCACACACTGATAGAAATGGGTAGCGCTGCTTTTGCGGCTGCTGTGCCTTACCCAGATAAGGCCACCCGAATCTCCCGCAAAGGACAAAGGAAGTACAAGGATAGCATGTCTGCACTAGTTACACCCGACAGCCAGACCAGCAGGATCTGCACAACACCCATCAACAACCAGACCAGCATGATCTGCACAACAACCAGACAATCAGGATCTGCACAACAACCATCAACAACCAGACCAGCAGGGTCTGCATAACAACCATCAACAACCAGACCGGCAGGGTCTGCACAACACCCATCAACAACCAGACTAGCAGGGTCTGCACAACAACCAGACCAGCAGAGTCTGCACAACAACCGTCAACAACCAGACCAGCAGGATATGCACAACAACCACCAACAACCAGACCAGCAGGGTCTGCACAACAACCAGACCAGCAGTGTCTGCACAACCACCATCAACAACCAGACCAGCAGTGTCTGCACAACCACCATCAACAACCAGACCAGCAGGGTCTGCACAACAACCATCAACAACCAGACCAGCAGTGTCTGCACAACAACCGTCAACAACCAAACCAGCAGGATATGCACAACAACCACCAACAACCAGACCAGCAGGGTCTGCACAACAACCATCAACAACCAGACCAGCAGAGTCTGCACAACCACCAGACCAGCAGCCACCAAGTTGCGTGCAGGAGCTGACCCTTAACCTTTGCACATCCTTGTCTACGAAATCAGCGTACAACAGTGCATAATCCAATACAGAACTATACAATACATAGTGTTATAAAACAGCGTGTCTGCACAACAACCAGACCAGCAGTGTCTGCACAACCACCATCAACAACCAGACCAGCAGGGTCTGCACAACACCCATCAACAACCAGACCAGCAGGGTCTGCACAACAACCAGACCAGCAGTGTCTGCACAACCACCATCAACAACCAGACCAGCAGGGTCTGCACAACCACCATCAACAACCAGACCAGCAGTGTCTGCACAACCACCATCAACAACCAGACCAGCAGTGTCTGCACAACACCCATCAACAACCAGACCAGCAGGGTCTGCACAACAACCAGACCAGCAGCCACCAAGTTGCGTGCAGGAGCTGACCCTTAACCTTTGCACATCCTTGTCTACGAGGAGTCAGCCATCCAGTGAAGCAACACATAGTATTGTAAATCAGCGTACAACAGTGCATAATCCAATACAGAACTATACAATACATAGTGTTATAAAACAGCGTAGTACAATGCATAATCCAATACAGAACTATACAATACATAGTGTTATAAAACAGCGTAGTACAATGCATAATCCAGTACAGAACTATACAATACATCTGAAAAAAAAGTTCACCAACTGCAGTGTGTAGCGACTCGCTGTTGATACTATCAGTAAATCATGTATGATGAACTTTCAGCTGTAAAAAAAATCAAGTGTAACATGTTTCTATTAATATAATGATCATCATGATATCAGCATCGCCATCGTCATCGTCATCTCTAAATATTTTGTTGTTATTGTTGCTCTGACGACTGCTGACAATATGTGCCGTGAACGTCGGCATAATATTATATTGTTACCGGCGGCGATATGTACCTACGACATTATGTGCCGGCGAAAAAAAATGTACCATGAACGTCGACACAAACTGTTGCCGGTGACAATATATGCTCGGTGACAATACATGCCCGGTGACAGTATATGTCTGGTGACAATATATGCCCGGTGCCAATGTATGCCCGGTGACAATATATGCCCGGTGACAATATATGCCCGGCGACAATACATGCCCGGTGACAATATGCCCGGTGACAATACATGCCCGGTGACAATATGTGCCCGGTGACAGTACATGCCTGGTGACAATACATGCCCGGTGACAATATGCCCGGTGACAATACATGCCCAGTGACAACATATGCCCAGTGACACTGCATGCCCGGTGACAATATATGCCCGGTGACAATACATGCCCGGTGACAATACATGCCCGGTGACAATATATGCATGGTGACAATATACGCCGCAACAGTTACACACATTAAGAGCTGCGGCTGACACTGAGAGAGTGGTATTGTGCCTTCTCACACTGAGAGAGTGGTAGTATCACTTCTCACACCGAGAGAGTGATATCGTGCCTTCTCACACTGAAAGAGTGGTAGTAGGACTTCTCACACTGAGGGAGTGGTAGCGGGACTTCTCAGAGAGAGAGAGAGAGAGAGAGAGAGAGAGAGAGAGAGAGAGAGAGAGAGAGAGAGAGAGAGAGAGAGAGAGAGAGAGAGAGAGAGAGAGAGAGAGAGTGGTATTGTGCCTTCTCACACTGAGAAAGTGGTATTGTGCCTTCTCAAACTGAGAGAGTGGTATTGGGCCTTCTCACACTGAGAGAGTGGTATTGGGCCTTGTCACACTAAGAGAGTGGTATTGTGCCTTCTCACACTGAGAAAGTGGTATTGAGCCTTCTCACACTGAGAGAGCGGTATTGGGCCTTCTCACACCGAAAGATTGGTAGCGGGACTTCTCACACCGAGAGAGTGGTAGTATCACTTGTCACACTGAGAAAGTGGTATTGGGCCTTCTTACACTGAGAGAGTGGTATTGGGCCTTGTCACACTGAGAGAGTGATATTGGGCCTTGTCACACTGAGAGAGTGGTATTGGGCCTTCTCACACTGAGAGAGTGGTATTGGGCCTTCTCACACTGAGAGAGTGGTATTGGGCCTTGTCACACTGAAAGAGCGGTATTGGGCCTTCTCACACTCAGAAAGCGGTACTGGGCCTTCTCACACTGAAAGAGCGGTATTGGGCCTTCTCACACTGAGAGAGTGGTATTGGGCCTTCTCACACTGAGAGAGTGGTATTGGGCCTTCTCACACTGAAAGAGTGGTGGCGGGACTTCTCACACTGAGAAAGTGGTAGTATCACTTGTCACACTGAGAAAGTGGTATTGAGCCTTCTCACACTGAAAGAGTGGTATTGGGCCTTCTCACACAGTGAGAGTGATATTGAGCCTTCTCACACTGAGAGAGTGGTATTGGGCCTTCTCACACTGAGAAAGTGGTATTGGGCCTTCTCACACTGAGGGAGTGGTATTGGGCCTTCTCACACTGAGAGAGTGGTATTGGGCCTTCTCACACTGAGGGAGTGGTATTGGGCCTTCTCACACTGAGAGAGTGGTATTGGGCCTTCTCACACTGAGGGAGTGGTATTGGGCCTTCTCACACTGAGGGAGTGGCAGTGTACCTTAGAGTTATTTTTTTCCTAGACGGCGCTACTGGCAAGGCAGAGTGCAGAGAGACTGAAGAACCCTTGCCAAGAAAAGAACCGGGGGGACGGGGAACATGGGCGGGGGCCTCTAGGTGTAATTGCTCCAAAACGGTTTAGCGGAGCGCGTATGAAAGGGCTGTGACCTCCACTGAGGAAGCACAGGAGACGGATTTTTTTGTCACATGGTGAATGAAGTGGAGAATGAAGCCATCAGTGCAGGGCCCCGTGCAGTGGTGAAATGAACAGGACTGCTGCAAAGTTTTCGCCATTGGGATGATTCACGCATGGAACCTGATAATTATCAAAGCGAACTGTTAAAGAAAAGAAAAAAGAAAAAAAAAAGGGAAAAAAAAAAAAAAGACGAAGAAGGAAGATGCCCGAAACGGGCAATAAACGTGTTCCTGGCCGGAGAGTCAAAGCGGCCTTGATTGACAGGAGCGGAATCTACAGCAGCGCCGTTCAAAAGCAGACCATACCTATAATCCCAAAGCGTGGAGGTGTGACGTGGCACACCCGGCGTAGTATCAGAAGCCCTCCTCCCCCCACCCCCCGACTAGAAACGTTCCCCCGATGACCATATCACTGACCATATCGTTCCTGCTGGACCACATCACCCACAACGTCACTGTGGGACTATATTACCCACAACGTCCCTGCTGGACCACATCACCCACAACGTCACTGTGGGACTATATTACCCACAACGTCCCTGTGGGACCACCTCACCCACAACTTCCCTGTGGGACCACATCACCCACAACGTCCCTGTGGGACCACCTCACCCACAACGTCCCTGTGGGACCACCTCACACACAATGTCCCTGTGGGATCACATCACCCACAACATCCCTGTGGGACCACATCACCCACACCGTCCCTGTGGGACCACATCACCCACAACGTCCCTGTGGGACCACATCACCCACAAAGTCCCTGTTGGATCACATCACCCACAACGTCCCTGTGGGACCACATCACCCACAAAGTCCCTGTTGGACCACATCACCCACAACGTCCCTGTGGGACCACATCACCCACAAAGTCCCTGTTGGACCACATCACCCACAACGTCCCTGTGGGACCACATCACCCACAAAGTCCCTGTGGGACCACATCACCCCCACAGCGTCACTGTGGGACCACATCACCCACAAAGTCCCTGTGGGACCACATCACCCACAAAGTCCCTGTGGGACCACATCACCCCCACAGCGTCACTGTGGGACCACATCACCCACAAAGTCCCTGTGGGACCACATCACCCACAAAGTCTCTGTAGCATTCTCAGTAGACCACTAAGGACACCTGTAGCACTGTCAGTAGACCACCAAAGACACCTGTAACCAGTGGACCACTAAGGACACCTGGAACACTGTCAAGAGGTGATTCTGAGTTGACCTTTTCGGTAGACAGGACGTTGAAATCTCATTGTTAACCAACCCTTTCCTAAGACGGTTACGGACCTCATTGGTTCCCCCCCCCCCGACTGCTACAGATCTGATTAGTTCCTCCCCGACCCCTGACTGCTACAGATATGAACTGATTATTCCCCCACCCCCACCCCCACCCCTGCGGACTGCTAGAAATCTGATGTCCTTATTCCGCCTCCCCCCCCCTCCCCCTCGACTGCTACAGATTCCCCCTAGTTGTTTATGACTGCTACATATCTCCAGAGTTGTTTCCCATGACTGCTACAGATCTCCAGAGTTGTTTCCCATGACTGCTACAGATCTCCAGAGTTGTTCCCCATGACTGCTACAGATCTCCAGAGTTATTTCCCACGACTGCTACAGATCTCCAGAGTTGTCCCCAGAGTTGTTTCTTATGACTGCTACGGATCTCCGGAGTTGTTTCTTATGACCGCTCCAGATCTCCAGAGTTGTTTCCTAAGACTGCCAGAGATCTCCAGAGTTGTTTCCTATGACTGCTACAGATCTCCAGAGTTTTCTCCAGAGTTGTTTCCTAAGTCTGCTACTGATCTCCAGAGTTGTTTCCTAAGACAGCTACAGATCTCCACAGTTATTTTCTAAAACTGCTGCAGATCTCCACATATTATGTTTGGCAGGATTGCTACAGATCTCCATAGTTATTTCCTAAGACTGCCACAGAGCTCCGTAGTTGTTTGGTAGGGTTGCTACAGATCTCTGTAGCTATTTCCGAACATTGGCACGGATCTCCTTGGTTAATGGCAGTTAGTGTGTGACCTGCGTGACGGTTTACCCGCTCGTTGGTTCCAAACGTACAGTCTTGGTTACAGCTGACTGCACCGAGATCAACGACCTGCTACAAAGGCTCGGTCAGCTGGAACGGATGCATTCCTGAGAAGTTTGTGTTTGGACTGTTGACATAATGTACCCTTGCTGACCTCGGCGTACGGCGTGTTTTTCAGTTGTACAACCAGGCAAAGATAGTGTACATGGACTCGTCTGAGAATAGCTGGGTGAAAACACCTGATTCGTGTCCATTGTCAAATTGACCGGGTGGTTGGCCTGCATGAAGACGCGCGTTCCATACGGTCACCAGCAGCTCCACTGGTTAACACTTTTCTACGGATGTTAGTGGCGGTGTGTGTGTGTGTGTGTGTGTGTGTGTGTGTGTGTGTGTGTGTGTGTGTGTGTGTGTGTGTGTGTGTGTGTGTGTGTGTGTGTGTGTGTGTGTGTGCGTGCGTGCGTGCGAGCATGCGTGTGTGTGTGTGTGTGTGTGTGTGTGTGTGTGTGTGTGTGTGTGTGTGTGTGTGTGTGTGTGTGTATGTGTGAGTGTGTGTGTGTGTGTGAGTGTGTGTGTGTGTGTGTGTGTGTGCGCGTGCGAGCATGCGTGCGTGTGTGTGCGTGCGTGCGTGCGTGCGTGTGTGTGTGAGTGTGTGTGTGTGTGTGTGTGTGTGTGTGTGTGTGTGTGTGTGTGTGTGTGCGCGAGCATGCGTGCGTGCGTGTGTGTGTGTGTGTGCGTGCGTGCGTGCGTGTGTGTGTTCTGCTTTTTAAGTTATTGTTCCAATTACAGTGGTATGTTTTTCTTAAACATGAACTGTTTAAAACGTGAATATATTTATAAATCGCACCTCTAGCATTAATAATTAAACTGTCTAAATTTAAGCTGTTCTTCAGACGTTATAGCCCAGGAAAATGGGGACTTTTTGTTTCGCTGTCGAAAATGTCATGTCTTTGCTACAGAATCACTGTGGCTGATTTTCTTTATTGTGTTTTCCTTTTACATTTGATCGTTGTACTCCAAACATTATGTCTATCGATGCTATTTTTACCTTGATACAATACAATACAACTTTATTATCTCTGTGTAGAGAAATTTGCCTTCTGGCTCGTCATTTACGTAAAACATTTAATCCCCATTTTACAATAAAACATCAACAATTCAATAAAACACGGAGCTAAAAACCGCTCAGATACAAAAGCAACATACATAACAATAAATGTACATACACATATACGTATACACTCACACACTACACACACACACGCACACGCACGCACGCACGCACGCACGCACGCACGCACGCACGCACGCACGCACGCACGCACGCACGCACGCACGCACGCACGCACGCACACACACACACACACGCACACACACGCACACACACGCACACGCACAAACACACACACACACACACACATGCAAAAAGCGCGCGCATCACGCACGCACACACGCACGCACGCACGCACACAGAGTAAATTGTACTGCACGCAATTATCATTAGTTAATTCAGAATTAAGACGGTTATGGTGATATATCATAAACCTGAAGCATACTGGGTTGTTTTGCCAGTGAACTAAAACAGTAACTTAAACATCCATCAGATCAACACTGTCACAGGGTGAGTAAAGCTGAGCCTTGAAACCACAGGGCCAACATATTAAGTAGCCCTAGAACTTAAAACAGAAACAGCACTTGGATATAAGATTTTTTGTACACATTCTTCCTGGCAATTGGCACTTTGTATCCTCGGCTCGACCGGAGTTTCCTGAAACTGAGAAAAGAGGTGGCGCTTTGCGTCGTCTAAGATCCGTGCTGTTTTCCGTTCAACTGCTGTAAGGTAGAGATCGCTTAGGGAGTTCTTGTTTTGCACCAGTAATCTTCCTGCCATTCCGACCGTACGTGCCAGTTTTGCCTTCCTCTTCACACCCAGGTTCCCATACCAGACAACAATGTTAAAAGTTAAAACGCTCTCCACTACACCTTTGTACACAGTTTGTAACAGCTCATGACTAACATCAAAAGATCTCAGCTTTCGCAAGAGGTACAAGCGTTGCTGTGATTTGTTTGATAGATAAGATCTGTATTATCACTAAAATCTAGCTTATATTGTCTATCAGAGTACTTAAATACTTAGACACCACCTCAACCGTTTCATTGCTTACCTCGACAGGAATAAAGGAATTTGCTGTTTTCCTTGCATCTAGCGCTAATTCTTTTGTCATACCAACATTCATTCCAAAAAGCTTTCTTTGCACCATTCCTTCAAAGGTGAAACCTGTGAAAAAAATGTTGCCAAGGAGTCTTCGCTTAACAGCCATCCAACAAGTGCCATGTGATCGGGAAACTTAAAGAGGCAGGTTACAGCAGTTTGCAAGTTTATGTAGTTAGTATATATAGAAAACAAATGATCCCACCATCTCGCAAAATAAATCAAAATTTGCCTCACATAAATCTGACCTACCAAAATTATTTTTACGTTGGTAGGTGGTGGATGTGGATTGCCGCCACATTGTACCGGTATTTGCCGTTATGCATTTATATACTATTCTGTAAATTTTTCATTGCTTCTGTCAGTTCCTTTTTTGTACTCTTCCTTTATCTGGTGTCGAGCTCAGGGTGGAATGGTGGACGACAGCAGCGTGTCAGTCCCAGCCTCATCTGCTTTTTAACAAGACCAGTGTTGAAAGGGCCAACTCTTCAACAGAACAAAAAAACAAAAAAACAAAAAATAACAATGCAAACAAACAAACAACAACCAAACAAACAAAACAAATAATCCGCCTCAGAAATTTGATTACAATTTTGTTGTTGTTGATATTTGTGTATGGTTTTGAGAAAGTTTTTTGTTGTTGAAATGATTATGCATAAATAAATAGTTTAATGGCCACTCGACTCTGGAAACAATGGAAAATGCTGCTATGTCAGTCAGCCTGTAGGCATTCAGACAAAAAACGGCGCCTTTTGTGCCTTGAATCATTGTTACATACGCCCCTACGCCTCTTTATGCCTTGAATCATTGTTACGTACGCCCTGCGCATCTTTATGCCTTGAATCGTCGTTACGTACGCCCTACGCCTCTTTATGCCTTGAATCGTCGTTACGTACGCCCTACGCCTCTTTATGCCTTGAATCGTCGTTACGTACGCCCTACGCCTCTTTATGCCTTGAATCGTCGTTACGTACGCCCTACGCCTCTTTATGCCTTGAGTCGTCGTTACGTTCGCCTGTGTACAACGCTAACTGACCGTCCCCGACACTCAGTGGACAGTACCAACAACGCGTCTCTGACCGACGCGTTATGTGAAAGTGACGGTTTTGTGGCACGCTGTCCATTCTTTGCCCCCGCATGTGGGCTAGGGCCTAAAGCGTTCACGCTTTGTCCTCACCGAGTTGCCCGCGTCCCTCGCAACCACTCAGGGGTGACCAGCTGTGACACAGCCAGTCGGGCGTGACCAACTGTGACACAGCCGGCGCTCGATCCGCGGTCACTTAACCGCTCAGCTACTTTCCGTGTTTTCTGGTTTTCAACTTGACCTGACATCTTCACGCCTCTGCTACGGTCAGCGAACACGCCCCCACTCCCCCCACCCCCCCCCCCACAGCCCACCACCTCCAGCACCCCCTTCACCCCTGCACCCTCCTCCCCCTATGGGTCAGTGGTGCGGTCATCAGTGAGTGGTGATCATCAGCACGGGCGGCCCGTTTCGCCCTAGGCCTCCGCTACGGTCCACTCGCCACGTGCTTGTTGTGCAGAGCCAACAGCGCGAGAGCAACACGCGAAGCATCGCCGCCAGACGTTTCCAACGTCATCACGTCATTTCGGTGGCGACTGGACTAGTGTAGGGTGCTGGCGACTGAGACCTACTACGGCATCACGTCATTTCGGTGGCGACTGGACTAGTGTAGGGTGCTGGCGACTGAGACCTACTACGGCATCACGTCATTTCGGTGGTTACTGGACTAGTGTAGGGTGCTGGCGAGTGAGACCTACTACGGCATCACGTCATTTCGGTGGTTACTGGACTAGTGTAGGGTGCTTCGCGAGTGAGACCTACATCACGTCATTTCGGTGGTTACTGGACTAGTGTAGGGTGCTGGCGAGTGAGACCTACATCACGTCATTTCGGTGGCGACTGGACTAGTGTAGGGTGCTGGCGACTGAGACCTACTACGGCATCACGTCATTTCGGTGGCGACTGGACTAGTGTAGGGTGCTGGCGACTGAGACCTACTACGGCATCACGTCATTTCGGTGGTTACTGGACTAGTGTAGGGTGCTGGCGAGTGAGACCTACATCACGTCATTTCGGTGGTTACTGGACTAGCGTAGGGTGCTGGCGAGTGAGACCTACATCACGTCATTTCGGTGGTTACTGGACTAGTGTAGGGTGCCTGGCGAGTGAGAAGACCTACAAGTGGTGGGGGGGCAGCCACATTTTTGTTTGATACTAAATTAAAGCCAATCACAGCTGTACAGGTTTTAAATCATTTCATGCATACAGTTACAGAAAAAACCCAACCCCCCAACCAACCAACCAAAAAGGGTGGGAGGGAGAAAAGAGGGGAAGGGGGCATAGACAGCCAGGACAAAGGGAGGAAGGGGGCATAGACAGCCAGGACAAAGGGAGGAAGGGGGCATAGACAGGACAAAGGGAGGAAGGGGGCATAGACAGCCAGGACAAAGGGAGGAAGGGGGCATAGACAGGACAAAGGGAGGAAGGGGGCATAGACAGCCAGGACAAAGGGAGGAAGGGGGCATAGACAGCCAGGACAAAGGGAGGAAGGGGGCATAGACAGCTAGGACAAAGGGAGGAAGGGGGCATAGACAGGACAAAGGGAGGAAGGGGGCATAGACAGGACCAAGGGAGGAAGGGGGCATAGACAGCCAGGACAAAGGGAGGAAGGGGGCATAGACAGCTAGGACGAAGCTGGTGCATCTGTGGAAGCTGGTGCTAATTTGGAGTTTTGCTGATTATGGTTATAATTAACCTTGATATTAACACAACGTTCCAATAATCGGTTTGTGGTGAAACTCCTTCTCCCTCCCTCCGTCCACCCTCTCTCCCTGTCTCTACCCCCTCCTCCCTCCCTCCGTCCACCCTCTCTCCCTGTGTCTACCCCCTCTCTTCTCCCTCCCTCCGTCCACCCGCTCTCCCTGTCTCTACCCCCTCCTCCCTCCCTCCGTCCACCCTGTCTCCCTGTCTCTACCCCCTCTCTTCTCCCTCCCTCCGTCCACCCAATCTCCCTATCCCTACCCCCCCTCTCTTCTCCCTAGCCTCGCCATCTGGTGGACCTGCCACTTGGTGGACCTGTGACTGAACTTGTCTCGCGATTTGGTGGACCTGTGACTGACCCAGCATCACTTGGTGGACCTGTGACTGACCCAGCATCTCTTGGTAGACCTGTGACTGACCCAGCATCACTTGGTGGACCTGTGACTGACCCAGTGTCGCGACAAGGTGGACCTGTGACTGACCCAGTCTCGCGACAGGACCTGTGACTGACCCAGCATCACTTGGTGGACCTGTGACTGACCCAGCATCACTTGGTGGACCTGTGACTGACCCAGCATCACTTGGTGGACCTCTGGCTGACCCAGCATCACTTGGTGGACCTGTGACTGATCCAGCATCACTTGGTGGACCTGTGACTGACCCAGAGTCGCGACATGGTGGACCTGTGACTGACCCAGCATCCCTAACAACCCGCGCGCTTCGAGTCCTTCCGCTGGACGTCTCACCTGCAGCTTGCCTCACTTCAAAGGGGGCCGACGCGGTCATGAACTTCACCTGTGCGCCATCTGTTGGGCTTTGATGGCCAACAGGTGGCGCGTGCCTCCGCTTAAAGGAGCTACCCCTTTCACAACAGGCCTTGTACAGCACTTGAAAATCAAGGATTAAAAAAGAAGAAAGAATTCCGGTTAATTTTATTTGATTCCCCCCCCCCCCCCCCCTCTCTGACGGGACTGAATGTGCAAAGCACCGTCAGGTGTTACCGTTGGCGTGACGGCAGCACGCGACCTCTT
>OY757555.1:12025944-12030944 GCA_963584105.1 Alviniconcha strummeri | reverse complement strand
CGTCACTTCCGGCGCTGGAAGAAAAACGGCGTGAGGTCTTGTCTGTGTTGAATGTCGTTTGGGCTTTTCCTCTGGCCGCTTTTAGTTTCCTGCCCCCACCCCCCCCCCCCCCCCCCCCCTTCAGAGTATCTTCAAACTGACCAAAAGAGAATACAAAACAAACCATTCGCTTTGGTTGAGTAGCGAAGTCCCCATTAAAAACAAAACAAAAACAAACAAACAAACAAACAAACAAACAAACCCGAATCCCCTTTCATTCACACAAATGTTAGGAGACAGAAAGAAATACGGCCAATTAAATCATGTGCTCAGAAAAAATGTGCAAACGAAGAAGGGATCGATCAGTGGACTGACACCAGTGATATATTTCTCTCTTCTTTGTTTTTGCTGGTGTATTCACTGCTACGGCGTCGTTTTATTGTTAGTTTTTCGTTTATACGTAATTTACACATAGTTGCTTTCGTTAGTTTTTTTCTTTCTTGTAACATTTGTTTGTTTCTTTGTTTCTTTCTTTCCTTCTTTGTTTCATGTTCCTTGTCCCTTGTTTGCAGCCTGTATCAGCAGACCAACGGGTTGACTGTGACGGGCACACTCAACAAACCAACATGGCGGCTGATGCAACGGCCCTCGATGTGGAAACCCGGATATCGTAGCACAAACGCTTCCGGATGTGAGGTCTGGGAACAAAACCCATAGTCGGATCAAACGATACGTCAGCAAAAAGGCTCAGCAGATAAATACATACGGTGAGCGTACAGCAATGTGATTATGTTCAGTCACGTGACCCTTTTCCTCCCCGATCTGTTGTATTTTGCAGTCACCGATATCAAGTTATGCATTTTTCAGCTACAAGGACCGACATCAACACCTTTACACTTTGCAGCTACAGGGACTGACATCAACATCATACATTTTGCAGCTCCAAGGGCGGATATAAACACCATACATTTTGCAGCTACAAGGATTATATCAACATCATACAATTTGCAGCGCCAGGACCGATATAAACACCATACAATTTGCAGCTCCAAGGACCGATAATAAACACCATACGTTTTGCAGCTACAAGGACCGACATCAATATCATACGTTTTGCAGCTACAAGCACTGATATAAACATCACACATTTTGCAGCTACAAAGACTGACATAAACATCACACATTTTGCAGCTACAAGGACCGATATCAACACCATACATTTTGCTGCTACAAGGACCCATATAAACATCACACATTTTATAGCTACAAGGACTGATGTAAACATCGCATATTTTGCAGCTACAAGGACTGATAGAAACATCACACATTTTGCAGCTCAAGGGCCACTATCAACACATAAGTTTTGCAGCTACAAGGACCAATAACAACATCATACGGTTTGCTGCTGCAAGAACCGATATAAGCATCGCACATTTTACAGCTACAAGGACTGATATAAACATCACACATTCTGCAGCTACAGGGACCGACATCAACATCATACGTTTTGCAGCTACAAGGGATGATATAAACATACACATTGTGCAGCTACAAGGGCCGATATAAACATACGTTTTTGCAGCTACAAGGATCGAACATCAACACCATATTTTGCAGCTACAAGGGCCGATATGAACATACGTTTTGCAGCTACAAGGATCGACATCAACACCATATTTTGCAGCTACAAGGGCGATATGAACATACGTTTTGCAGCTACCAAGGATCGACATCTACACCATATTTTGCAGTTACTAGGACCGATAATGAACATCATACATTTTTCGGTTACAAGGACTGATATCAAACATGATACATTTTGCAGCTCCAAGTTACCGATATAAACATCATACGTTTTGCAGGCTACAAGGACGCGTTTTTTTGCGCTGTGAGGTGAAGGGTGTGTTCGGTTGTTGGAAGGGCTATTTTTCCTTGTTGCAGTTTCTAACAGAAATTACGTGGATGTGCCGTGCGGGAGCGTGGACATGTTTTTCTAACAGAAATTACGTTGATGTGCCGTGGGGGAGTCTGGACATGTTTTTCTAACAGAAATTACGTGGATGTTCAGTGGGGGAGCGTGGACATGTTTTTCTAACAGAAATTACGTAGATGTGCCGTGGGGGAGTCTGGACATGTTTTTCTAACAGAAATTACGTAGATGTACGGTGGGGGAGCACGGACATGTTTTGGGGGAAGGGGACTTGAACTCGAACCTGTGTCCCCGATGTGGTTGGTGGTTTTGAGGCAAATGACGTCGGCCACCGGACCACACGACAGTTTATATGCGGGTTGACCTGTATCAGTGAGCCGTAATACTCTGATGAGTCCTTCCGCCCACCTCGCAGTTCCACGTCGAGACGGTCCGTGAATTGGTGACTTTTGAAGTATGAGATCGAACAAGTTGGGATCAGATAGGTGTGTCATAACTGTTTGTGGCAGAGTAGGTCCTTTGGGCCGAAATAAGTGTGTAATAAATGTTTGTGGCAGAATAGGTCCTTTGGGCCGAAACAAGTGTGTAATAAACTGTTTGTGGCAGAAAAGGTCCTTTCGGCCGAAAACAAGTGTGTAATAAACTGTTTGTGGCAGAGAAGGCCCTTCGGCCGAAACAAGTGTGTAATAAACTGTTGTGGCAGAGAAGGCCCTTCGCCCGAAACAAGTGTGTGATAAAGTGTTTGATCCAGAGTGGGTCCTTTGGCCCAGAAGTGTTCGCCTCTCGCTCCAGTTCTGACTTTGGTGAGTCAGTAAAGTAGCTTACTTGTATCAATTCACTTGTGGTAAAGAAAAAACGCGTCAAACAAGTCGTCATGCGAACGTAGCGCTAAGATTGGACGTTTTCACCATCTCAGCTGAAACCCCCCTCCCCCCTCCCCCGCCACCCCCTTCATTTGTTGACTGACTTCATTTGTTGGGTTTGCTATTGCTAAGCATTTGTGTATGCAGATTGAGAGAAAGGGGGCGTTATGTCTAAGAGTGTGTATGTGCGTGTGGTTCATGACTTAGAATTATTGAGATATGTTCTTCGTTGTGCGATCGAGCGACAGCTTTAATTTCCCACTGGGATTAACAAAGTTATTGTTATTGTTATTATGATCATACTTTTACGTCCCTGTTTTAGATTACAAATGGCTGCAGAGAAGCATAACATGG
Source organism: Alviniconcha strummeri (assembly GCA_963584105.1). NCBI lineage: Eukaryota > Metazoa > Mollusca > Gastropoda > Provannidae > Alviniconcha > Alviniconcha strummeri. The sequence goes on along the minus strand of OY757555.1, from coordinate 12,027,818 downwards.
AGACCGACCCGCTTCTTCCACAAACTGTCTGTGTACACACAGTGGTGAGTACTACTCTTTTACTGTCTTATTACCTATCTCTGTCTGTCTCTCTCCCCTTCTGTCTCTCTCCCCTTCTGTCTCTTCGGTGTTGTGTATGTGCATGTGTGTGTGTGTGTGTGTGTGTGTGTGTGTTGTGTGGGTGTGGGTGTGTGTGTGTGTGTGTGTGTTGGTCAGGCGGGGCACGCTGTGGGTCTGAGCCACTCCGTAAAGAAGCGTGACGTCATGTACCCCGTGTACGCAGCTACACATCACATCCCAGACTCAGCAAGAATGACGTCCAGAAGGCTGCAGTATTTGTACGGTAAGTTCAGATCAGAAGGAATGACGTCAGAAAGCTGAAGTATCTGTACGGTGAGTTCAGACAGCAGAAATGACGTCAGAAGGCTGCAGTATTTGTACGTTGAGTTCAGACAACAAGAATGACGTCAGAAGGATGCAGTATTTGTACGATGAGTTCAGACTCAGCAAGAATGACATCAGAAGGCTGCAGTATTTATAACGGTGAGTTCAAACTCAGCAAGAATGATGTCAGAATGCTGCATTATCTGTACGGTGAGTTCAAACAGCAAGAATGACGTCAGGAGGCTGCAGTATCCATACGGTGAGTTCAGACTCAGCAGGAATGACGTCGGAGTACAGGAAGTAGAGGATAATGAAAAAAGGAAGGGCGGTCAACAGCTCAACACTGCAGGAGAGTGAAAGAGTGAAAGAGCGAAGGAGAGTAGCGACGGGCTGTAGACGGTAGTCGGAGTGGAGGGAGGGCAGACTGTGCACGCTGTACATGTAGTCTTTCGGAGGGCAGACTGTGCACGCTGTACATGTAGTCTTAGGGAGGGCAGACTGTGCACGCTGTACATGTAGTCTTAGGGAGGGCAGACTGTGCACGCTGTACATGTAGTCTTAGGGAGGGCAGACTGTGCACGCTGTACATGTAGTCTTAGGGAGGGCAGACTGTGCACGCTGTACATGTAGTCTTAGGGAGGGCAGACTGTGCACGCTGTACATGTAGTCCTAGGGAGGGCGGACTGTGCACGCTGTACATGTAGTCTTAGGGAGGGCAGACTGTGCACGCTGTACATGTAGTCTTACGGAGGGCAGACTGTGCACGCTGTACATGTAGCGTTAAGCCCGTTCTTAACTGGGCGAATGTTTGTTCCGCCCGAACATACTTCGGACACTTCGACGAACTATGATTCGTTTCTTAATTGAACATTTAGTTCGCCGAATATGGTTCGGACAGTCCAGACTTTACTTCATTCTCAACTGGCTTGTAATGAGATGCAAGCTTCGGCCCGAACTTGCGGCAGACGCGCAGCAAGACAGCATGATGGAAATGTAGCCTAAAGTCAAGTCAGAGTCAAGTCAGTATACTTTAATCATCCCTCACAGGGTAATTCAACTAACTATTATCTCATTCTGGGTTCTCCGAGACAAGGCTGCGCCTTCACAAGTCAACACAAGTCAAATAAACAAATTCCCTTCGAAGCGAGTGAAGAACCTAGCGACACCGTCATCCATTTTAATTTTGTTTTTTCTCCATTTACAGGAGAGCTCTGCTCTCAGCCAATCAGAGGCAATGATCGTCCAATAGGGCGAATGTTCCCAGAACATGTGGAGCGAAGGTTTCTGGACCCCGAATATAGCTTGACGAATACTTCCAACTAGGTTCGAGAAGAAAAGTTGGCCCAATTAAGAACCAACTAGCTTCGCCGAATACTTCCAACTAGCTTCGCGAAGAAACATTCGCCCAATTAAGAACGGGCTTTAGGGAGGGCAGACTGTGCACGCTGCATGTACAGGTAGCCTTAGGGGAGCCGGAGGACAGACTGTGC
>OY757555.1:12023589-12025744 GCA_963584105.1 Alviniconcha strummeri | reverse complement strand
TGCAAGTTTATGTAGTTAGTATATATAGAAAACAAATGATCCCACCATCTCGCAAAATAAATCAAAATTTGCCTCACGTAAATCTGACCTACCAAAATTATTTTTACGTTGGTAGGTGGCGGATGTGGATTGCCGCCACATAGTACCGGTATTTGCCATTATGCATTTGTATACTATTCTCAAATTTTTCATTGCTTCTGTCAGTTCCTTTTTTGTACTCTTCCTTTATCTGGTGTCGCTCAGGTGGAATGGTGGACGACAGCAGCGTGTCAGTCCCAGCCTCATCTGCTTTTTAACAAGGCCAGTGTTGAAAGGGCCAACTCTTCAACAGAACAAAAAAACAAAAAACAAAAATAACAATGCAAACAAACAAACAACAACCAAACAAACAAAACAAATAATCCGCCTCAGAAATTTGATTACAATTTTGTTGTTGTTGATATTTGTGTATGGTTTGAGAAAGTTTTTTGTTGTTGAAATGATTATGCATAAATAAATAGTTTAATGGCCACTCGACTCTGGAAACAATGGAAAATGCTGCTATGTCAGTCAGTCTGTAGGCATTCAGACAAAAAACGGCGCCTTTGTGCCTTGAATCATTGTTACATACGCCCTACGCCTCTTTATGCCTTGAATCATTGTTACGTACGCCCTGCGCATCTTTATGCCTTGAATCGTCGTTACGTACGCCCTACGCCTCTTTATGCCTTGAATCGTCGTTACGTACGCCCTACGCCTCTTTATGCCTTGAATCGTCGTTACGTACGCCCTACGCCTCTTTATGCCTTGAATCGTCGTTACGTACGCCCTACGCCTCTTTATGCCTTGAGTCGTCGTTACGTTCGCCCTGTGTACAACGCTAACTGACCGTCCCGACACTCAGTGGACAGTACCAACAACGCGTCTCTGACCGACGCGTTATGTGAAAGTGACGGTTGTGGCACGCTGTCCATTCTTTGCCCCGCATGTGGCTAGGGCCTAAAGCGTTCACGCTTTGTCCTCACCGAGTTGCCCGCGTCCCTCGCAACCACTCAGGGGTGACCAGCTGTGACACAGCCAGTCGGGGGTGACCAACTGTGACACAGCCGGCGCTCGATCCGCGGTCACTTAACCGCTCAGCTACTTTCCGTGTTTTCTGGTTTTCAACTTGACTGACATCTTCACGCCTCTGCTACGGTCAGCGAACACGCCCCCCCCCCCCCCCCAGCCCACCACCTCCAGCACCCCTTCACCCCTATGGGTCAGTGGTGCGGTCATCAGTGAGTGGTGATCATCAGCACGGGCGGCCCGTTTTTTTTTCCTGTTTTTTTTTTCTCTCTCACTCAAGCGAAGCGCCCTAGGCCTCGCTACGGTCCACTCGCCACGTGCTTGTTGTGCAGAGCCAACAGCGCGAGAGCAACACGCGAAGCATCGCCGCCAGACGTTTCCAACGTCATCACGTCATTTCGGTGGCGACTGGACTAGTGTAGGGTGCTGGCGACTGAGACCTACTACGGCATCACGTCATTTCGGTGGCGACTGGACTAGTGTAGGGTGCTGGCGACTGAGACCTACTACGGCATCACGTCATTTCGGTGGTTACTGGACTAGTGTAGGGTGCTTCGCGAGTGAGACCTACACCACGTCATTTCGGTGGTTACTGGACTAGTGTAGGGTGCTGGCGAGTGAGACCTACATCACGTCATTTCGGTGGTTACTGGACTAGTGTAGGGTGCTGGCGACTGAGACCTACTACGGCATCACGTCATTTCGGTGGTTACTGGACTAGTGTAGGGTGCTGGCGACTGAGACCTACTACGGCATCACGTCATTTCGGTGGTTACTGGACTAGTGTAGGGTGCTGGCGAGTGAGACCTACATCACGTCATTTCGGTGGTTACTGGACTAGCGTAGGGTGCCTGGCGAGTGAGACCTACATCACGTCATTTCGGTGGTTACTGGACTAGCGTAGGGTGCTGGCGACTGAGACCTACTACGGCATCACGTCATTTCGGTGGTTACTGGACTAGCGTAGGGTGCCTGGCGAGTGAGAAGACCTACAAGTGGTGGGGGGGCAGCCACATTTTTGTTTGATACTAAATTAAAGCCAATCACAGCTGTACAGGTTTTAAATCATTTCATGCGTACAGTTACAGAAAAAACCCAACCCCCCAAC
>OY757555.1:11983589-12018589 GCA_963584105.1 Alviniconcha strummeri | reverse complement strand
CCTTCTTTGTTTCATGTTCCTTGTCCCTTGTTTGCAGCCTGTATCAGCAGACCAACGGGTTGACTGTGACGGGCACACTCAACAAACCAACATGGCGGCTGATGCAACGGCCTCGATGTGGAAACCCGGATATCGTAGCACAAACGCTGCCGGATGTGAGGTCTGGGAACAAAACCCATAGTCGGATCAAACGATACGTCAGCAAAAAGGCTCAGCAGATAAATACATACGGTGAGCGTACAGCTATGTGATTATGTTCAGTCACGTGACCTTTTCCTCCCCGATCCGTGTATTTTGCGTCACCGATATCAACGTTATGCCTTTTCAGCTACAAGGACCGACATCAACACCTTTACACTTTGCAGCTACAAGGACTGACATCAACATCATACATTTTGCAGCTCCAAGGGCGGATATAAACACCATACATTTTGCAGCTACAAGGACATATATCAACATCATACAATTTGCAGCTCCAAGGACCGATATAAACACCATACGTTTTGCAGCTACAAGGACCGACATCAATATCATACGTTTTGCAGCTACAAGCACTGATATAAACATCACACATTTTGCAGCTACAAAGACTGACATAAACATCACACATTTTGCAGCTACAAGGTCCGATATCAACACCATACATTTGCTGCTACAAGGACCCATATAAACATCACACATTTTATAGCTACAAGGACTGATGTAAACATCGCAGATTTTGCAGCTACAAGGACTGATAGAAACATCACACATTTTGCAGCTCCAAGGGCCACTATCAACACCATAAGTTTTGGAGCTACAAGGACCAATAACAACATCATACGGTTTGCTGCTGCAAGAACCGATATAAGCATCGCACATTTTACAGCTACAAGGACTGATATAAACATCACACATTTTGCAGCTACAGGGACCGACATCAACATCATACGTTTTGCAGCTACAAGGACTGATATAAACATCGCACATTTTACGGCTTCAAGGACTTATATAAACATCATACATTTTGCAGCTACAGGGACCGACATCAACATCAAACGTTTTGCAGCTACAAGGACTGATATAAACATCACACATTGTGCAGCTACAAGGGCCGATATAAACATACGTTTTGCAGCTACAAGGATCGACATCAACACCATATTTTGCAGCTACAAGGGCCGATATGAACATACGTTTTGCAGTTACAAGGATCGACATCAACACCATATTTTGCAGCTACAAGGGCCGATATGAACATACGTTTTGCAGCTACAAGGATCGGCATCAATACCATATTTTGCAGCTACTAGGACCGATATGAACATCATACATTTTTCGGTTACAAGGACTGATATCAACATGATATATTTTGCAACTCCAAGGACCGATATAAACACCATACGTTTTGCAGCTACAAGGATCGACATCAGTACCATATTTTGCAGCTACTAGGACCGATATGAACATCATACATTTTTCGGTTACAAGGACTGATATCAACATGATATATTTTGCAACTCCAAGGACCGATATAAACATCATACGTTTTGCAGCTACAAGGACGCGTTTTTTGCGCTGTGGGTGAAGGGTGTTCGGTTGTTGGGAAGGGGCTATTTTTCCTTGTGCAGTTTCTAACAGAAATTACGTGGATGTGCAGTGGGGGAGACGGTCCGTGAATTGGTGACTTTTTGAAGTATGAGATCGAACAAGTTGGGATCAGATAGGTGTGTCATAAACTGTTTGTGGCAGAATAGGTCCTTTGGGCCGAAACAAGTGTGTAATAAACTGTTTGTGGCAGAATAGGTCCTTTCGGCCGAAACAAGTGTGTAATAAACTGTTTGTGGCAGAGAAGGCCCTTCGGCCGAAACAAGTGTGTAATAAACTGTTTGTGGCATAAATAAACTGTTTATCACATAGTGTGTGATAAAGTGTTTGATCCAGAGTAGGTCCTTTGGCCCAGAAGTGTTCGCCTCTCGCTCCAGTTCTGACTTTGGTGAGCTCAGTAAAGTAGCTTACTTGTATCAATTCACTTGTGGTAAAGAAAAACGCGTCAAACAAGTCGTCATGCGAACGTAGCGCTAAGATTTGGACGTTTTGACCATCTGAGCTGAACCCCCCTCCCCCTCCTCGCCACCCCCTTCATTTGTTGACTGACTTCATTTGTTGGGTTTGCTATTGCTAAGTATTTGTGTATGCAGATTGAGAGAAAGGAGGCGTATGTCTAAGAGTGTGTATGTGCGTGTGGTTCATGACTTAGAATTATTGAGATATGTTCTTCGTTGTGCGATCGAACGACAGCTTTGATTTCCCACTGGGATTAACAAAGTTTATTGTTATTGTTATTGTGATCATACTTTTACGTCCCTGTTTTAGATTACAAATGGCTGCAGAGAAGCATAACATGGAGACCGACCCGCTTCTTCCATAAACTGTCTGTGTACACACAGTGGTGAGTACTACTCTTTTACTGTCTTATTACCTATCTCTGTCTGTCTCTCTCCCCTTCTGTCTCTCTCCCCTTCTGTCTCTTCGGTGTTGTGTATGTGCATGTGTGTGCGTGTGTGTGTGTGTGTGTGTGTGTGTGTGTGTGTGTGTGTGAGAGAGAGAGAGAGAGAGAGAGAGAGAGAGAGAGACGAGAAGAGAGAGAGAGAGAGAGAGAGAGAGAGAGAGAGAGAGAGAGAGAGAAATTCTGTGAAATAATTATCTTTATTTAATAAATATAAACACACTTAAAGCCATATTTATTTAGCTAAATGGTTTTTCCGATTACAGTATCTGAATTGGCAGACACCGAATTGAAAGACATTCTCTTAATTGACAGACATTGTCCCAATTGACAGAAATGGTCATTTGACTGATAGGCATTGCTTTCATTGACATACAATACGGTGAATTGACAGACATCGTCTTAACTGACAGACACTCTGTGAATTGACAGACACTGAGTGGGTGCGTGCTGTATGAATTGTCAGACGCTGTGTGTGTGAATTGCCAGACACTGAGTGGGTGCTTGCTGTGTGAATTGTCAGACACTGTGCGTGTGAATTGACAGACACTGAGTGGGTGCTTGCTGTGTGAATTGTCAGACACTGTGCGTGTGAATTGACAGACACTGAGTTAGTGCGTGCTGTGTGAATTGTCAGACACTGTGCGTGTGAATTGACAGACACTGAGTGGGTGCTTGCTGTGTGAATTGTCAGACACTGTGCGTGTGAATTGACAGACACTGAGTGGGTGCTTGCTGTGTGAATTGACAAACACTGTGTGAATTGACAGACACTGAGTTAGTGCGTGCTGTGTGAATTGACAGACACTGTGTGAACTGACAGACACTGAGTGGGTGCGTGTTGAGTGAACTGACAGACACTGTGAGGGATGGCGGTGGGGCCGTGGGGGGTGCGTGCGGTGTGAATTAACGGACACTGTGTGAATTGACAGACAGTGTGGGGGTACGTGCTGCGTGAATTGACAGACACTGTATGAATATGACAGATACTGTGGGGGGGATACGTGCTGTGTGAATTGACAGGCATTGTGTGAATTAGCAGACACTGTGTGTGTGTGTGGGGGGGGGGGGGGGAGGGGGGGTACGTGCTGTGTGAATTGACAGGCATTGTGTGAATTAGCAGACACAGTGTGTGTGTGACAGACAATGTGGGGGTGCGTGCTGTGCAGGAGAGTTCTGAAGAAGGCGTTTGACACTTGGTCGGAGCCCAGCCAGCTGACGGTGAACTATGACCCCACCAATCCCGACATCCGCGTGTCCTTCTGGAGCCGTGAACATGGCGACGGCGATGGCAACGCTTTTGACGGCGAAGGTCGGAACCACGACCCAGTCTAGTCTCATTAACTCCAGTCCATTCCAATCCAATCCAATCCAGTCTAGTCCCATTAACTCTAATCCAATCCATTCCAATCCAGTCTAGTCCCGTTAACTCCAATCTATTCCAATCCAGTCTAGTCCCATTAACTCTAATCCAAACCAATCCAATCCAGTCTAGTCCCGTTAACTCCAGTCCAATCCCAGTCTAGTCCCGTTAACTCCAATCCAATCCAATCCAGTCTAGTTCCATTAACTCCAATCCAATCCAGTCTAGTGCCGTTAACTCCAACCCAATCCAATCCAGTCTAGTCCCGTTAGCCTGTATTTACTATGACATGTCCTCAGTAGCAAGTATCCATGGTCACATGTCCTCTGTAGCCTGTATCCATGGTGACGTGTCCTCTGTAGCCTGTATCCACGCTGACGTGTCCTCTGTAGCCTGTATCCATGGTGATATGTCTTGTGTAGAGTGTATCCTTGGTGACATGTCCTGTGTAGTCTGTATCCATAGTGACGTGTCGTCTGTAGCCTGTATCCATGGTGACATGTCCTGTATCCACTGTGACCTGTCCTGTAGCCATTGTTACCTGTCTTGTTCCCACTGTTACACAGCCTGTACACATTGCCAACTATTTTGTATCCACTGTGACCTGTCCTGTGTCCCGTGTCCGTTGTGACCTGTCCCGTATCCCTTGTGATCTGTCCCGTGTCCCTTGTGATCTATCCTGTGTCCTTTATGGCTTGTCCTGTGTCCATTGTGACCTGTCCTGAGTCCACTTTGACTTGTTCTGTGTCCACGGTGACCGGTCCTGTGTCCACGGTGACATGTCCTGTGTCCTTTGTGACCTGTCCTGTGTCCTTTGTGACCTGTCCTGTGTCCACGGTGACCCGTCCTGTGTCCACGGTGACCCGTCCTGTGTCCACGGTGACCTGTCCTGTGTCCACGGTGACCTGTCCTGTGTCCACGGTGACCTGTCCTGTGTTCATTGCGATCTGTTCTGTGTCCACGGTGTCCTGTCCTGTGTCCACGGTCACCTGTCCTGTGTCCACGGTGTCCTGTCCTGTGTCTCTCAGGACAGCTGCTGGCGCACGCCTTCCCGCCCGGTGAGGTGGATCTGGCGGGGGATATCCACTTTGACGCCGACGAACCGTGGACCGTGGGCAGCAACAGCCCCGACAGCAAGGACCTGCTGATGATCGCCATGCACGAGGTAAGGCGACCCTCAGGTCCTCAGGTGGCTGTTGATGACCAGGACTTGACTTGCCCATGCGGGACCAGGTGACCACCAGGTTCTCAGGCTGCTGCTGATGACCAGGACCATCTCATGGTCACCTGTCCATGAGTGACCAGGTGACCCTCAGGTCCCTAGCCTGCTGCTGATGACCATGACCACGTCATGGTCACCTGTCCATGAGGGATCAGAGACCATCAGGTCCTCAGGTGTCTGCTGATGATCGGGACCACCACATGGTTACCTGTCCATGAGGGATCAGGTGACCCTCACGTCCCTAGCCTGCTGCTGATGACCATGACCACCTCATGGTCACCTGTCACGCACGAAGTCAGGCTGTTGGGAATGATGGTGATGATGACGGTGATTGTGATAGTGATGATTTTGATGGTGATGATGCTGATGCTGATGCAGTATTGTTGATGATGACGATTGACAGCAGTTATGATGACGAAGTCTGCCTGGAATCAAAATGAAAGACGTGGAATACTTAATATCACAATTTTCAGACGATGCATCAATTTACTTGGATGGCAGTAGAGAATAATTTGAAAATGTAATCGAAATTCATACCGAATTTGCCCTTTAGTGTGGCTTAAAAATTAACTATGATAAATCACAAGTAGTTTGGTTAGGAAGTCAGAAAGGGTCAGGTACAATGTGTTTGCCGCATTTAACAATGTATTTGTGAAAGGTACCCAGAGAGCTGCTCACATGCATACGTGTGTGTGTGTGTGTGTGTGTGTGTGTGTGTGTGTGTGTGTGTGTGTGTGTGTGTGTGTGTGTGTGTGTGTGTGTGTGTGTGTGTGTGTGTGTGTGTGTGTGTGTGTGTGTTTGGTCAGGCGGGGCACGCTGTGGGTCTGAGCCACTCCGTAAAGAAGCGTGACGTCATGTACCCCGTGTACGGCAGCTACACATCACATCCCAGACTCAGCAAGAATGACGTCAGAAGGCTGCAGTATTTGTACGGTAAGTTCAAACTCAGAAGGAATGACGTCAGAAAGCTGAAGTATCTGTACGGTGAGTTCAGACAGCAGAAATGGCGTCAGAAGGCTGCAGTATTTGTACGTTGAGTTCAGACAACAAGAATGACGTCAGAAGGATGCAATATTTGTACGATGAGTTCAGACTCAGCAAGAATGACGTCAGAAGGCTGCAGTATTTATACGGTGAGTTCAAACTCAGCAAGAATGATGTCAGAATGCTGCATTATCTGTACGGTGAGTTCAAACAGCAAGAATGACGTCAGGAGGCTGCAGTATCTATACAGTGAGTTCAGACTCAGCAGGAATGACGTCGGAGTACAGGAAGTAGAGGATAATGAAAAAAGGAAGGGCGGTCAACAGCTCAACACTGCAGGAGAGTGAAAGAGTGAAAGAGCGAAGGAGTGAAAGAGTGGAAGGAGAGTAGCGACGGGCTGTCGACGGTAGTGGAGTGGAGGGAGGGCAGACTGTGCACACTGTACATGTAGCCTTAGGGAGGGCAGACTGTGCACGCTGTACATGTAGTCTTACGGAGGGCAGACTGTGCACGCTGTACATGTAGTCTTACGGAGGGCAGACTGTGCACGCTGTACATGTAGCCTTAAGCCCGTTCTTAACTGGGCGAATGTTTGTTCGCCCGAACATACTTCGGACACTTCGACGAAATATGATTCGTTTCTTAATTGAACATTTAGTTCGCCGAATATGGTTCGGACAGTCCAGACTTTACTTCATTCTCAACTGGCTTGTAATGAGATGCAAGCTTCGGCCCGAACTTGCGGCAGACGCGCAGCAGACAGCATGATGGAAATGTAGGCTAAAGTCAAGTCAAGTCAAGTCAGTATACTTTAATCATCCCTCACAGGGTAATTCAACTAACTATTATCTCATTCTGGGTTCTCCGAGACAAGACTGCGCCTTCCACAAGTCAACACAAGTCAACAAATAAACAAATTCCCTTCGAAGCGAGTGAAGAACCTACCGACACCGTCATCCATTTTTATTTTTGTTTTTTCTTCATTCACAGGAGAGCTCTGCTCTCAGCCAATCAGAGGCAATGATCGTCCAATAGGGCGAATGTTCCCAGAACATGTGGAGCGAAGGTTTTTGGACCCCGAATATAGCTTCGACGAATACTTCCAACTAGGTTCGCGAAGAAAAGTTGGCCCAATTAAGAACCAACTAGCTTCGCCGAATACTTCCAACTAGGTTCGCGAAGAAACTTTCGCCCAAATAAGAACGGGCTTTAGGGAGGGCAGACTGTGCACGCTGCATGTACAGGTAGCCTTAGGGAGCCGGAGGACAGACTGTGCACGCTGTACATGTAGCCTTAGGGAGGGCAGACTGTGCAAGATGTACATGTAGCCTTAGGGAGGGCAGACTGTGCAAGATGTACATGTAGCCTTAGGGAGGGCAGACTGTGCACGCTGTACATGTAGCCTTCAGCCAAACACTGTCTGCCTGTCTGTGTCGCCGCAGGCAGAAACCCAGCCTACAAGTGGATCCCGCTCCCGAAGAAAGAGAAGAAAGCCCCCAAGGTGAAGATCACCCGGCTGTCGCCCAGGTGGTGCCGCATGCACTTCAACGACGTCATCAGAGGTAAGGGGGCACTCTCCTCAGTTTCACTATGACGTCGTCAGCACCTTCATCACCACTGTCATCGTTAATAGTCTCGATCATCATCGCTGCCATTATTATCAACGTGGTTCGTCATCCTCCTCCTCCTCCTGTTGATCATCATCGTCTTTATCGTCCTCATCACCGTCAGCGCCACCACTTCCGCTGCCGGCACCATCGTCGTCGTAATCATCGTCCCTACCACCACCACCACCATCGTCGTCATAATCATCGTCCCTACCACCACTACCACCATCGTCGTCGTAATCATCGTCCCTACCACCACCACCACAATCGTCGTCATAATCATCGTCCCTACCACCACCACCACCATCGTCGTCGTAATCATCGTCCCTACCACCACCACCACCACCACCACCATCGTCGTCGTAATCATCGTCCCTACCACCACCACCATCGTCGTCATAATCATCGTCCTTATCACCACCACCATCTTCGTCATAATCATCGTCCCTATCACCACCACCATCGTCGTCATAATCATCGTCCCTACCACCACCAGCACCATTGTCGTCATAATCATCGTCCCTATCACCACCACCATTGTCGTCATAATCATCGTCCCTACCACCACCACCACCATCGTCGTCGTAATCATCGTCCCTACCACCACCACCACCATCGTCGTCGTAATCATCGTCCCTACCACCACCACCACCATCGTCGTCGTAATCATCGTCCCTACCACCACCACCACCATCGTCGTCGTAATCATCGTCCCTACCACCACCACCACCATAGTCGTCGCCGTCGTCTCATCATAATTATCATTATCACCAATCCTCATCATCCTCCACCTTGCAAAGACTTTAAAATATATTTTTAAACTGTTAAAAAAATCAAAAACAACCCCCCAAAATATATAAAAAATCAATCAGTTTTTATGCATGTGGACATAGCTACATACACCAGGCATACACATGATTACAAAGTTAATACGTACAGACTGTATACTGGTGTCAAAGAGAAACAAAACCAGTAAAGAGAACAATATATGTGAACAAAGCAGCAAGCCGACACTCACAAGAACAACAAAGAGGAAAGAGAAAAAGCGAAAACAAAAAACAAACACCCCCTTCCTCCCCCCCCCACCCCCCACGGGTATTACCTGTTAATTGGCATTCGTATCTATCTACGTAGACCTGATGTGAAGGTGTAGCTTTGGCAAGACTTTAACCAGCGGAAAGCATGTTGGTTTAATTTCTTTTATCGTTAGTGTGCAGAACAGCTCTTTGTTTGTGTGTAGACTAGCTCTTTGTTTGTGTGTAGAATAGGTATTTGTGTGTAGAACAGGTCTTTGTTTGACGTAGAATAGGTCTTTGTGTGTAGAATAGTTCTTTGGTGTAGAACAGCTTTTTCTTTGTGTGTATAGACTAGCTCTTTGTTTGTGTTTAGAGAAGCTCTTTGTTCGTGTGTAGAATGGCGCTTTGTTTGTGTGTAGAATATGTCTTTGTGTTGTAGAACAGGTCTTTGTTTGACGTAGAATAGGTCTTTGTATGTAGAATAGTTCTTTGGTGTAGAACAGCTTTTTCTTTGTGTGTAGAATAGCTCTTTGTTTGTGTGTAGAGAAGCTCTTTGTGTGTAGAATGGTGCTTTGTTTGTGTGTGGTATTGATAGCTCTTTGTATGTAGAATATCTCTTTGTGTGTAGAATAGGTCTTTCTTTGTAGAATAGGTCTTTCTTTGTGTGTAGAATAGCTCTTTGTTTGTGTGTCTTTCTTTGTAGAATAAGTCTTTCTTTGTGTGTAGAATAGCTCAGTTCGTGTGCAAAATAGCTTTGTTGCTTGCAAAGGAGTCTTCCCCGTTAATGTGTACGGTGTTTTGTGCCACCCACCCAGTTAAAAAGCCAGTGTTAACAAATCGTGATGATCCTCTACCTCTTTCTCTGTCTGGGACGTCATGAATGTTCAGGTTTTGTTTAACTTTTGACCAAACTGAAGTAGGGGAAGTAATCTACAACACTGTTCATGGTTCTAACGTTTATGAACGTCTGGTTAGTTCCCTTGGACTGCACACTTGTGCGCGGTCAGCTCATTAAAATTACCAGTTTTGCAAAGGGGTGGGCGTAGGGGTGGGGGTGGGGTGGCCAGGGTGTGAGGGAGAGCTGGTGTGTATGTAAATGCGTGCGTGCATGCGTGCGTGCGAGTGTATTTGCTTTCGTGCTTCTCTGTGTACAATAATTTGTGCGTGCGCTTGTTTGTGTCCGTCAATGTGTGCGTGCATGTGCGCTTTCTTGCGCTCGCGTGTGTATGTACATCCGTCTGCGTGCATGATACACACACACACACACACACACACACACACACACACACACACACACACACGTGCATTCATGATTAACAAACATAACAAAAAAGCTTGGATGCACGCAAGTTACAGTCGTTCCCTTCGGTTGCTGATGCACGTGTGATGACACACTAGGCTTTTGTTCCATTGAAAGCGTGTGGCAGATACCAAACTCCATTATACGCGCGGGTACCCAAACTCCATGCCACTATTTTCCACTAGCGTGTACCCAATCCCCATTCCATTATTTTCCGCGAGCGGGTACCCAGACTGCATTCCACTGTCTTCCACGAGCGGGTACCCAGACTGCATTCCACTATGTTCCACGAGCGGATACCCAGACAGCATTCCACTATGTTCCACGAGCGGGTACCCAGATTGCATTCCACTATGCTCCACGAGCGGGTACCCAGATTGCATTCCACTATGTTCCACGAGCGGGTACCCAGATTGCATTCCACTATGTTCCACGAGCGGGTACCCAGATTGCATTCCACTATCATCCACGCACGGGTAGCCAGACCCCATTCCACTATGATCCACGAACGATTTGGTCTAGTAGTATGGCGTTAAGCTAGTAAGCGGAAGGACCTCGGTTCGATACCGCTTCGGCTCTCCTTTCTCTTCAAAAAGGTTGTGGTTTGTGGACACTGTCTTGTGACTTTGTCCCTCACGATTAATGAAACATTAAAATGGCTCTCATCACTGCCCATCTTAATGCAGGAATCATTCTGGTGGTGACAATGTAGCGATAGGTATATAATCTCCCTCTCCCCACTTCTCCCCGTCCCTAATAAGCCTCACGGTTTCTGTGGACGTTAAGCACCATGTTTACTTACTTACACTTCCATACCCCCTTTCCCTCTTCTCTCCGTCCCTAATAAGCCTTATGGTTTCTGTGGACGTTAAGCACCATGTTTATTTATTCACGAGCGGGTAGCCAACGGTCCTAGCGGCAGTTTGCATGAGCCCCAGGAGGCTTGTGTGCCGCCTGACTGGTCTGTCTGTCGCCTGACTGGTCTGTCTGTCGCCTGATCCGTCTGTCTGTCGCCTGACTGGTCTGTCTGTCGCCTGATCCGTCTGTCGGTCGCCAGTCTGGTCTGTCGCCTGACCCGTCTGTCGGTCGCCTGACTGGTCTGTCTGCCGCCTGACTGGTCTTTGTGTGGTCTGTCTGTCACCTGACTGGTTTGTCTGTCACCTGACTGGTCTGTCTGTGGCCTGGATGCAGGAAAACGCTTTTGGCGCTACAGCAACTACACCCTGGAGCATGGCTACCCCAGACAGCTTCATACCGCCTTCCCGGAGACACCGCGCGCCGCCCTCAACCTGCGCGACAGGAAAGGTCACAGCAACATCTACATCTTTGGGGTCAGTGTCATGGCAACATCTACGTCTTTGGGGTCAGTGTCATGGCAACATCTACATCTTTGGGGTCAGTGTCATGGCAACATCGACATCTTTGGGGTCAGTGTCATGGCAACATCGACATCTTTGGGGTCAGTGTCATAACAACGTCTACGTTTTGCGGTCAGTGTCATAGCAACATCTACATCTTTGCGGTCAGTGTCATAGCAACATCTACATCTTTGGGGTCAGTGTCATAGCAACACCTGCATCTCTGCGGTCAGTGTCATGGCAAGTGTGAGGATGTTTGTGTGTTATGAGGATGTTTGCCTGATGTGAGTATGTATGTTGTTGTGTGAATGTTTGTGGGGTCATATAAGGATGTTTGTGTGTTGTTGTGAGGATGTTTGGGTGATGTTTTGAGGATGTTTGTTTGTGAGGATATGTGTATGCTATTGTGGAAATCTGTGTGTGGTGATGTGAGGATTATTGTTTGTTGTTGTGAAGATGTTTGTGTCTATCATTGTGAAGATGTTTGTGTGTTATTGTGACGGTGTTTGTCTAATGTTGTGAGAATGTTTGTGTGTTGTGAGAATGTTTGTGTGGCTGTGATGATGTTTGTGTGTTTATGTGACGATATTTGTGTCGCACTGTGCAATGTTTGTGTCGTGTTGTGATGATGTTTGTGACGTTTTGTGATGCTGTTTGTGTCGCATTGTGAGAATGTTTGTGTCGCATTCTGCCGATGTTTCCGTCATTTTGTGACGATGTTTGTATCGTGTTGTGACAATATTTGTGTCGTGTTGTGACGATGTTTGTGTCGTGTTGTGACGATGTTTGATTCGCGTTGTGACGCTTGTGCGGGAGTGTTTGGTAATGATATAGTTATTATGCTACCCCTGACCTGACCCCCGGGGTGACTGTGCTGGTCTGAGCACTGTATTGGTTAGGTAGGACCGGTCTCAGCGTTGCACCGGTTAGGTAGGACAGGTCTCAGCGTTGCACTGGTTAGGTGGGATCGGTCTCAGCCTTGCACCGGTTAGGTAGGAGCGGTCTCAGCATTGCACTGGTTAGGTAGGACCGGTCTCAGCCTTGCACCGGCTAGGTAGGACCGGCCTCAGCGTTGCACCGGTTCGGTAGGACCGGTCTCAGCGTTTACACCGGTTAGGTAGGACCGGTCTCAGCGTTGCACTGGTTAGGTGGGACCGGTCTCAGCGTTGCACCGGTTAGGTAGGACCGGTCTCAGCGTTGCACTGGTTAGGTAGGACCGGTCTCAGCGTTGCACCGGTTAGGTAGGACCGGTCTCAGTGTTGCATTGGTTAGGTAGAACCGGTTTCAGCCTTGCACCGGTTAGGTAGGACCGGTCTCATCGTTGCACCAGTTCGGTAGGACCGGTCTCAGCGTTGCACCGGTTAGGTAGGACCGGTCTCATCGTTGCACTGGTTAGGTAAGACCGGTCTCAGCCTTGCACCGGTTAGGTAAGACCGGTCTCCGCGTTGCACTGGTTAGGTAGGACCGGTCTCCGCGTTGCACTGCCCAGATAAGCCCAGCACCCCCTGGCCAGCATAGGGGAGATAATTTGCACCTGACTGTAGCTCTGTTAGACAACAACGATGATGTAGCTCTGTTAGACAACACCGATGATGTAGCTCTGTTAGACAACAACGATGACTGTAGCTGTGTTAGACAAAAACGATGACTGTAGCTGTGTTAGACAACAACCATGAAGTCCTCCAAGGTGCGCCACCGGGCTAGGCAGTGTGCAGTCCGGTGGTCCGGTGGTGAGTGTTGTGCGGTGGTCCGGTGGTGAGTGTTGTGCGGTGGTCCGGTGGAGAATGTTGTGCGGTGGTCCTGTGGAGAGTGTTGTGCGGTGGTCCAATGGTAAGTGTTGTGCAGTGGTCCAGTGGTGAGTGCTTTGCAGTGGTCCAGTGGTGAGTGTTGTGCGGTGGTCCAGTGGTTAGTGTTGTGCGGTGGTCCAGTGGTGAGTGTTGAGCGGTGGTCCAGTGGTGAATGCAGTGCCTGTGGTGTGCGGTGGTCCAGTGGTGAGCGTTGTGCAGTGGTCCAGTGGTGAGTGTTGTGCAGTGGTCCAGTGGTGAGTGCTTTGCGGTAGTCCAGTGGTGAGTGTTGTGCAGTGGTCCAGTGGTGAGTGCAATGCCTGTGTTGTGCGATGGTCCAGTGGTGAGTGTTGTGCGGTGGTTCAATGGTGAGTGCAATTCCTGTGTTGTGCGGTGGTCCAATGGTGAGTGCAATGCCTGTGTTGTGTGGTCCAATGGTGAGTGCAATGCCTGTGTTTTGCGGTGGTCCAATGGTGAGTGCAATGCTTGTGTTTTGCGGTGGTCCAATGGTGAGTGCAATGCTTGTGTTGTGCGGTTGCAGACGCGGTTCTTCTGGCAGTGGAGTCACATCAGCGAGGACGTGTCCAGCTCTTTTCTCTTCATCAAGGACTTCTGGGGCGGACTGCCGGACAAAGTGGACGCCGCCGTGCAGTGGTCCGACAACTACATCTACTTCTTCAGGCGGAAAAAGTCAGTGTGACAACTCAGGCCACACACATCCGTACACTGGCTCTGTCATGAACTAGGCTAGACCAGTCACAAACAGGTTGTAGGCTAGATCAGGCACAAACTTGTTGTAGGCTAGATCAGGCTCGAACAGGTTGAACAGGTTGTAGGCTAGATCAGGCACAAACAGGCTGTATGCTAGATCAGCCATAAACTTGTTGTAGGCTAGACCGGGCTCGAACAGGTTGGACAGGTTGTAGGCTAGATCAGACACAAACAGGTTGTAGGCTAGATCAGGCACAAACAGGTTGAATAGGTTGCAGGATAGATCAGGCACGAACAGGCTGCAGGCTAGATCAGGCACAAACAGGCTGTAGGCTAGATCAGGCACAAACTTGTTGTAGGATAGATCTGGCTCGAACGGGTTGGACAGGTTGCAGGCTAGATCAGGCACAAACAGGCTGTAGGCTAGATCAGGCACAAACAGGTTGTAGGCTAGATCAGGCACAAACAGGCTGTAGGCTAGATCAGGCACAAACAGGTTGTAGGCTAGATCAGGCACAAACAGGCTGTAGGCTAGATCAGGCACAAACTTGTTGTAGGCTAGATCAGGCACTAACAGGCTGTAGGCTAGATCAGGCACTAACAGGCTGTAGGCTAGATCAGGCACTAACAGGTTGCAGGCTGGATCAGGCACGAACAGGTTGTGGGCTAGATCAGTCCCGAAAAGGCTGTAGGCAATTCAGGCGTTTCCACAGTGTTGGCAACTGTTTGAACGTTGTTAGCATTGTTCAAACTGATGTTTTTAATCGATGGTTGTTGGTGACTACAACTGACCTTCTACAAGCCTGCAAGGCAACGTTGACGGTTTACGGGTGCATGCTGTGCAGGTACTACAAGGTGTCCCGAGAGAACCATGACCTGATGCTGGGATACCCCAAGCTGAAAGGCCCGGCCTGGTTGCGGCGTGACTGCGGCTACGAGCCCAAGTAGCGGTGCCGGGCCCACTGTCGCTAGCCACACTCCGCAGCGAAAAGGTCAGGCAAGGCGACAGTTGGTAGACGGTAGCTGCTCGGCGAACGCGGGGCTCAGCAGCACCATCAACACTGCTTAGTTTCCATGGCAACGTGGGAGACGGGATGGAGCACATATCGGCTTTCCACAGAGCGTAAAACCACCTTGAACTGAACTGAAAATAGGTCGCTGGTGGTGGTGGTGGCGGCTGAGGCGGAGGGAGTGGAATGGGGTTGGGGTGAACATGTTGTGAGTTTGGCCCATGGCTTACGGTGCTGACCACATGGACACTGTCCTGTTGGTGTGCTGCTGACGGAAGGGACTACCAACCGCCACAGACAGGCCACAGCCTACAGCCACATGTCACACGCCACAGGCCACAGTCTACAGCTACATGTCACACGCCACAGGCCACAGCCTACAGCCACATGTCACATGCCACAGCCACAGGCCACAGCCTACAGCCACATGTCATACGCCACAGGCCACAGTCTACAGCCACATGTCACATGCCACAGCCTACAGCCACATGTCACACGCCACATACCACAGCCTATAGCCACATATCACACCCCACAGGCCACAGCCTACAGGCCACATGTCACACGCCACAGTCTACAGCCACATGTCACACGCCATAGCCTACAGCCACATGTCACACACCACAGGTCACAGCCACATGCCACAGGCCTCAGCCTACAGCTACATGTCACATGCCACAGGCCACAGCCTACCGCCACATGTCACACGCCACAGCTACAGCCTACCGCCACATGTCACACGCCACAGGCCACAGCTTACCGCCACATGTCACATGCCACAGGCCACAGCCTACCGCCACATGTCACACGCCACAGCCACAGCCTACCGCCACATGTCACACGCCACAGGCCACAGCCTACCGCCACATTTCACACGCCACAGGCCATAGCCTACAGTCACATGTCACACACCACACGCCACAGGCCACAGCCACATGTCACACGCCACACCGTAGGCCATACCACAGGCCACAGGTTACAGCCACATGTCACACGCCACAGGCCATAAGCCAAAGCCACATGTCATACGCCATACCACACGCCACAGGTTAGAGCCACATGTCACATGCCACAGGCCACAGATTGCAGCCACATGTCACACGCCACACCATAGGCCATACCACAGGCCACAGGTTACAGCCACATGTCACACGCCACACAATAGGCCATATCACAGCCGCATGCCACAGCCTACAGCCACATGTCAAAAGCCATGAGCGACGCTGTGCTGCACGCCGACAGCCACATGGTTCCAGCTAATGACACATCCCACTCGGAAATGGGGACAGTGAATAAATGCATCATTGTAAAGGACAATCCTTGCAGCGGATATGTTTGAGCTGTTCTGCCAGTTGAAGAGAACACATTTTAAAATGGCTGCTGTCTTCAAATGGCGGACAGCCCAAGCATCCATTGAATTCAGGGTGGACGCTCAGGTAGGATTGGCAGTGTGCCACTGCTTGTCCTTGTCCGTGGCATTTCCGTCTGTATCTAGTATAGTTGTTTCTGACTGCCATTCCGCAGGTGTTCCAAATCCACACACACACACGCACGCACGCACGCACGCACGCACGCACACGCACGCACGCACGCACACGCACACACGCACGCACGCACGCACGCACGCACGCACGCACACACACACACACACACACACACACACACACACACACACACACACACACACACACACACACACACACACACACACACACACGGTAGCAGTGAATAACAATAACGATGATAATGATAATAATAATAATACCAATAATAAAATAACTGATGATAACCTGTTTTCATGTCGTCCTGTCCGGAGACCTCACGGCGCGTACCAGTAATCACAATATCTGTTGTTAATCCGGCTGACACTATGATAGATGTTGTTATCACTGCCACGGTCATGCTAATCCAGCTGACACTATGATAGATGTTGTTATCACTGTCAATGTCATGTTAATCCAGCTGACACTGTGATATATGATGTTATCACTGTCAAGGTCATGTTAATCCAGCTGACACTATGATAGATGTTTTTGTCACTGTCAAGGTCATGCTAATTCAGCTGACACTATGGTAGATGTTGTTATCACTGTCAATGTCATCTTAATCCAGCTGACACGATGATATAAAATTATGTTATCACTGTCAAGGTCATGTTAATCCAGCTGACGTGATGGTATATGTTATCACTGTCAAGGTCATGTTAATTTAGTTGAAACGATGATATAATATCTTGTTATCACTGTGAAGTCCAGTTCACACAATGATATATGTTGTTATCACCGTCAGGGTCATGTTAGTCCAGCTTAGACGATATCTTTTGTTAGCACTGCCAAATACATGTTAGTCCATTTGACACAATGATATCTGCTGTTGTCACTTTCAAGGTCATGCTAGTGCATCTGGCACTATGATATCTGTTGTTATTACTGTCAAGGTCATGTTAGTTCAGTTCCCTGGATCGACAAGATGTTAAAATCAAATTACCACTACCAGTTCACTGGATATCTGTCGTTATCACTGTTAATGTAATAGGAGTCAAACTATTTAGTCAATATTTATTTAATGTCTGTTCACAACTAGGTGATATTCGACCTCCCAAACAACAGCAGCAACAACAAAACAAAAATAAACGAACAACTGTTAGTCTAGTTCACACGATGTTTATGCTGTTATCATTGCCATGTCATGTTAGTGCAGTCTACAGATGCCTCTTGTTATTACTGTCATGTCACTTTAGTCCAGCTGACACGATAATATCTGTTGCCATCACAGTCATGGTGATATTAGCCCAGTCGATACGATGGTATCTGTTGCCATCACTGTCAAGGTGGTATTAGTTCAGTTGACACGATGATACCTGTTGTTATCAATTTTCTGCTAACGGTCCATTCTCGTGACTTGTTGACTGGGCTCAAAGCACCAACCAACTAACTAACCATTCTCATGACATTTTTTGCAGAGTATTCTCCAACATTGTTTGTCAAGAGTAAGTAAGTAAACTGGTGTTTTACGCCCAGTCAACCAGTGCGGTTATCTCAGGGCGAGTTTGTCAAGAGATCGGCTTCTTGCATGGCTCCTATTAGTAGCCAGGAGATGACAGTAGGCGGTATGTGCAGCTTGCTGCCAGAGGGAACTTGGATTTGCCATCATGCATTTATAGAATTTTGTTATTGTTTCTGTTCATTACATTTTATATTTAATCTGTGTTTGTTTGTTACTTTAGTCTGGTACCGGTAAATCAGACAGAATGGTCGACGAAAGCAACATGTCCTGGGGGCATATGCTTTGTTCTGTCAAGGGCAATATTAAACGGACTAACTCTTCAGACATTTGTGTTTGATGCTTGTGTGTGTATGTTTTGTTTTTATAGAGTTGTCTGATAAGAAGCTTCACTACGTGGTTCCTCAAGATTCAGTCTTGGGACCAATACTCTTTCCTCTGTACATTCAACCACTGTTTGAAGTCATTTCTCGAAGTATGTGCGGTCATAACAAGTTTACTGATGATACACAACTTCATCAGTCTTCAGTTCCATCTGACTTTCATTCACTGATTGTTAACGTTGAGCAGTGTGTTGACTCTATCGGGAGACGGATGACTGGTAATAGGCTGAAGCTGAACAATGACAAAACTGAAGCTCTTTTAGTTGGATTTCGTAGAAGGGTCAGCTTGTCATAAGCTAACCACTTGAGAGTTGGCAATCATGATGTTTCCTTCAAAGGCCCTGTTAAAAATCTTGGGGTCTACATCAACTGAAGCATATTGACCACATCAGTCGTTCAGCCTATCTCGAGATAGAAGAATTAGCTCTATCCGCCGTCTCTTGACGACGAAAATCACTGCTCAGCTGATGTTTTTTGTGTGTGTTCTCATTCAGTTGGACTACTGCAACTCCTTGCTCATTGACATCAACTGTGATCAGTCGTACAGGCTGCAAAAAGCTCAAAACCGCACAACGAAGGTTGTTTTTCGCAAGGGCAGACATGAACAAGTTAGACCACTGCTCAAAGCACTTCACTGGCTGCCACTCAAAGAAAGTGTACTTTTCAAGATAGCTACCTTTGTTTTCCGTTTCTTCGATGGTACCCTGCCGCCACACCTGTCATTATGTCTCTCTGTATACATTCCTTCTCGCACTATTTCGTTCCAGTTCAATGAAAAAATCTCTTTCTGTGCAAAATGGAAACTTAAGAGCTTTGGCTATCGTTCGTTCTATGTTCAGGCTACCCTAGTCTGGAACAACATTCCTACTCACATCCCACACTGCAGGTCTCACTTACAGTTCAAAACGTCTCTCAAAAAACCTTTCTCTTGACTTTTTCCTGTGTGTGTGTGTGTGTGTGTGTGTGTGTGTGTGTGTGTGTGTGTGTGTGTGTGTGTGTGTGTGTGTGTGTGTGTGTGTGTGTTTGTGTGTGTGTGTGTTTGTGTGTGTGTGTGTGTGTGTGTTTGTGTGTGTGTGTGTGTGTGTGTGTGTGTATATGTATGTGTGTGTGTGTGTGTGTGTGTGTGTGTGTGTGTGTGTGTGTGTGTGTGTGTGTGTGTGTGTGTGTGTATGTGTGAGTGTGTGTATGTGTGAGTGTGTGTATGTGTGAGTGTGTGTGTGTGTGTGTGTGTGTGTGTGTGTGTGTGTGTGTGTGTGTGTGTGTGTGAGTGTAAGTGTGTGTGTGAGTGTGTGTGTGTGTGTGTGTGTGTGTGTGTGTGTGTGTGTGTGTGTGTGTGTGTGTGTGTGTGTGTGTGTGTGTGTGTGTGTGTGCTTCTGGACGCGGGCGAGGGTGAGGGATAGAGTGAGATAGGTAATGGATGATTAAATTTGGTTGTGTATTGTTGTAACGTTTATATACAGGGCTTTGAGCCTCACAGATTTATAGCCATAGAAGGATTAGGCTCATTAGAAATGCATTTGTTATTAAATTCGTATTTTGTATTAGTGTAGACTGATTATGTGGATTTACTTGAGAAAGGATTTACATACGTGGGAAAAGGTGTGTATCGTGCATCTGCTGATGACGGAGTTTGATATGCCTGAAGTGACCCTGTGCGGTTAACAGGACGTTGATATCCATTTACTAACAAAGGTCACATAATGATATCTGTTGATGTCACTGTCATGGTCATGGCGTAATTTTGTTTTACGTTCAACAGCATTTCGGACACTGGTCTTTACATTGATAACCATTTGCTATATTACATCATTTCTAACTATTACTGGTTTTTACACTGATAACCTTTTGCTGCATTACATCATTTCTATTACTGGCTTTTGCACTGATAACCGTTTGCTGTATTACATCATTTCTAACTATTACTGGTTTTTACACTGATAACCATTTGCTCCATTACATAATTTGTATGACTGTTTTTAACACTGATAACCCGTTTTTTGCTGTATTACAACATTTGTAACTATTACTGGTTTTTACACTGATAACCGTTTTTGTTGTTGTATTACATAATTTCTGTTACTGGATTTTACACTGATAACCGTTTGCTGTATTACATCATTTCTAACTATTACTAGTTTTTACACTGATAACCGTTTACTGTATTACATCATTTCTAACTATTACTGGAATTTATACTGATTGCATTATTTGTACTTATTTGCGTCCTAATTGTGTCATTTGCGTGCATGCAAATATATGTTTGTTTCGTGCATCTGTGTGTGTGTGTGTGTGTGTGTGTGTGTGTGTGTGTGTGTGTGTGTGTGTGTGTGTGTGTGAATGCGTGCGTGCTTGCGTGCGTGCGTGAGTGCGTGCTTGATTGCGTGTGTGCGTGCGTGCGTGCGTGCGTGTGTGCGTGCGTGCGTGTGTGTGTGTGTGTCTGTGTGTCTGTGTGTGTGTCTGTGTCCGTGCGCGCCTCAGGTTTTGTTTTTCTCAAGTATAATATCAGTGCACAACCATTTTTGCCCTTGAACCTGTTAAGTACAAGATCCAAACACACAAAAGGTTAAAAATAGAAAGAAAAAAAAAGGTTATTTATTAAGACAGAAATACAATCTGCAAACTTTCGGGATAATTCCCTTTGTAAGCTACAAAACAATACTTAAACAACAGTTAAACGGTGAAAAACAATGAAAGATGAAAATAGAAGAGATAAAACTGATCTTTTTTGTTTGAGCAATAGTGTTTTCCTGTCCAGTGCTTGGAAGAACGTTGGCATGACAATGACGGGTGTTATTAACGCCTGTTATTAACGTGTGTTGTCAACTTCTGTTATTAACGTGTGTTATTAACGTCTGTTAGGTACAGCTTATGGACACAGGGTCAAGGACAGTGAGGTTCTTAGCAAGCGGACAGAAGGTAAATGTTCGTAGCAAGCGGACACAAGGTAAATGTTCCTAGCAAGCGTACACAGGGTACGGACGCAGGGTAAATATTCCTAGCAAGCGGACACAGGGTAAATGTTTCTAGCAAGCGGACACAGGGTAACTGTACCTAGCAAGCGGACACAGGATAAATATTCCTAGCAAGCGGACACAGGGTAAATGTACCTAGCAAGCGGAAACATGGTAAATATTCTTAGCAAGCGGACACAGGGTAAATGTTCCTAGCAAGCGGACACAGGGTAAATGTTCGTAGCAAGCAAGCGGACACAGGGTAAATGTTCGTAGCAAGCTGGCACAGGGTAAATGTTGGTAGCAAGCGGACACAGGGTAAATTTTCCTAGCAAGCGGACACAGGGTCAAGGACAGTGATGTTCCTAGCAAGCGGACACAGGGTAAATGTACCTAGCAAGCGGACACAGGGTAAATGTACATAGCAAGCGGACACATGGTCAAGGACAGTGATGTTCTTAGCAAGCGGACACAGGGTAAATGTACCTAGCAAGCGAACACAGGGTAAATGTACCTAGCAAGCAGACACAGGGTAAATGTCCATAACAAGCGGACACAAGGTACATATTCCCAGCAAGCGGACACAGGGTACATGCTCCTAGCAAGCGGACACAGGGCAAATGTCCCTATCAAGCGGACACAGGATAAATGTCCCTAGCAAGCGGACACAGGATAAATGTCCCTAGCAAGCGGACACATGGTAAATGTTCCTAGCAAGCGGATACAGGATAAATGTCCCTAGCAAGCGGACACAGGGTATATGTTCCTAGCAAGCGGACACAGGGTAAATGTTTGTAGCAAACGGACACAGGGTAAATATTCCTAGCAAGCGGACACAGGGTAAATTTTGGTACCAAGCGGACACAGGATAAATGTTCGTAGCAGGCTGGCACAGGGTAAACGTTCCTACGCCTGTTGGTAGCAAGCAGACACAGGGTAAATGTTCCTAGCAAGCGGACACAGGGTAAATGTTCCTAGCAAGCGGACACAGGATAAAGAACACTGGCTTACTAGTTAAACTCGGCAGCAATAGACAACTTAAGAAAATAATCCCATATGGTTAAGAAAACAAAACAAAAAAACATAGTTTTGGAATACAATAACACTGACCGTGATACTATTTCCCTGCCTTAGAGACGGGAGAATTGCAACGCTTAGTATTATGAGTGGCGACCCTCATCCTATTCCCCAACACACAACATCCACTTTCTCATTTGTTCTCGTTAAAAATAAAAAATAAAATCTTTTTTCTTTTTTTCTTTTCTCGTCATAATATCTGTTAAAACCTTTTGAGTCGATTGTCGTCACGGAAATGCCATATGATATGAACTGAGACAGGGGTATTCTGGGAATTTCGCACATTGCACGCAAAACCTGTTTACTCAGCACTTACACAAACATCGCGCACGATTCATTGTGTCTAAGTAACGAGGTAAGTGTTTAGAAAAAAGCCAGGGCGTCAGTGCAGGGAGCGGGAGGGCAGGAGTGCAGGAGTGCAGGGAGCGGGAGGGCAGTGAGCGGGAGTGCAGGAGTGCAGGAGGGCAGGGAGCGGGAGGGCAGTGAGCGGGAGGGCAGTGAGCGGGAGTGCAGGAGGGCAGGGAGCGGGAGTGCAGGAGTGCAGGAGTGCAGGGTGCGGGAGGGCAGTGAGCGGGAGTGCATGAAGCGGGAGTGCAGGGTGTGGGAGGGCAGTGAGCGGGAGGGCAGGGAGCGCGAGGGCAGGAGTGCAGGGAGCGGGAGTACAGGAGGGCATGGAGCGGGAGTGCAGGGTGCGAGAGGGCAGGAGTGCAGGGAGCGGGAGTACAGGGAGCGGGAGTGCAGGAGCAGAGGGAGCGGGAGTGCAGGGAGCGGAAGTGCGAGAGGGTAGGAGTGCAGGGAGCGGGAGTGCAGGGAGCGGGAGTGCAGGGAGTGGGAGGGCAATGAGCGGGAGTGCAGGGAGCGGGAGTACATGAAGCGGGAGTGCAGGGAGCGGGAGTGCAGGGAGCGCGAGGGCAGGAGTGCAGGGAATGCAGGGAGCGGGAGTGCAGGGAGTGGGAGGGGAGGGAGTGGGAGGGCAGGAGTGCAGGGAGCGGGAGGGCAGGAGTGCAGGGAGCGGGAGGGCAGGAGGGCAGGGAGCGCGAGGGCAGGAGTGCAGGGAATGCAGGGAGCGGGAGTGCAGGGAGTGGGAGGGGAGGGAGTGGGAGGGCAGGAGTGCAGGGAGCGGGAGGGCAGGAGTGCAGGGAGCGGGAGGGCAGGAGGGCAGGGAGCGCGAGGGCAGGAGTGCAGGGAATGCAGGGAGCGGGAGTGCAGGGAGTGGGAGGGGAGGGAGTGGGAGGGCAGGAGTGCAGGGAGCGGGAGGGCAGGAGTGCAGGGAGCGGGAGGGCAGGAGGGCAGGGAGCGGGAGGGCAGGAGGGCAGGGAGTGCAGGGAGCTGGAGGGCAGGAATGCAGGGAGGGCGGGTGGAGGATGCAGCACTAGCACTGCTGGGCCACAGGCCGAGCGGAGAGATGACTGTCCCTGCCACCCGCTTCTCTCCGACGACAGTGGCGAAAGGTAGAACTGAATGAAACCGCCGTGGTTGTCTATAAATTCCCCCACCTTTCTCTCTGCACTTACTCAAAACCTGCAAGTCTGGCACTGACACACACGCGGCGCCGCCTTCTGTGCCAGTCTACTTCCTCCCGTCTTCTTCTGTTGCTATGACAACCAGGTGTTTCCTTCTGGCACTCTCTTGGGCAAGTTTCTGTTCTTTTGATTATTGTTACAGTCACTTGACTGTTTCTGTTGCTATGACCGCCAGGTGTTTCCTTCTGTCATTCTCCTGGGTAAGCTGCTGTTCTTTTCAACGCAGTTACGGTTACTTTGCCGTTGCTATTCATTTCATTATTGTTACGGTTATTTTGCCGTTGTTGTTCTTTTCATTATTGTTACGGTTACTTTGCCGTTATTCTTTTCATTATTGTTACGGTTACTTTGCCGTTGTTGTTCTTTTCATTTTTGTTACAGTCACTTTGCCGGTGTTCTTTTCGTTATTGTTACAGTTACTTTGCCGTTGCTGTTCTTTTCATTATTGTTACAGTTACTTTGCCGTTGCTGTCCTTTTCATTATTGTTACTGTTACTTTGCTATTTCCGTTGCTGAAGAAAGCACAGCGATCGATGAATTGTTCTTAATGGTATTCTTCTTCTATTTTATCTTTGAGTAATCATTTATTTTAATATAATCATCATTACTCTCAGCATCAGTGTGTGTGTGTGTGTGTGTGTGTGTGTGTGTGTGTGTGTGTGTGTGTGTGTGTGTGTGTGTGTGTGTGTGTGTGTGTGTGTGTGTGTGTGTGTGTGTTGTATGCACTGAATCTTGAAAACATGTCACATAAAAAAGAAAAGAAAAAATACATATAATATTGAGGGTTTGGCACGCCTTTATGAACCTGATGTTCGTTCATATATTGCAAACTTCGACTTTGTTTTGCTAACTGAGACTTTTTCGAACACATTCCCCTCTTTGCTGTTCCCGCTGTATGACGTTTTTTCCGTGTCTGGTGTAAAGTTGACAGATGCAACTACGGCGCGTCTCTCGGGTGGTGTGGCGCTGCTTGTAAGAAAGGAATTGAGTCGTTTCGTTGACCGGATCCACACAGAATATGACAATGTTATCATTTGGAAACTTTCCAAGGAGCTCCTGGGAACCGAGAGTGAAGTGGTGTTACTAGGGTCATATACTCCTCCAGCCAACTCTGTGTACTACAAAGAAACAGAAATTACTAATGGTATATCGCTGACTGAACAAAGTATTATGGATGTTATAGAGACTGTGGGTGATCTTCCCCTGATTGTGTTTGGTGACTTAAATGCTAGAACGGGTTCCGAGAATGCTACAGGGGCAAACTATGCCGATGAAACTTTTAATATTTTTGCACCGAATGACGAAAGCGGTCTTGATTAATCGACCATGCGGGTTTCAAAGGATAAAGAAATAAACGAGTTTGGAAAGTACTTGCTTAATATGTGTGCCCAGTTCAATCTTACCATCACGAACGGCACACTGGGAGACGAATGTGGAAAGTTTACGTATATTTCGACGTCTGGTTGTAGTGTAATTGATTATTGTATCAAGACAACTTCTTCATATGCCGATTCCACTGCATGTTGCTGAAAACATCGAATCAAAGCATATGCCAGTTGAACTTTTTATTGGAATTAAAAACGTAAGAGCGAAGCAACCAAAAAAACACAACTAAAACATTCAAAGTTGAAAAATACATTTGGTGTGACAATAAAGTGATGCCTTCACAGCATGCTTAAGGTCTGATGAGACTAAAACGTGTTTCAGTCAAGCCGAGGAGCTGATCGAGGCCGATGTCAGTTCTTCCATTTTAAAATTTAACGAAGAGTTGTTGACAGCAGGAGAGTGCATGAAGAAAACTAAAGACAACAAATATGGTTTGATTTAGAATGCAAACAGAGTAGGCAAGTAGTACGTCAATACTTGCGTAATTATCATAATGGTAATTTCGACACAGACAGAGCTAGTTATACACAAAAAAGAAACGAGTATAAGAAACTTCTCAGACAAAAGAAAGCTCAACATCGACGATCAGTACTAGATACTCTACAAAAAAGTAGCAGAGACCCTAAAACATTTGGGAAAACCCTGAAGTCTTTTGCACCAAAAAAGACAGTAACAAACTCAATTAAAAAGGATCAATGGTACCAGCACTTTTATAATGTGTTCAATACAATTTTTTTTAAATGACTCCAATGATATTGATGATGACGAAGTTGATGACGTGCATGGTTATGATGAAAATGGTGATAGCAAAAATGATGACATTGCTGCACTGGAATGCGATATTACTGAAGGTGAAGTCTATGAAGCAATAAGAATGTTAATGCAGCAGGACCCGATCTGATCATTGGAGAATTTTTCAAAAATTCTGCTACACATGTTGTCCCCTTTTTAGTCCGATACTTTAACAAGCTTTTTTTGTCTGGTTTATATCCTGACAATTGGTCGGAAGCGATTATTCAACCGCTGTTTAAGAAGGGTGACCCTGAAATCCCTGACAATTACAGAGGCATATCTCTTTTGAGCATTTGCAGTAAACTGTACAGTTACATTTGAAACAAAAGACTTACATGTTGGATAGACAACAACAATTTGCTAAGTGAGACTTATAGCACAACTGACCACCTTTTCACATTGTTAGCCTTGATCCAAAAGCAGTTGCTATGCCATAAGAAATTGTATGTTGCATTTATTGACTTTAGAAAGGCTTTTGATTCTGTTATTCGAACAAAATTATGGGCAATTCTGAGAAAGAATGGTCTAAAAGGAAAAATGTACCAAGCGGTAGTAAGCATGTACAATGTTGTTAAGAGCAAAGTATGGGCTAGAAATGATTTGACTGAATTATTTTTGTGTCCCAGAGGTCTCAAGCAGGGGGAAATATGTAGCCCAGTTTTGTTTTCTCTCTTTATTAATGAATTAGCCAACGAAATAATGCAACGAGGAAGACATGGTATACACTGATCCCTGACTTGATTGAAATTTTCATTCTCCTGTTTGCTGACGATGTGATCTTGGTTTCTGATACTGTATGTGGTCTACAAAACCAGTTGAATGTCCTTTTTGATACTGCAAACTGGTGACCTTTGCCCTCTTTTCCAGGTGACCCTCTGCAGTGTGGCCTTACTGGTGACCTTTGCTCTCTCTCTTTTCCAGGTGACCTCCATGGTGGTGGGCTGGTCCCTGCTGGCGAGTGTGACACTGGGTCACGTGGTCTACTACCGCCCGCTGCCCACCGACTGTCCGGACACAGCGCTGACCGACTCCCTACTGCGACACAACGACTCCTTCCTGTACGCCCAGCATGTCACGGGCCACTTCCCGGACATCAAGCGCCAGGCTGCAGGCAGCGGTTCAGGCGGCCCAAGGCATTGGATCAAGTCCAGCGACACACACAGCTCTCCCTCTTCTCCGGGCAGCAGTCCGACACACGCTGTCTCCTCTCGGCCTTCAGGCAACGCGGGAAAGCCAGGGGCCGCACGCACGGCACCGCTGGGCCCCCGTGCACCCAGTCAGAACCACAAGAGCAAAGCTGAAGACGGAGAGCTGGGCACTGCGGTGATCAACGCACGAAGGAGTCCTGGGGTCAAAGCGGCAAACAGTGACCTGTCTCAGACAGACACACGGCCCGGCACTGACCGCTCGCACTGGGGTCAGCTGAACTGGAGCGTTAACAGGGTGGAGGAGGACAGGGGGCGGGTGGAGGGGGACAGGAGCGGAACCAGCAATGACCGGCTTCCGGCACAGACGGACACCAAGTACCGTACTAAGTCTAAGCGATCATCAGTCAATCAAAAGTCTGAGGGTCCGTGGTCAGCAGGCCAAAGAACTTCCTCTTCCGACTCGGGAAGTGAAACGCCGCATGATGTCTTGGAGGGGTCCGGAGCATCGGTTCGGTCTCAAGATCCCCGTGTGAGATTAAGCTCCGCACAGAGAGGGAAGCTGCTGAACTATTTGCAAAGCGTTAGCGTTTTGCTCGGCAGCAACGTGAACGAGCTGCCGCCCCCTGACACAGCCACGGCCAATGGCACAGCGCGTTGGGCTAGCCGGGCCCTGCACTCACTCTTCCAATGCTTCGGAGCTGGGCCCTCACACATGGCTCTTCTGACACACAGGCCGACGACCTCTAGCGGCCACCCACAGCGGAGCCACGAAGATCAGGGACACGGCGGAAATGCAGAACGAGGACTGCTTGTCGAAAACAGCACAACACTGGCCGATGCGGACGAGAAGAAGAGAGCTTCCCATCAGCGTGAAGAACTCGCTGACGTCCAGTCTGTCTCGCTTCTGGCGGATCTGGTCAGTGGCCCCAAGCACAGCGCCCTCACAGCTTTGCTGCGGTGGGATCCGATGATCACAAAACGTTTGTCGTTTGTTCACCCCACGTGTCTGAACGGGAAGCTGGACTATGCGAAAAGCGTGACCGGTATTGACGCCAACATTGTGCAGCTGGTGAAACAACTTACAGACCTCTTCCCGTTTCCAGACGACAGCGACGCAGAAGAAGGTGGAGAGGGAAGAAGAGAGGTTCTCCAGCGTCAAGACGTTCAGCGTCAAGACACGCGACGTCACGCAGGGCTTACAGTTGCTCGAGGTGGGCCCACCGAGAGGCCGGCACAAAATCAAGATGGCGACCTTGCCGAAACAAGCGCGACTGGGTCGTTCCGGCCGAGTAACGACCGCCCTCCGTGGAAGGGTGAAGCGAGGGCGTTGGCTGGGAGCCAGAGTGAAGAGACAGAAGGCTGGCGGTCCGTGGGGCAAAGCGAGCGCCGAGTGGCCCGCTCTGTGTCCGTGACCAAGAGACCCAAGTGGACCCACGCGCTGGCGCGCGGAGCACCGCTGCCCTGGGTCTGCGCCAGCAGCACCAAGTGGCGCGACCTTGGCCTTCACGTCTTCCCGCGTTACGTGCAAGAGACCTCTTGCAGTGAAGACACCAGCGGAGACAACCGCGACAACGCTACGTGCTGGTTCGGCTTTTACAACTGCCGGCCCAGCACTTCCTCCGTTCAGGTCTTGGTGCGCCATACAGGAAGTTGCAACGACAGCCGGGTTCCACAGAACATACGCAGACACTATTTCCTGTCGATCATCAGCGTCAGCACTGGCTGTGTTTGTCGCTGACGAGGATAACGGGACTACAAAGAGAGATGGGACGCTGATGACTCTGAAAGCGTCATTATCCGTATGAGCCAGTGAAATCTCTATCAATCTATAAAAACATGTTGCTGTTTTTGGCAGGAAATGTTAACTTCTGATGGGCCAGGAACCGATTTTTGTGTGTGAGCTGCTCTAATATATTTATAAATTTAAATTTTGTTTTGTTTTAACTGACCAGTTGCTTCAAGACTAGGTTTTAACTGATCAGTTGCTTAACGGCTAGGTTTTAACTGATCACATGCTTGAAGGCTTGGTTTTGCTTCAAGGCTAGGTTCTAACTGATCAGTTGCTTTGAAGGCAAGGTTAGAGACGTCGGTCAGAAGCTGCAGGCTTCTTTGTCACCACACCTGTGCAAGAAGTCATCGTCATAATAATAATAATAGTATTAAGATGCTCAAAAGCTTAAATATTCTGTTTAAAGGAATGCGATTGTTGTTTGTTTGTTTGTTTGTGTGTGTGTGTGTGTGTGTGTGTGTGTGTGTGTGTGTGTGTGTGTGTGTGTGTGTGTGTGTGTGTGTGTGTGTGTGTGTGTATGATGAGCAGGTAAAATATGGTTGATCCAATGCGTCTGTGGCATTAGTGTATTTTCTATTGGTTGAAAATATTGCATACCAAGCATTGTTTGTTTGTTGATCGCCTTTATACAGGGGGTGCGGGCATAGTTCAGTGGTTAGAGCGTCGGACTCGTGAGCGAAAGGTCTCGGGTTCGAGTCCCCGGCAGCAGGAGTGGCGGAAGAATTTTCTTCTCCGGGTCACCTTTCTGTGCTGACTCTTATTTCGGTATCCGTTCCACCCCCGTGTTGCCGCAGTAGCATGTTAAAGATCCCGGCCATCCTGCCAAAAGTGCAGGTGGCAGGTTACAGCTAAACACGCATGCACCCTAAGTATATGGCTTTGCATGAAGTGACGTAACATGGTCAGTCAGTCAGTCAGTCAGTCAGGTGGTTTATTTCAGAAACCCCAGTGGAGGTACATGAAAGAACATCAGTGAAAGAACATCTGGTAAGACACGGCAGTAAACATAAAATACAAGTGCATACAACAAAAATAAACAAACGGCAACAAAAACAAAGACAAAATCGTACGCATTTCCAAAACAAAAAACAACGAGAAACCAGACAAAGATCATTAACCAAAACAAAAGCTTGAGGAAAAAATTAAAAAAAGGAGGAAAAAAAAAAAAAAAAAAAAGAGAGAGAGAAAAAAAGATGGGTACAGCAAACACACACACTCACTCACTCACATACACAGACACGCGCTTGCACATCCACCCACCCACGCACCCACGCACCCACCCACCCACACCCACACACACACACACACACACACACACACACACACACACACACACACACACACACACAAGATTTGGGGGAAAGGAGGGGGAAAGGGGGATTTGACAGGCATACATTCTATAAAACTAGAGATTACAACATTAATAATAATAATAATTAAAAAGAAAAAATGGAAAAAACGAAAAAAAAAAAAAAAAAAAAAAAAGTAGAAGAAGCTGTTATCGCTCTACGTACTCTTGACATCAGAATTCACTCATAATAAATTTCAAAAAGTGTGCTAAATTTACCAATAATCGTTTCTTTTTACTGCAAAAAAGACTGAAAGCAGGCAGTCTGCTCGAGAGCGGAGAACAGGACTGTATAAAAAAGCGATCAACAACAACATACCATCTACACCCCCCTCCCCGCCATACCCCCTTCCAACCCATCTCCCCGTCCATAATAAGCCTCATGGTTTGTGTGAACGTTAAGCACCATGTTTACTTACATACCAAGTTTTTCAAAGCGCTATGAACTGCTGTGAGAAGGGGCACTTCCTAAATGTAAGTTATTATCATTACCGCCCTGCCACACGCATTAGTAGCACATACGCTGGGGGTACGAAATCAAAATCCTCACTGACCGGGGACCGATGGAAGAGCAATTAGTTGCTAAGCTGTGGGTGAACAGTGACTGGTCCTGGCAAGGGGACGCTATCCTGGCTGACGGGGGCTATCGGTGGTTTGCCCTTGACCGGAATCTAACTCGCGGTCTGCACGTGCACCAAAACAGCCCCGCCCGCCGCCACCTGCCCTCCCCCCTCCCTATGTGCACCAAAGCCAGCCCCCCCCCCCCGGCAGCTCCACCCCACGTACACCAACCAGCCCCGCCCCCCTCCACCTGCCCCCCCCCCCCCACGTGCATCCAATCCCCCTCCTGCCACCTCCTGCCCACCGCCCACGTACACCAAACAGCCCCCCCCCGCCACCTTCCCCCCCCACGTGCACCAAACAGCCCCCCCCCCGCCACCTCCCCCCCCCACGTGCACCAAACAGCCCCCTACCCCTCGCTATCTCCCCCCACATGCACCACACAGCCCCCCCCCGCTCCATCCCCGTGCATCAAACAGGCCCCCCCCCCCCCCCAACATACATCAAACTGCCCCGCCACTTCCCCCCCCCTCCTCGCCCCACCCCTCATGTGACAGCTGTACCAGGACAGGTTGCCTTGTGCAAACTGCATTTACACTCTTGAGCTGATCTGCAGTTGACAGGTCAGTGTTTAAATGGCTGGACTCTTTGAAGCGCATGGCCACCATAGTACAGATAACAAACAAACCAAGAAGCAAGTAATCCTACAAACACTCAAACACAAAACAACCCGATTAGTCAGGAGAAATCACTCGCACAGGGGTTTAGCCTTTAAATATATATAAGACAAACCTCTGTGCGAGCGATTTCTAACACTCAAACAAAAATCACCCAGATCAATCCGGAGAAATCACTTGCACAGGGGCGGTTTGTCCTTTAAACATATAGGGTAAACCCCTTAGTGTGCAAGTGATTTCTCCTGACTGATCTGGGTGATTTTGTTTGAGTGTTTGTGTCTTTGCTGGATTATATATCAGGAATAACTTAGGAGAAGGCAAGGAAGTGACCTTTCAAACTTTCGAACACGGGGTCACGACGTTGAAGGTCAAGGCAGTTTATCAGCGTGCTGCTATCTATGGGGAGATCTCGCTTCATTACACAGCCATCAGGGAAATAGGCAAGAAATTGTCAATTGATTTCGTTGGGGGTAATTTTCTTTCAATCTTACTTCCTCAAAGTGTGCCACTCTCTAACGCCGTTCGGACGGCTGAGGCCCGCACAGATTTCAGTTGACACATCGCACAGATTAGCGGAGCGGACTGCGCATGACAGAGTAGACAGGGCCGCCAAAGCCACCCTGCTCAAAGACGTTGTGCCGCTTCGCCTGAAACCGACACATAGGTAAACCGAAGGGAAGAGAGACAAGAAGAGGTCCTTGCCTACGACATAGTTCCAATCATTATTCCTTTCTGGACTCTGGCCTTCAAAATCAGGGCGAAACGAATACGAACGTATCATCCGGACTGGAGTAACTGGAACTCATTTTCTGTCTGTCTCGCACACATTTGTGTTTTGCAAACTCCATTACCTTTGGTTTCTTGTTGCTTGGTACTGAGACGCGCTACCTCCAAGGTAACGGCTACCTCCGGGGGTAGACTGACAAATCGCTATGCATGGGTGCCAGGTAGGCCTACCCGCCGCGCCTGCCTTGGGGTTAATTTACCGCTGCGAGTTCCTCCCTGTAAACACTACCCGGGGGAGGTAACGGAATTAAAAATGGCCGCTCTTATTCTGCTACGCTACCGCCAGAGACGACTACTTCGAAGAAATCGGATTTTTCGGGACAGGACAAACCCTTTACACAAATTTAATGATTTGGAACTGTTTTGGCAGTTTAGATTCCGACGAGCGGATATTCTCCGAATGACAAACGAACTGAAAGAGGAGCTCGAACATTTGAATGGGAAGGGTGCGTTACCTCCCATTTTCACAGGCCGGAGAACAGCGCTGAATCCTTGCCAACAATGAACATCAATAGCTCGTCAAACGGTTTGTCCTGGACGGCTCCAGTTCCCTATTTTTTTGTGTGTTTCTTGTTTTTTTCTTTCTTTTTTCTCTCTCTCTGAAGAAGTCTTTCTTACTGCGGTGTTTGCGTTCGAACGCCAGACTAAGTTCGTGAAAAGCTGAGTCTTCCCATTTGCATTCAGCGCATCCCCCCCCCCCTCCCTCCCCTTTTTTTTTGGCCGTGCGGGCAAAAAAGACTGAATTATCTGACGCGCATGCGTAGAGGCTCTAATAACAGGGAAACCCCAAAAGGAGTTCCATCACCTAAAAATAACCGACAGTTACTTACCTGCCGGCCCTTCCGTGACTCATGCATGCGAACCAAACCAAATTCTTACTGCCACGGTAGCTACCGCCTGGGCAGCGTTTACCGGCAGGGTAGCAAAACCCTTTTCCATGCATACGGGCCCGGGAGAAGGACAGATCACCTCTGCCTACAGACAGGGAGAAGGACAGATCACCTCTGCCTACAGACAGGGAGAAGGACAGACCACCTGTGCCTGCAGGCCGGGAGAAGGTCATACCACTGCCTACAGACAGGGAGAAGGACAGACCATCTCTGCCTACAGACAAGGAGAAGGACAGACCACCTCTGCCTACAGACCGGGAGAAGGACAGACCACCTCTGCCTACAGACCGGGAGAAGGACAGACCCCCTCTGCCTACAGACAGGGAGAAGGACAGACCACCTCTGCCTACAGACAGAGAGAAGGACAGACCACCTCTGCCTACAGACCCGGAGAAGGACAGACCACCACTGCCTGCGGACAGGGAGACAGACCACT
Organism: Alviniconcha strummeri; assembly: GCA_963584105.1. NCBI lineage: Eukaryota > Metazoa > Mollusca > Gastropoda > Provannidae > Alviniconcha > Alviniconcha strummeri. The sequence continues at coordinate 11,984,996 of OY757555.1, read as the reverse complement.
GTCTACAGACGTGGAGAAGGACAGAGCAACGGTGTTGGAGTGTCTAAACGCCCCTGTCACCCCATCTCCCAGTCTTTAATTCTGGCTGTGGTGACCACGAACCTTTGTGGATAGCGTTGTAACTCACTCACGGCGTTGGCCTACAGAGACCGGCCAGTGTAGGAGTTACTTAGAACACAGCGTACTTGCTTAGAACACTATTTTTTACTTAGAACACAGCGTACTTGCTTAGAACACTATATACTTAAACTTAACTCTGCGTACTTACTTAGAACAGCATATACTAAGAACACTACGAACTTACTTCGAACTGGTTGAATGGCGTAAAACACCAAATTACTGACTACTTCCAACACTTGCATTATGACGTGTTTTTTGTTTGTTTGTTTTTCCACTCTCGTTGCTTTATTGCACACATGCTTTCAAGCCTACACTCCTTTCTATTCAGCAGCTGTTCAGTTGCAGGTGCAGTACATGAAGAATGGGAGCCAAGCGCAATGGCTGCACAAAGCCGGTTGCCCTTCTGCCACGCTGACCCAAGCACGAACAGGGATTATGACGTTATGTATGAGTAATAAAGCCATGAGCAACAACGCCGCAAAACTCGTTCTTAGAAAGTCCAAACTGATACGGTCATGTGACACCACTGCAAGAACTGCATTGGCTTCCGATTAAATTCCGATCACAGTACAACATAGCCACTTTCGTCTACCGCTTTTTCGACGGCTCCTTCCAGGTTATTCCAGACCCTAAATGCATATGAACCAACACGAAACCTTCGTTCATCGTGTGAGAAGCTCCCCACAGTCCCAAAGCGTAACCCTAAAACGTTCGGGGAGCGTTTCTTCAACGTTTTTGCGCCTTCTGTCTGAAACTCGGGGAGTGGGGATAACTCAGCGGTTAGAGCGCCGGACTCGTGATCGAAAAGTCGTGGGTTCGAATCCCTGCTGGAGCGGCGGGAGAATTGTCTTCTCCAGGGTCAACTTTCTGTGCTGACTACTACTTCGGTATTCGTTCCACCCCCGTGTTACCGCAGTAGCACGTAAAAGACCTCGGTCATTCTGCCAAAAGTGCAGGTGGCAGGTTACAGCTAAATACGCATGCACCTTACGTATGTGGCTCTGCATGAAGTGACATGATGCATGGCTGTATGGTGTACACAGAACGCGCTGAGATGGCAGCAGCTTCATGTGGCACCAGCCATGTCAGCGCTGTAAGTACACCAGTTCGGTGAATATTCAAAAACACACTGTAAAAAGCTATTCGCTCACGCAGAATCACATGCGAGCGCAATGAGTCTGTTCGAGAACGGAGAATAGCGCTATCTAAAAGCGATCAACAATAACAACAACGACGACAACAACAACAACAACATCTCTCTGCCACCCGATCTCAGAAATTCTTCTA
>OY757555.1:11964275-11983389 GCA_963584105.1 Alviniconcha strummeri | reverse complement strand
GACGAGGGCACCAGCAATAGAAGCACATCGCTTGGCCTTGTAGCAGGAACTCAAACAACAGCAACGTATACCTTGATTTTGTAACAGGGTAATAAAGACACACACACACACACACACACACACACACACACACACACACACACACACACACACACACACACACACACACACACACACACACACACACACACACACACACACACACCACCACCACCACCACCACCACCACCACCACCACCATTACCACCATCACCATCATCATCAACAACAACAGTCAGCTTATCACTTGAAACGACCTAACATCAGCAGATACCATTACTTTGCAGGAGGCAGCCAGATAGCCACACAGTCCTCCACTTTGTAGCAGGAAATCAAGCAACAGCAGATTCCTTTATTCTCCTAACAGGATATTAAACGACAGCAGTACATCACGTGATTTGTAGCTTGACAGCAAACACAGCACCACAACCGTTGATCTCGCAGCAGGATATGAATCAGCGGCAGTACATCACTTGACTCTGTAGATGGACATCAAACAGCGGCAACAGATCCCTTGGCTTTGTAACAGGACAGCAAACAACAGCGGGGCATCATTAAATTTTGACTTTGTAACAGGGCAGCAAACAACAGCCGGACATTATTTGACTTTGTAACAGGACAGCAAGCATCCTCTGCGTTGTAAAAGGACATGAAACAACAGCAGCATATATACTGATTTTCTTTTAGCAGGAAGAGCAGCAGCCGCCAGTGACAACAGCGGAAAATCAGACTTGTCCATGTAGCAAGGCATCAAACAACAGCAGCACATCTGCTGATCTAGCAGCAGCACATACTTCGACGGCAACACAGCAGCAGACCTTGCAGTGTACACCGTACATGAGCAGAACGTCCCTTCATTTTGTAGTGCACACCAAACAACAACAGAACACTGACTCGTCAATTAGCAAGACATCAAAGAACAACAGCACATGTCCCTTCATTTTGTAGTGCACACCAAATAACAACAGAACACTGACTCGTCAATTAGCAAGACATCAAAGAACAACAGCACATGTCCCTTCATTTTGTAGTGCACACCAAACAACAACAGAACACTGACTCGTCAATTAGCAAGACATCAAAGAACAACAGCACATGTCCCTTCATTTTGTAGTGCACACCAAACAACAACAGAACACTGACTCGTCAATTAGCAAGACATCAAAGAACAACAGCACATGTCCCTTCATTTTGTAGTGCACACCAAATAACAACAGAACACTGACTCGTCAATTAGCAAGACATCAAAGAACAACAGCACATGTCCCTTCATTTTGTAGTGCACACCAAACAACAACAGAACACTGACTCGTCAATTAGCAAGACATCAAAGAACAACAGCACATGTCCCTTCATTTTGTAGTGCACACCAAACAACAACAGAACACTGACTCGTCAATTAGCAAGACATCAAAGAACAACAGCACATGTCCCTTCATTTTGTAGTGCACACCAAATAACAACAGAACACTGACTCGTCAATTAGCAAGACATCAAAGAACAACAGCACATGTCCCTTCATTTTGTAGTGCACACCAAACAACAACAGAACACTGACTCGTCAATTAGCAAGACATCAAAGAACAACAGCACATGTCCCTTCATTTTGTAGTGCACACCAAACAACAACAGAACATTGACTCGTCAGTTAGCAAGACATCAAAGAACAGCATATCAAACAGCAGCACCACCTGATTTGAACTGAGCATCAAACAACAGAAGCAGCACATCGCGTGACCTTGTATTAGGACAACAAACAACACCAGGACTGTATCATTTGACTTTGTAGCAACAAACCGCAGCAGGACCGTATCCTTTGACTTTGTAGCAACAAACAACAGCAGGACCGTATCCCTTGGCTTTGTAGCAACAAACAGCAAACAGGACCGTATCTCTTGTCTTCGTAGCAACAAACGGCAGCAGCACATCTCTTGCCTTGTAGTAGGATACCAAACAAACGAACAAACAAAAGCAATTTTGTTTTACTTTGTAGCAGTACATCTGTCAAATCGACGATTCGAAGCATTTTCTTACGTTCGGTACCTACAAAACTTTGCTGACCTACAGAGACCTGCATTTTAGTTAATGAGTTTTTGCCTTACTGTTATGTTTGACCTACCTTTTCGTTGATGGGTTTTGATTTTGTTACCCTTTTAAACAATGTCTTTTTATTAGTGTAGTAGACCTATTGTGATGATGGCAATTGTTCAAAAACTGAAAAAGGTTCTTATGGTCCACTGTCGATCACGGTAATATAACCGAGATCATACCTCGAGCCAGAGACATTGGATAATCGAGACTGTTCACAGGCAATACATTTTGAAGCCTCCAAAAGAGTTGCATCCCCTGAACGCACACCCTTCGGAGCAATGTGCTCTAATGGTCAGCAGAATTACGCCAATTCGAACCAAGATCTTATATCACACACAGACACACACACAGACACACAGACACAGACACAGACACACAGACACAGACACACACAGACACACACACAGAGACACAGACACACACACAGACACAGACACACACAGACACACACACACACACACACACACACACACACACACACACACACACACACACACACACACACACACACACACACACACACACACACACACTGTCTGTAGCAGAAACTGGGTACTGATATTAGTTGGGATGAAAATACTGTGATAAAAGGAAGGTTCTCAGCTTGGCTTTAAAAGATGAAAGGGTTGGGCAGTGTCTAAGGTCTTGTGGGAGTGAATTCCAAATGTGGGGTCCAAAGCAAGGGAAGGTGAGAAAACCATGAGTCTTGTGTTTGTATTGTTGGATTTTCAGCACGCGGGTGTCAGAAGAAGAGCGTAGTGTACGAGACGGAGTGTAGACATGTAGCAGTTCAGAGAGATAAGCAGGACCAGAACCATTTATAGCACTGAAACACATACAAACGACTTTATACTTAATACGTTCCGAAATGGGAAGCCAGTGCAGTTTTTCCAGGAGAGGTGTTGCGTGGTGGTGACGGGGTGCCAAGAGAACGAGTCTTGCGGCAAAGTTTGGAATTTTCTGGAGAGGTTAGAGGACAGGATTAGGTGTACCCACGAGGAGACAGTTGCAGCAGTCAACCCGTGAGAGGATCTAGGAAGTAAGAAGAGTTGACTGTCAAACTAATACAACAGCAGCAATAACGAAGCACGACCGTGTCCAGCCCATCCTGCAGTCACTACACTGGTTGCCAGTCAGGGCGCAAATAGTGAACCATGTTTGCACGACATGCTTTAGCGTAATCACAGGTACTGGACCACAGTACCTCTTGAAACTTCTCCATCTGTACACTGGTTGCCAGTCAGGGCGCAAATAGTGAAGCATGTTTGCACGACATGCTTTAGCGTAATCACAGGTACTGGACCACAGTACCTCTTGAAACTTCTCCATCTGTACACTGGTTGCCAGTCAGGGCGCAAATAGTGAACCGTGTTTGCACGACATGCTTTAGCGTAATCACAGGTACTGGACCACAGTACCTCTTGAAACTTCTCCATCTGTACACTGGTTGCCAGTCAGGGCGCAAATAGTGAACCGTGTTTGCACGACATGCTTTAGCGTAATCACAGGTACTGGACCACAGTACCTCTTGAAACTTCTCCATCTGTACACTGGTTGCCAGTCAGGGCGCAAATAGTGAACCGTGTTTGCACGACATGCTTTAGCGTAATCACAGGTACTGGACCACAGTACCTCTTGAAACTTCTCCATCTGTACACTGGTTGCCAGTCAGGGCGCAAATAGTGAACCGTGTTTGCACGACATGCTTTAGCGTAATCACAGGTACTGGACCACAGTACCTCTTGAAACTTCTCCATCTGTACACTGGTTGCCAGTCAGGGCGCAAATAGTGAACCATGTTTGCACGACATGCTTTAGCGTAATCACAGGTTCTGGACCACAGTACCTCTTGAAACTTCTCCATCTGTACACTGGTTGCCAGTCAGGGCGCAAATAGTGAACCATGTTTGCACGACATGCTTTAGCGTAATCACAGGTACTGGACCACAGTACCTCTTGAAACTTCTCCATCTGTACACTCCCTCTAGAGAACTTCACTCTTCTGCAGAAACACGAATTCTCAAAATTCCTTGCTCCAATTCTGGCGTTGAAAAAGACTGCAATTTTTTTTTGGGTCTAGTTTTTTTTTTTATAATTATAGATTGCTCTCTTAGACTTATGCCTATGATGCTTGTGTTGCTGACGATTTTGCTGCACATGGAACACTGTGGTCAGTACAAAATGACGACAAGACATCGGTATGCTTTTTAATTCGGGGACTCTGTGTGACGATATATCTTGATTTGCAAATCGTCTGAGCTTTTGTTCTTCTTTTGCAGTGTTGTCCGAGTCACCTGAAATCATCCGAAAATGAAAAAAATCAAAAGAAGGGAAGATTTCCAGGATGCCATCCAGCCATACTTGAACAGCAACATCAGCAAAAACATTGTGAAGGAGCTGTTTACCTCGGCCTTTAATAGGGCCGAGGAAGCTATCCGCATCAGTATCAACGGGCAGGAGTTCCTGTTGCCCCGCGCAACCTGCACCAGAATCCCCAAGCTGCAAGCGATGCTGACCAGAAGGAAACATACAACCGAAAGAAGAGCGCATTTGAAGCCCGTCGATTCCGTGAATGTAACGGAGCTGTGCTTCGAACGTAATGCCACCGTCTTCACGGCGATTGTTGATTATGCTCAGAATTCCGAGCTGCACGTGCCGCAGGAAGTGTGCCCTCAGCTGTTCGCCGCGGAGCTCGACTTCTGGGGCCTTGACATTAACGAGGTTGAGCCGTGCTGCTACCCTGGGGTGGTGCACTTTCTGTGGGAGCAAGAGAAGTTGACAAAGTTCCATGGCTTTCTGCGCAACAAATCGCAGACCGATCTGTTCTGCAGCGGTAACGTGGGCGATTATGACATAGAAAATCTGCGAGGAGTTCAGAGAGTGCGCGCTATAGTATGGCAGATTCTGGAAGAGCCGTTCAGCAGCAGGCTAGCTCTTGTGCGTGCATTCCGGTAGTTTCTTTTGCTGCTTAGAATGTTTGAATTCTTTCTTTCCTTTCGTTCTCAGCGTTGGCGCTGTGGTTGGCTTATTATTGTTACTGTTGTCGCTGCTCGAAATTACGATGAGATATTATTTTACTAATAATAATGATAACAATAATATTAATTAATTCTTATAAAGTACTGTTCCTTAACCAGAGTTAAACTCATTGTGCTGTACAAACAACTCATGACAAAAAGCACACTAGCATACATAAAAATAAAAAAAGGACCTTAAGTATTGTTGTCTACCATAACAATATCACTTACCAGACAACACACACACACACACACACACACACACACACACACACACACACACACACACACACACACACACACACACACACACACACACACACACACCGATGCACAATCCAGTCAGTTCCCGCTCACCCACTCAAATACGCAGTACAATTAGTAAAATACTAATACTCTCTCCCTCGGTCTCTCTAAAAGAAAAAAAGAAACAACAACAACAACATACACACACACACACACACACACACACACACACACACACACACACACACACACACACACACACACACACACACACACACGAAAGAAGAAGAAGAAGAAGAAGAAAAGAAATGAAAGAGAGCAAACAACAATATCAAAACTTTCTCTTGAGTCTCTCTTCTCTCCCCCCCCCCCCTTTCTCATGCCTGGAACCCCTCCATCCCTTCCTCCCTCCCACCATCCCTCCCCCCATTCCCCCCTCCTCCCCCCGTCCCTATCCATATGCGTCCGTCTACACCCAACGAGCCATACTAAATTCTGCTGGAATACTTGGGCAATGAGGAAGGTTTTGAGGTGGGAAAAGTATTGGGTTGGAGGTAGAGTAAAAGGACATTGGTAAAGGTTTTGAAGTGGGAAAGGTACTGGGCTGGAGGTAGAATTTTGAGGTGGGAAAGGTACTGGGTTGGAGGTAGAGTAAAAGGACACTGTGTAAAGGTTTTGAGGTGGGAAAGGTACTGGGCTGGAGGCAGAGCAAAAGGACACTGTGTAAAGGTTTTGCGGTGGAAAAGGTATTGGGTTGGAGGTAGAATAAAAAGACACTGTGTGCACTTGAATGTTTGAAACAGACTAGTTGTCCAACGGCGTGTCTTCCTGTACACTCACTACCACTCTCACTTCTTGTGTATAGTCCAGATTAAACTATTGCAAATTTGTTCTCAAGGGCACTCCCAGCTCTGTTATTCAACCGATGCAGAAAGTCCAAAATACTGCTGCACGCCTTATTCTCAGAGCACCACGCCATCAAAGCTACACACCTCTCCTACAGCAACTCCACTTACTCCCAGTTTCTGAACGAATAAAATACAACTGAACGAATAAAATACAAAACTGCTTGCATGTGTTACAACGCAATCACAGGTTCCGCTCCCTCTTATCTTTCTGAGCTACTACACCTTTACGGTCCTTCCCGCTCTCTCCGCTCTTCGTCAGACACACGAATGCTTAAAATCCAACGCTTCAACCGCAAAACCCATGGCTTTCGCTCTTTCTCACACTTTGGCCCACACATCTGGAACAATCTCCCCGAAGACACCAGGCTACTCTCTCTGCCTTCAGAAGCAAACTCAAGACATTTCTCAGAATATTTTTGTTAAGCAACAATGTCCTTCACCCCTATCAGTCTGTACAGTGTGTGTGTGTGTGTGTGTGTGTGTGTGTGTGTGTGTGTGTGTGTGTGTGTGTGTGTGTGTGTGTGTGCGCGCGTGTGTGTGTATGTGTGCATCTTTTGCATAGTTACGCTTGAATGTCTACATTATGTGTTAGCTTATTTTTTTATTGCTGATAACATTTTTCATCTCGATGTACATTATGTGTGTTATACTACACTTGTTCAGCGCTTTGAGCCGCAGGTTAGGCGCTTTATACATTTCCATTAGTATTATTATGCTTAGTTTTTAATGCCACATACTGACTGGTTATTTGGAGACAGGAATAACAGCTGTTCGAAAACTACCACCAGAATCATTACCAAATGAATTCTGGTATCATCGTCGATTCATTTCCATCATCATCAAGAGGTTGTTTTTGTTTTTTTCATTGTTTTTTTTTTTCATTTCTTTTTCCAGTTGCCAGTGTTGCCAACGTACCCAAAAGAAATGATTTAAATGTTATAGTTGAAAGTTTGAATTAAATGTTATAGTTGAAAGTTTGTTGCCATGAAATTTGCTGTAATCATGTACAGTCCCAAAATGTTTGTGTTTCTCCTTCTCTCTTGTATTTCTAACCAAAGCCCTAGTTGTCTCGTCCCACGCCGTTGTTGTCATCTCCTCTTTCACAGTATCTGCAGCCAAAGCCTTTTCTTTTCTTGGCTCTGATCTTCATATTTCATTATATCTGCACCCAGGATTTCGAACTACATTTTTTTCTCGACTATTTTGTTGTTGTTGTTGCAGGAAACTCGATAGCTTTTTTCGGTCAGCTATACTTGACCATGGACGCACATAATTATTCAGTGTTGTTGAAACATACACAGGCCCCCGTCGGTCTGATATTACCGTCGAGGTTGTCTGGCTGTAAAAACAAAAACAAATCCCTACACACGTTCCCAGCGCTGTTAAACTGCATAACAGTAATGTTCGTTAGTCGTTGCCTGTTCCTGCTAGTGTCGTGTTCCTTTCTTCTTCTTCTTCAGTCCCAACTTGCAACTGATAATTTGATTCTCATTTTGAATGTTAGGCCACTGATCATTTGCTGTTGTCTTTACTGTTTTTGTTTGTTGCAGGCCTATTTCTACCTACTGTGCTTCTTTATTCTGACGTCTTTCTTCATCATAGCCGCCGAATCCGTTCAGGATTATAAAAATAACCATAACGAAACCATTTTTATTCTGGAACACTTGTGTGCCGGCGGCCTTTACCTGGACTACCTCCTCAGGATAGTTGCCTGTCCGCACCTCAGGCGCTTTTTCCTGGACCCGATCAACTTGACCGACAGCTTGGCCGTCTTCTCCAGCGTGACCAAGACCCTGGCAGAGGGAGCGCTGGTGTCGGACACCGGAAGTACGTGGTTCACCGCCATAGATATATTGCAGCTGCTGAGAATCCTCCGCTTGTTGAGGCCCATGTCCAAAGTGACGGGGTTCCGCTTGATTTACTTCACACTCAGGTGTAGCTTTCGCGAGCTGCTGCTTGTCTTCATGCTGTTGATGTTCCTGATGATAGTGTTCTCTTCGCTGCTGTACTACCTCGGAGGGAAGAAGGACATCACGTCCATCCCGCACGGCATGTGGTTCTCCCTCATTACAATGACCACCGTCGGCTATGGAGACATCGTCCCTAAGACGGTAGGCAGCACGATTGTGTTGTTCCATTAAAAAAAAATTTTTTTTTTGCTTGGCGATTGTTTTCCTTCGATCTGCTTGCTGGTTCGATTTTTGTTCTCTACGTGATATTTTACTGAGTCAACATTTCGTTAGACAGCAAATGGATGGTAACGTCCTGTCCACTGGAGAGAATCACCACAGGACAAATAAACACTGTCATCAGCCAGTACACAGCCTCAGTCTCTTACTTACCCCGAAAGAAGACCTTTTGGACGGACAATACACGGGCAAACGTCTTCGTTTTAGCGTAAAGCAAATAGAAGGATAATACCATAGTTATTGATAATGGCTTGAACTAAGTAAACCTTACCTTCTTTCATCCTTGTAACATGCATTTCTCAGTGGGGCAGCAGAATCCTTTGCATCGCTAAGACAGTTTTGCATGCCGCAGAAAAGAGATTCGGTGCTGAAGCGAGGAGTTAAATTGCATACATCCGTCTCATAGGCAAACATTTTGTGTAGGGCAGTGTCACTCAGTAATACTATACAGAGGCTGCATGCATAGATAGAAGTCAGTTAGACCGAGTACTGAACCCTGAGAAACGCCGTGCAGCAGAGAGGACGGCTCCTATTCATGATCAGAACAAAAAAACCGGCTTTCTCCACTGAGATATGACCACAAGAACGCAAGAACTGTATCATGGATACTAAAAACATCTCTCAAACGGTCCAGAAGTAGGTCATGATCTGTTGTATCAAATTCCGCTCTCAGAGATCGAAATGAGGTCACAGTCGCTACTGGTCAAACGGTCGTTAAGGACACGAAGTAGGTCTGTGTATGTACTGTGTCGTAATCTATACATCTATCGTTAAGGACATTAAGTAGGTCTGTGTACGTACTGTGTCGTAATCTATATATCTATCGTTAAGGACACCAAGTAGGTCTGTGTACGTACTGTGTCGTAATCTATACATCTATAGTTAAGGACACGAAGTAGGTCTGTGTATGTACTGTTTCGTAATCTATACATCTATCGTTAAGGACACGAAGTAGGTCTATGTACGTACTGTGTCGTAATCTATACAGCTATCGTTAAGAACACGAAGTAGGTCTGTGTACGTACTGTGTCGTAATCTATACATCTATAGTTAAGGACACTAAGTAGGTCTGTGTACGTACTGTGTCGTAATCTATACATCTATCGTTAAGGACACGAAGTAGGTCGGTGTACGTACTGTGTCGTAATCTATACATCTATAGTTAAGGACACTGAGTAGGTCTGTGTACGTACTGTGTCGTAATCTATACATCTATAGTTAAGGACACGAAGTAGGTCTGTGTATGTACTGTTTCGTAATCTATACAGCTATCGTTAAGGACACGAAGTAGGTATGTGTATGTACTGTTTCGTAATCTATACATCTATCGTTAAGGACACGAAGTAGGTCTGTGTATGTACTGTTTCGTAATCTATACATCTACTGAAAAAAACATGCACAAATTGTTGCGTTCGAGGTGTACAAGCAGGTGAGAAAACCTTGACACAAAAGGCGGGTTTGACACAGGCCAGTCATTTCTGAGAATGTTGGAATTCAGAAATGCTTTCTTTAGGAGAGCTTTGGCCTCTTTCAACGAGTCTGATACAGAACCTGTAGAAAGGCAACCATTAACCTTATCAGTTAAAATAGCGGCAAGCTCATCGATACATTCAATCAAGCAGCAGTAAAGTTGGGATGGGTTCGAGATCACAAGAGTTTGGAAAACATTTTCCGCAGAGTTTCACGGTCACATCTTTGTGTAACAGCATGAAAGCAAGTGAATACAGAACCAGAGAACAGTTTCTCTGTTACAGTATCTTTGTGTAACAGTGTGAAAGTAGGTGAATACAGAACCAGAGAATATTTTTTCTGTTACAATATCTTTTGTCGAACAGTGTGAAAGTAGGTGAATACAGAACCAGAGAACAGTTTCTCTATAACACTATCTTTGTCAGTGTAACAGTGTGAATGCAAGTGAATACAGAACCAGAAAACAGTTCCTCTGTTACAATGCCTTTGTGTAACAGTATGAAAGCAAGTGAATACAGAACCAGAGAACAGTTCCTCTGTTACAATGCCTTTGTGTAACAGTATGAAAGCAAATGAATACAGAACCAGAGAACAGTTCCTCTGTTACAATGCCTTTGTGTAACAGTATGAAAGCAAGCGAATGCAGAACCAGAGAACAGTTTCTCTGGTTCTGTATTCAGTGTGAAAGCAAGTGAATAGAGAACCAGAGAACAGTCAATGACACTGTGCACCACACTGTAATACTGTGTGCGCGTGCGTGCGTGGGTTTGTGTGTTCCTTATAATTATTAACATTGTGTGTACGTGCGTGCGAGATGTTATGAGTGTGAGTGAGCGCGCGCGATCATGTGTGTGTGTGTGTGTGTGTGTGTGTGTGTGTGTGTGTGTGTGTGTGTGTGTGTGTGTGTGTGTGTGTGTGTGTTTCATTATGCTTATTTTTGTGATTTTGTTTATAAACTATTGATTTGTATGCGAGTATTTGCGCGTTGCGTGTTTTTCTTTAATTAAGTTGTAATGCGCTTAGAGTCCCTAAAAGGGCTCTGAGGATGCGGTATTCATTCAGCTTGTGGTGGTCTTTCCCTCGTTTGGGAATAGGTCTCAAGAAGCTGTCTGTCCAGTCTTCGGAAATATAGCCTCTGTTGAAGCTTCCTTATCAGACGGTGTACAGCTCAGCCCTGTCCTCTTCTGTTAGGTTCTTGATATTCGAGTATCGAATCCTATCCGGACCAGCTGCTGTATCTTCTCGCTTCTTCTAAGGGCTTCGTGAATTTCTCCTCTGTGAGTTCATCGTCGGGGCCACTTTGTGCAATTGTTCTGTTGGGATCACTCAGTGCATAAAAACAGCAAACCGCAACACATCATAGTGTACCCTGACGGCTCAGTCACAAGTCAGGGTGGGGCTTCACTGTCAAGGTGCAACTACCATCCCTGAAGACAGTACAGCCTGTACGGTCTCCATCTCCAGCTTGACAATGGAGGTGGGAGCAGTCGCGCATGCCCTCCGCTGGATGGCCTCAAGAGGTGACAGTCAGACCACACATGCCGTCATCATTGTAGTGATCAAGGCGGGAGCTTAATAAAGCGGCGACAAATCCATGTACTTGTTGTCAGCCGCTTTTGACTCTGGTGCGTTTGCTGTTGACTGTAGTTATTTGAAGTGTAAACAATGAGATGAGTTTGTTAGTGATGGCAATGTTTTACGTCGCTGTGATGCCCATACTTTAAAATATTTTCCTCCATTGTTTTTGTTCCCCTGGTCTTCAGGTGACCACAAGACTGATCGGATCGGTGGTGGCGGTCTGCGGGGTTATAATGATGTCAATGACGACACCCATTATGGTATCCAACTTTCATTCGCTCTACATCAACTCAGTGGTGGGAGAGCCATCGTCCATCAAGAAAATTAGAAGAGAGAGTGGACAGTCTCCCGAGAGCTCCGTATCCGCTGGATCAACAACAAATTCAGCCACACAGTCATACATCGCGCCGTGGAAAAGACAGTCTTTCAGGTTTTCCTCTGGAGACGTAAAAGAGAATAGCATCCCCCAGCAAGGAGAGCCACAAAAAGCCAGAGTATGTCGTGTTTCGGCTTGTTGCCGCCTACCCGGCAAGAGGCGGTTGGCGTGCGTTCATCCGAAGAAGAACGCCACATCTGTTTCTAAGGATTCTCTCACACGTGAATTTAGGGCGAAGACAACCACGACTGAACACATTTCTCCCACTGTGGTTAGTAATTTTCTCTCTTCTTTCCCCCACCCCTCTCTCTTTCTCTTGCTCGCTCTCTTTCATTCGCGCTTGTCAGCAGAGGCAAAAAAAGAGAAAGGGAGGATTTTATATATATATATATTTTTTTTTATAGATGTAATAGGGTAAAGTGATCGTGCGTCTTATAGATGTAATAGGGTAAAGTGATCGTGCGTCTTATAGATGTAATAGGGTAAAGTGATCGTGCGTTGCACAGTGCGAGAATTTGTAGTAAACTGAACAAGCCTAATGTTCCCCTGAAAGTAATAGAAAAAAAGAAAGTGAACTCAATGGATAGACTAAAATTTCAGCTACTGACCTACTTCACTTTTATAAACAGCTTTTTCCAGTCGCCACTGACAACTTTCTCTACCCGTCTGTACAGCAGGTGAACAAAAGTACGAATTTCTAACCTTTCCTACTTACTTCGCGAAATACATTTATTCTAATCGTTTAGTTTATTCATTTGAAAACGAAGGCATTTCATTTCTAATAGTTTTTATTCGATTCAAAGTAATATTTCAGCTGTAAAAACGTGCCAAGTCAAAAATCTGAAACAGTACGAGGCCCAGAGCACTCGTGCAAATCAACACACAAGGGAGATAATTAGCGCTCGAAATACGTAACAAAAGTACAGCGACAAAGACCTGAGTCGCCTGCGGCAACTCTGACCTGGCATACGTGTAAATACGAGGTACATAAGCTCGAGGTATGGAGGATGTACAACCCGCCTCCGTGGACGTTAAGCAACATAAAAGCCAAAAAAAAAAAAAAAAAAAAAAAAAAAAAAGGATGTACAAACAGAGTTCAGGAGATAGGTGAAAGTCGAGGTGGCCGTCCTGGGTTGCCCGTCCTAATGAGCCTTACGGTTTCTGTGGACGTAAAGCAACACTGAACCGTGCTCACGCATTGGTCACAGTTTTTTCCTAATATGTCAACCGGACATCCGAGGACATTCAGCTGTACATCACCAGGATGTACCTCTAGTGGAGTTTATGTATGAATGATGAATGAATGAAAATTTATATATAGCGCATAAAAACCTTCCACACAAAACCTTGCGTGTTCACAGCGCCAGATGTATCATGTATTTACACGCATGGCGGGTGAGAGTTACCGTAGGCGACTCAGGCCTTTGTTGTTGTACTTTTGTTACGTATTTCGAGCGTTAATTAACTCATTTGAGTGCCAAAAGTCAAAGTAATCTTGAGTCGGACTCTATGTCGCTTAAATTACTATTGACATGAAAAGTGTACAACGCTTGATCAGCTTGTAAAACTGACCCCCCCAAAAAAAAGTTCGAAAGGTACTTCACATTCAGGACTGACCTTTTTCTGTGTGTGGAAACTGTAGTCGTTGCTTAGTTACTGCTGAGCTGGGGAAAGCTTTGCAGTCTCAAGCTGCCCTCGGAGCCGCTGCTTTTGCGTCACTGTACACATGAAAACTACTAACAACGCGACAGGAAGACGAACGAGCAACCGTTCAGAATATTGACAAAAGCTCTTGTCATTGCATCGGGCCGACATTATTATCAAAGATGTGTGTATGTGTGTGTGTGTGTGTGTGTGTGTGTGTGTGTGTGTGTGTGTGTGTGTGTGTGTGTGTGTGTGTGTGTGTGTGTGTGTGTGTGTGTAGAAAACAGTGTAGCGATATGTATATATATAATCTCCCTCTCCCCCCACCTCTATACCCCCCCCCTTCTCCCAGTCCCTAATAAGCCTTATGGTTTTTGTGGACGTTAAGCACCATGTTTACTTACTAATCCTTTTTGAGACTCCGGTCTTTGTTGTGTTTGTGTGACGTCTTTCGAGCGCTAATCAACTCCCTTGTGTGTTGGTTCTGCACGAGCGCTCTGGGCCTCGTTCTATTATAGATTGTGATAATTCACTCCCAGGCTAACATGTAAATGTGTATATAATTATGTGCGTTTTTATGTTGAGCCAGTTGCGAGATCAAAGGGTTAAGGCCAATCTTGAAAAAAAAAAAAAAAAAAAAGTAGAAGAAAAAAGATAGTTATGTTTTGTGCCTGTGTCTCCGAGTGTGCCTGAAATAAAGGCTCAATATTCCACTGGAACATCGGTTCGATTCCGCGTCGGCTCTCCTTTTTCTTCAAAAGTTGTGGTTTGTGCACACTGTCTTGTGACTTTGTGCCTCACAATTAACGAAACATTAAAATGGCTCTCATCTCTGCCCATCTGAATGCATGAATCATTCTGCTGGTGACAGTATAGCAATAGGTATATAATTTCCCTCTTCCCCCACCTCCATACCCCTTCTCCCCGTCCCTAATAAGCCTTATGGTTTCTGTGGACGTCAAGCATCATGTTTACTTACTTCCTTTTTGAGAGAGCCGGTTTGGCCTAGCGGTAAGGCGTTAGGCCGGTAAGCAGAGGGTCCTCGGTTCGAAGCCGCTTCGGCTCTCCTTTCTGTTAAAGTTGTGGTTTGTGGACACTGTCTTGTGACTTTGTCCATTACAGTTATGAAACATTAAAATGACTCTCATCGCTGCCCACCTTAATGCGGAAGTCATTGTCGTGGTGACAGTGTAGCGATATGTATATAATCTCCCTCTCCCCTCACCTCTATACCCCCCCCTTCTCCCAGTCCCTAATAAGCCTTATGGTTTTTGTGGACGTTAAGCACCATGTTTACGTACTAATCCTTTTTGAGGATGTACTCTGGTGGAGTTTATGTACCTTGTATCTTTACTCTGCCAGGTGAGAGTTAAGGCATTATTGTGTTTTTGTGACGCATTCCGAGCGCTATTTAACTCCCTTGTGTGTTGCTTTTACTTTCTGGCAGAAACGTTTAAACACGAGCGCGCGCACGTGCACGCACATGCACACGCAAAACGAAATTAATTGCCGTAAATGTTAATTTGTCCTCAGTAAATGTTGGGGTGCTGTGCCGTTTTAAGGCTAGCCTGGTGAAGGGTCACACACCCCGACAGGTGGCTCAACACCAAACCACGGCACGGCCATGGCAGCAAAAGTTACTTTATACAAGGTCGTCACTTTTATCTGATCACGTTGCCAGATCACGTTGTCACGTTGCCAAACGGATCTAGTGAACTGAACAACTACCGCCTCCGTTTGTTCTGTTGGGCGATTTTAACTGCCGTTCAGCGCTTTGGGGCAATGAGTCCTACAACAGCAGAGGACAAAGGTTGGAGGACCTCTTTTCTCAAATGGATCTGTGTATTTTAAAGGACGCTTCAGCAACGTATATTCATTCCGCCACCGGTTCCACTTCCGTACTGGATCTCTCAATTTGTGCTCTATCTCTGATCTTAGACTACGAGTGGAGAATACAGGAAGATCTGTGCGGAACTGACCGTTTTCCTGTAATACTAACCAGTAACACTGTTTAAGAAGACGCTGCGCCTAACAGATGGAATTTTTAAAAGGTCGACTGGCTGTCCTTCCGTGCTTATGTCGTTCTAGACTAATGGAGGAAGCGGTTACGTCTGCGGAAGATCCCGCAGGTCAGTTTACCAGTCTTCGAATAAAAGCGGCAGAAAATACCGTACCTATAGAAGGCACATCTTTCCTCTAAAAGAAACCTCCCCAAATTTCCATGGCTCGATGATAATTGCAACAGAGCAGTTAAAGAAATTAGATGATTTTTTTTGATTTTTTACAGTATTAAGAGTAGCTGAGTAGAACACGTCCCGTAGTTACCTAACAGGCGGAGCGTCGGTGAAGTGTCACACTTTTGGACCTTCTGATGGTGATCCAACTGGATCCAGTGGCGCCCACAGGTCTGAACCGTAGGACGGGTTTGGGAACCTTTGTGTCGAACAGGAGGGTTGATGCTTAGGCCTTTAAGTACAGGGTTAATGAATAAAGAGTGCTTTCGGAAGTGTGGTACCTTTTATATAGTGATTAAAGTTAAAAGAGTGTTTAACTGTGTTATAAGCTGTAGTTGCCGTTCATGAGTAACTGAACTGTGCATCATTTGCTAAATGTTGCTTAATTAAGTTAGTTACCTAGGTAATGTTTAGTTAGTGGATGGATGGAACAGCAGCAGTTAAAAGTAAGGAAGCAGCTCTTGTCTGATGTACTCACAGATGAGGTCAAATGGGGATGCGGAACTGTCACGCAAATATTGTTTCTAGAGCAGTAGGTCGTGGGAAGGAACTAATTTGAGGGCAGAAGGCAAGTGACCCAAAAGAGTGAGTACGTTGGGCTAGAAGATATTAAGTGGCTCCAAGGATGCAAGTTAGGCAACCAATGAACGATACAGGGAAATGCAGAAGTTGTGACTTAACAGGTCTCTGCTAAACCTTTGCACGACTGTCGGAGGGTGTCTGACCCATTCTCACTTCCAGAAAGAAGAACACACTTTGGTCATTGAGAGCAGAGGACAAAAAACACAAACCTAGACATTACATTTTTGTGGGACTTAGAAAATCATGAAGGGCTGGAAGCAAACGTGTTAGTCATGGTGGTGTGAGTAAGTTAAGGAACAAAGTGTTAGTCATGGTGGAGTGAGTAAGTTAAGGAACAAAGGGTTAGTCATGGTGGTGTAAATAAGTTAAGGAACAAAGTGTTAGTCATGGTGGTGTTAGTAAATTAAGGAACAAAGTGGAACAGGAATTATAAGTTGCTAGAGAGAAACATTTGTTACGTACAAGTTATAACTAACTGTAGAGAGTGGTTTTAAGGACACGTTGTTGACTTAGTGGAATATTTATTTTATGCTCCCACCACGAAGATGATCAGGTATCATTGTTAGATAGATCTATTTGATGTGGTATATTGTTTGTGGTGAATTCTTTTGTATAAACTGTGTGGAGTGCAACACTGCTCTTCCTGGTGCTTTGTGTTAACGGTTAGGAGGTGTGTCGGTTGAAGGTTCTCTCTCTCTCTCTCTCTCTCTCTCTCTCTCTCTCTCTCTCTCTCTCTCTCTCTCTCTCTCTCTCTCTCTCTCTCTCTCTCTCTCTCTCTCTCTACCATTTGAGCACGTTGCTAGTTGGCCGTCGTGTGGACACTCGGACACATCGGCTACGTTTGTGTGTGTAGTGTCAGGGTTGGTTTGTGTGTAATGTTAGGGCATGTTGTGTGTAGTGCCAGGGTAGGTTTGTGTGTAATATTATGGCATGTTGTGTGTAGTGTCAGGGTAGGTTTGTGTGTAATGTCAGGGCATGTTTGTGTGTAGTGTCAGGGTAGGTATGTGTGTAATGTTAGGGCATGTTTGTGTGTAATGTCAGGGCATGTTTGTGTGTAGTGTCAGAGCATGTTTGTGTGTAGTGTCAGGGTAGGTATGTGTGTAATGTTAGGGCATGTTTGTGTGTAGTGCCAGGGTAGGTTTGTGTATAGTGACAGGGTATGTTTGTGTATAGTGACAGGGTATGTTTGTGTGTAGTGTCAGGGTAGGTTTGTGTGTAGTGTCAGGGTAGGATTGTGTATAGTGACAGGGTAGGTTTGTGTGTAGGTTTGTGTATAGTGACAGAGTAGGTTTGTATGTAGGTTTGTGTGTAGTGTCAGGGTAGGTTTGTGTGTAGTGTCAGGGTATGTTTGTGTGTAGTGTCAGGGCAGGTTTGTGTGTAGTGTCAGGGTAGGATTGTGTATAGTGACAGGGTAGGTTTGTGTGTAGTGTCAGGGCAGGTTTGTGTGTAGGTTTGTGTGTAGTGTCAGGGTATGTTTGTGTGTAGTGTCAGGGTAGCTTTGTGTGTAGTGTCCGGGTAGCTTTGTGTGTAGTGTCAGATGTGTAGTGTAGTGGGTGTGAACCCGTCCGGTCAAATACCCGAACTGGTACATCGTTCATAGCAGGCGTTAGTATAGTTGTATGCGTGATTTCCATTAGTTCAGGAGCTGTGTGAGAGTCGAGGTGGCCGTCCTGGGCTGTCCGTCCTAACGAGCCTTCTGGTTTCCGTGGACGTAAAGCTATACTGCACCATACTTCAGCATTGGTCTCAGCTTGTCTCTAATATGTCAACCGACATCCGAGGACATTAAGCAACACAACCGAACCGAGCCATTAAATTTAATTTTAAATAAACTAATACCATGCGGACCCACTCTGATTGCAGACTTTGAAGTCGGTACAGGAAGACAAAGCGGACGGTTACGACGCCGATCAGGACACGGAGGAGGAGGCCGCAGGCAACAGGAGCCGGAAGTACGCCAGCAGTGCCATAAGGGCCCGGAACGAACGGTTGATACGGCCTCATTATCGAACGTGGTACGCTGCTTACGACAACACGGACACCGATGGTGACACTGAATCCGACCACCCGGGCAATACTGGCCCCACCGAGTCGTAGGTTTTACAGGCTGCAAACCACCCGCAGGACGATGCTTCCCGCCTCTCTTCAGACCCAGTCACCAACAACGAAACCCACGCCGACATAGCCAAAGACAGCAGCGATCCCAGCACTGTAGCAGCACCAGCTGAGACTAGACGTATAAGGAGAAAGTAACCGAGTGCCCCAAGTGTTTTGTACATCCAGTATGAAGAACTGGCCAGTCATCCAAGATGACGCCTAAGAGAAGCCAGATTTGACAACTGCTATGCAGAATAGTTTCAACGTCCGATCGTCTAAAACGTGACAGATTTGACAACTGTCTGGCAACTGTCTGGCAAGCGGGGATAGCTCAGTGGTTAGAGCGCCGGAATCGTGATCGAAAGGTCGCCGGTTCGAGTCCCAGCAGGAGTGACGGGATAAATTTGTCCTCCAAGGTCACCTTTTTGTGCTGACTCCCATTTCGGTGTCCGTTTAGCCACCGTGTTACAGTAGCAGTGTGGCTGTGAAGTGGCCAGCAGAAGTGGAACTTGGTTGGTACTAACCGCACGCTTGGTTCAAAGCCCCGACTTTGCTTCAGTGTTGTGAAAGAAAGGAGAAATGTAGCCGAGGGATAGAAAGTGCATCTTACCACCCTCACTACCTCTGCACACACCCTCCCCCA
>OY757555.1:11956775-11959275 GCA_963584105.1 Alviniconcha strummeri | reverse complement strand
TAAATGGTGTTTTCAAACACTGTCAGCGGCTGAGACTAAAATGGTGTGTTCAAACACTCTCAGTGGCTGACGTTACAATGGTACGTTCACACACTCCCAGTGGCTGACACTGAAATGGTGTGTTAAAACACTCTCAGTGGCTGACACTAAATGGTGTGTTCAAACACTCTCAGTGCCTCACACTAAAATGGTACGTTCAAAAACTCTCAGTGGCTGACACTAAAATGGTGTATTCAAACACTTTCAGTGGCTGACACTAAAATAATACGTTCAAACACTCTCAGTGGCTGACACTAAAATGGTGTGTTCAAACACTCTCAGTGGCTGACTCAATGGTATGTTCACACAATCCCAGTGGCTGACACTAAATGGTACGTTCAAATACTCTCAGTGTCTCGCACTAAAATGGTACTTTAAAAAACTTTCAGTTGCTGCCACTAAAATGGTGTATTCAAACACTTTCAGTGGCTGACACTAAAATGGTACGTTAAAAAACTCTCAGTGGCCGACACTAAAATGGTGTGTTCAGACACTCTCAGTGGCTGACACTAAAATGGCACGTTAAAAAACTAACAGTGGCTGACACTAAAATGGTGTGTTCAAACACTCTAAGTGGCTGACACTAATATGTAAGTTCAAAAACACTCAGTGGCTGACATTAGAATGGTGTGTTCAAACACTCAGTGGCTGACACTAAAATGGTGTGTTGAGATACTCTCAATGGCTGACACTAACATGGTTTGTTGAAATACTTAACCTCTGAAATGATTTGCTCAGATACATGACATGAAGTGGTGGGTCGGAGGGTGGCCTACCCCTAAAGTGGTGTGTTCCGATACGTGACATGAAGGGTGGCCTGGAGGGTGGCTGAGGGAGGGTGCATGCAGATTAAAGGTTGTGACGACTCGAGGAGTGTGGACGGTCCTTATGCCGTGTGCTGCAGACTCTGGTGAGGGGTAGACACGGCGGGGTAGAGACGATTATCAGTGAGAAACAGCGTGGTAGTGACGATCAGCAGTGAGAAACGGCGGGGTAGAGACGATCAGCAGTGAGAAACGGCGGGGTAGACGATTAGCAGTGAGAAACAGCGGGGCAGACGATCAGCAGTGAGAAACGGCGGGGTAGAGACGATCAGCAGTGAGAAACGGCGGGGTAGAGACGATCAGCAGTGAGAAACGGCGGGGTAGACGATTAGCAGCGAGAAATAGCAGGGTTGAGACGACCAGTAGTGAGAAACGGCGGGGTAGAGACGATCAGCAGTGAGAAACGGCGAGGTAGAGACGATCAGCAGTGAGAAACGGCGAGGTAGAGACGATCAGCAGTGAGAAACGGCGAGGTAGAGACGATCAGCAGTGAGAAACGGCGGGGTAGAGACGATCAGCAGTGAGAAACGGCGAGGTAGAGACGATCAGCAGTGAGAAACGGCGGGGTAGACGATCAGCAGTGAGAAACGGCGGGGTAGACGATTAGCAGCGAGAAATAGCAGGGTAGAGACGATCAGTAGTGAGAAACGGCGGGGTAGAGACGATTAGCAGTGAGAAACAGCGGGGTAGAGACGATTACAGGTGGGAGGGTAGCAGGGGTGTCGGATGTCTCAGCGTGTCTTTCCAGCGTTAGGCCGTGCGGACCGTTCCGGTGTGTGGTGGTCACGACTGCATTAAAATAAAAAAATTTTTTTTATATAGCGCTATTCCCCGCTGAGCGAGGTCAACACGCTTGTTTACATACATGTACATAATATATACCATTTACATTTAGTACATATCATATACAAGCAATCTCATAGTACACACTTAATAAATTACACTAATATAAAACAAGTACTTGTAAAATGGCGCATAAAATAACTGTTATAAAGCATAGAGACGTTACAATAATTTAAGACAGGTACATAATTATAAAGCTGTGTTCTAAGTAATTAATATTATTACTACGTTAAACACACACACACACACACACACACACACACACACACACACACACACACACACACACACACACACACACACACACACACACACACACACACACACGCACGCACGCGCGCGCACACACACACACACACACACACACACACACACACACACACACACACGCACCTCCCCCTCCCCCCTCTCTCCCCCCTCTCTCTGCCCCTCTCTTTGTCTCACATGCACACATACTCTCTCTCTCCCCACCCACCATCTCTCTCGCTCCCTGCACTCTCTCACTCTCACTCTCGCTCTCTTAACGACCGTGAAGACTGTATCGCAACAGACTGCAGCGCCTGCCACAAGCGACACGTACAGGGCGTGTTGCAGATGTGACGCCTGGATCCGTATGGGCAGCCCAGCCGTCAGAAATACAAGCTGGCTCATTCGTGACGACTGGATCAGCGCTGTCGCTGAGGCAGGGACGGTGAGTCTAGCTAGTTCCTTCTGTGTCTTCGAGGGCTTTGTTTCTTACTTGTTTTCTTACTTTCTAACTTCCTCTTTTCTTCCTTTCTTTCTTTCCAGCTTTA
>OY757555.1:11931775-11951775 GCA_963584105.1 Alviniconcha strummeri | reverse complement strand
GGAAACAGTGTAGGCTCTCCCCTGTGATGAAAACATGAACACCGGCCACAACAGCAAACAAACAACCTGCCTCTGCAGGGACACTGGCGTAAAAGGGACGATGCGGGCCCAGCGCACAGGTTTTAACACCTTAGATAATTGGGGCCATAAAACACCTACCCAATCAAAAAGGATAAAGGACAGGAAAGAAAAGATTAAAGAGTCATGGCCCGGAACATGTATACAATACACTCGGTTACAAGTGTTTTAATTGTTATTATATTAGCTTCCAGGAAATATAATCTTTTTGGAAGTTTCTTGTCTGAGTAATAAATTATTATCATGTTAATGGGTTGCATCTGTTTTGAGACACCCTGTACATTTGTCTTAAACATACTGAACAGTGTACCAGTCCAGTCTTGCGAACTCGATCCTATTCTCACCGCGCGTCTTCATGAAAACCATGACATCCTCTTGCTGACCGTCACGAACATCATCAACACATCTCTTAATTACCACTGGCATTGCTCCACGTGCTCTGCAGACTGCCGTCGTCAAGCCTGTGTGGAAAAAGCCATCATTTGACAAGAATCTTCTGAAAAACTACCGTCCCATCCCTATCCTTCCATTTCTGTCCAACATCCTTCAAAAAGTCGTTCTTCCCAACATTCTCTCCTATCTCCAAGAAATCAGCCTCAGGAATCAGCCTGTCGAGCAGGACACAGCACCAAGATCGGTTTGTTACGTGTTGTAAACGACATTCTCTCCGCTCTGGATGACGACAACATTTCTGTTCTTCTGTTGTTGGATCTTTGCGACAAAAGAAGAAGAGATGGATGGCCGTTGACACTACTGACCACCAGATTCTCATCTCCCGCCGGATACCTGTTTTGGGCATTCAGTTTGCTGCGCTCGGTTATATCTCTCAGACAAATATAAGTCCACTTCAGTCAATAACTCATCACAGCTCATGTGCGGTGTGCCTCAGGGCTCAGTACTGGGGTCCGTTCTCTTCGTCGTGTACACCACACCTAGATCTCACTGATATCATTGCTAATCACTCTGCAAATCAAACACTACACAGCTCTCTGGTGTCACTGCTAACCACTCTGTAAATCATACACTACACCTCTCTCCAATATCATTGCTAACCACTCTGTAAATCATACACTACACCTCTCTCCAGTATGATTGCTAATCACTCCGTAAATCATACACTACACCGCTCTCCGATATCATTGCTAACCACTATGTAAACCATCAGCTTTTCGCAGATGACTCGCAGCTCCAGAAATCCGCTCCTCTCAGTGAAGTGACCAACCTCACCAAAGAACTCAATGCATGCACAGACGACATAAAAACACGAATGGCCGAAAATCAACTCAAAATTAACGATAAGAAAACAGGAGCTCTTTTCTTTGCTTCTTCTTCTTCCTTGAAACCTTCCACTATTCCCCTCCCCGATTCGGTTACTCTTGGCTCTCACAACATTCCCATTTCTGATTCTGCCAGGAACCTTGGATTCATTCTTGACCCAAAACTGTCAATGAACAGGCACGCCATATTAATCTGTCAAACAGCTTATTTCGAGCTCAAACGCATTAGTCCTGTTCGCAGGTTTCTCGTCGAAGACGCAGCCAAAAGTCTTGTTACTTCCTATATCATCTCACGGATTAACTACTGCAAGTGTTTCCCTGTGGATACACCCAATTCTGTCATCCAACCTCTCCGGACAATTGAAAACTGCCGCAAGACTCGTTCTCTTACCAGCCTGTCACCACCACTCTACAAACCTGAAAAACATTGCACTGGCTTCCCAATTTAGAACGTATTAAGTACAAGGTCGCCCTAAGTGTTTCAGTGATATAAACGGTTTTGGTCCTGTTTATCTCTCTGAACAGCTACATGTCTACACTCCGTCTCGTACACAACGCTCTTCTTCTGACCCCCCAATGATGAATATTCAACAATACAAATGCGAGACTCATGGCTTACACACTTTCTCTTCCTTTTGTCCCCACATATGCAGTTCATTCCCACAAGACCTTAGACACTGCTCAACCCTGTCATGTTTTAAACCCAAACTAAGAAAACCGTCCTCTTTTCACAGCACTTCCACCCCAGCTGATACAATACCCAGTTTTCGCTACGCGCGCGCGCGCGCGTGTTTGTGTGTGTGTGTGTGTGTGTGTGTGTGTGTGTGTGTGTTGTGTGTGTGTGTGTGTGTGTGTGTGTGTGTGTGTGAATGAGTGTGTATGCATTCAGATCAATGTCATGTATGTAAAATTGGGCTGAATCCGTTGGGTTTATCTTTCTGGCTTCATATAATACTTCATGTAAATTGCATTAGTAGCACTGCCCTCTACGTGTGTAATATATGTATTGTGTTTAGGTTAATATGTATCAGTTCAGCACTCAGGATGTCGATGAGTGCACGCTAAATGTACATCATTATTATTAAATAGTTTTTTTTTTCTCTCTCTCCCACCCCCCCTCCCCCCTGTTTTCTGTACAAAAAAGTATGCAACTGGGCCTTTTTACTTGCATGCCAGGTGAGAGTTACCGTAGGCGACTCAGGTCTTTGTTGTTGTGTTTGTGTGACGTCTTTTGAGCAATAATTAACTCCCTTGTTTATTGGTTCTGCGCAGGCACTCTGGCCTCGTTCTGTTTCAGACTGCTTCATCTAATAGAAAATACATAGCTGGTGTTTGTTTGATAGAAACCTGGACAACTGGTCTCGTTTCGTCTAAAAGAGAACACACACACACACACACACACACACACACACACACACACACACACACACACACACACACACACCACACACACACACACACACACACACACACACAAACACACACACACACACACACACTCACACACACACACACGCACACACACACACTCACACGCACGCACGCACGCACGCATGCACGCACGCAACGCACGCACTCACGCACGCACGCACGCACGCACGCACGCACACCACACACACACACACACACACACACACACACACTTCACATCACATCACATCACATCACATCGCATCGCATCACATCACAAAAACTCGAAAACGAAAACTGTATTTTACAAGGGTTTAAGTTCAGTCAAAACCTGTCTAACAACTATTCCTTTATAAGCTACTGATGAATAATAGAACTAAACAAAAATGAGAGAGAGAGAGAGGAGGAGAGAGAAGAGAGAGAGAGGAGAGAGAGGAGAGGAGAGAGAGAGAGAGAGAGAGAGAGAGAGAGAGAGAGAGAGAGAGAGAGGAGAGAGAGAGAGAGAGAGAGAGAGGAGAGAGAGAGAGAGAGAGAGAGAGAGAGAGAGAGAGAGAGAGAGAGAGAGAGAGAGAGAGAGAGAGAGAGAGAGAGAGAGAGAGAGAGAGAGAGAGAGAGAGAGAGAGAGAGAGAGAGAGAGAGGAGAGAGAGGGAGAGAGAGAGAGAGATTGTTTAAAGCAGTGAAGCCTTTCATTTTTTTTTGTGTACACACACACACACACACACACACACACACACACACACACACACACACACACACACACACACACACACACACACACACACACACACACAACAAGCAAACAAACAAAAAACAAAACAGAACACACAGCTGGTGTTTGTTTGATAGAAACCTGGACAACTGGCCTCGTTCTGTTTCAGACTGCTTCATCTAATAAAAAAACAAAAAAACAAAAAACAGCTGATGTTTGTTCGATAGAAATCTGGCGAATTGCCGTTTCGTTTGATAAAAACAAAACAAAACGAAAGTAAAAAGTTCCAGGCTGCAGCTTATTTGATAGAAAGATGTGGTTTTGCCGTTTTATTCAATTCAGTGGAATAATAGAGTGGCGATTTAACCGATCTATAATGACTTAACTGCCGTAAACCGACACCGTGTAACTGCCTTGCGAGATAATGTGATAATGGCATTATCGATCTCCTGGTGCTGACTTGATCTGTGTCAATGGCATTATTGATCTCCTGATGACGTTGTGTGGCAACGCCGTCAACACTGAAGAGAAATGACATATAATCATTATTTGAAAAGCGCAATTCCAGCCCAGGCATAGGATACCGCTGTCTGTGACAGAGACCGAGTACTTCATGCTGGACATCCCACTGGTGCAAATCGGACAGAAAGTAGAACAGGTCAAAACATATGCTTCAGATTCCGGGCACTTCAACCGATGCAAAACAGACACAAAATGGAACAGGTCAAAAATACTTCAGTGCCGCAGAAAATTGCCACAACCCACCCCATGAAGCTGCGAAAGGCTGTACAGACTGGGCCGGGTCAAGGTTTGGACGGGTCAAGGGTTGGACGGGTCAATGGTTGGATGGATTGGTCATGGTTAAATGGGTCAAGGGTTGGACTTGCCCCGTTTGTGTCGCCTCTGTCTGGGGGCATGTTTTTCTGTCCAGTGTTTCTCAGTCTCACTGTCCCACCTTTGTTGCTATAGTGATTCTTACTGCTGTTACCACTGCTGCTACCGCTCCCATCGATTCCCCTCCTCGGCTCGCCCTGATATAACTATACCGGTTGACTGGGCGTAAACTACCAACTTACTTACTTACTTACCCTCCTCGGCTACTACTGCTACTACTACTACTACTACTACTACTACTACTACTACTACTACTACTACTACTACTACTACTACTACTCCTACTACTATAGATGCCCACTGCATGAGGTGACAAGGTTGTAGTTGAGATGGCTGATCAGTTAATCGATAATCGATCAGCATGCTTAATGTTGCGTATTGTCGAATAGGATTTGGACACAGTGTGGTACATGCATTCAGAAGTATGTGTAGCTTCCATGTCAAACATTGGGTCTGGAGCACAATGGGCCTGGTACACACAGGGCCTGGTACACACTTGGCCTGGTACACAATGGGCCTGGTACACCGAACCCGATTGTAGTGCTGGAGTACAGGTCGGACCGCCCCCTGGTAGAGGCAGCGAACGTTATTCTCCCTTGCAGTTCATATGTGTAGAATCCTGCTTGTCGGTGTAAAGAAAATACCTTTGATGATCAACTGTTTTCTTCTTTTGCTTGGCAGGCAGCTGTGGTGCAGATCGACTCGTAGAGTGGATCAGACTTCGTCTGAAAACAACATGCTCCTCGTCGACTTCTCCTTGTAGAAACAAACTCCATCACGTTGATCAAGACAAGTGCTGTGTTCCGAATTCAGAGCGAGCGGTAATCATACAAATTATACAACTAACAATAAAGGTAATGGTAATCATTCATACACCTCATACAACTAACAACAAGGGTAACAGTAACCATTCATATACATCATACAACTAACAAGAAGGGACTGCGAAAAGCAAGGCAAGAAATGAATAAAAAATCGAAAAAAATAAATCATTTCCACAGCTCAAGTTAGGGAAAACAATCCATTAAAAAAAATCAAAATAAAATTTAAAAAATCAAACAAACAAACAAACAAAACCATGTTCAGTATCCAGTTAGGGGAAAAAACATTAAAAACAACAACTCACACTTGCCCAGTATCTAGTTAGGGAAAAAGCCATTAAAAAACTCACACCTGTCCAGTATCTAGTTAGGGAAAAAGCCATTAAAAAACTCACACCTGTCCAGTATCTAGTTAGGGAAAAGCTATTAAAAAACTCACACCTGTCCAGTATCTAGTTAGGGAAAAAGCCATTAAAAAACTCACACCTGTCCAGTATCTAGTTAGGGAAAAAGCCATTAAAAAACTCACACCTGTCCAGTATCTAGTTAGGGAAAAAGCCATCAAAAAAACTCACACCTGTCCAATATCCAGTAACGGAAAACAATCCTTAAAAAACAACTCGTCAGGTATCCAGTCTGGGACAACGGTTCCTACAACACTAAGTGGATCAGAATTAAGCGTGACTTGCAGCCAGGATGCCATCCGCGGACCGAGTGAGGTTTAACCTGACGGGTAGGAATTTTGAGGTCAGCAGCAACACCTACGACAAACTCGAGCGGCTGAGCGTTAAAAGTAAACTGATGATTAAAGAGTCCCGGATGTGTGACCCCAAGGGGGAGGTGTTCCTGGAGCGAGACCCAGCATGCTTTGCGGCACTAGTGCGGTTCTGTCAGCAAGGCAAGCTACACCTACCCACTGCCGTGTGTCCACAGGTCTTCCAGGTGAGAGCTCACTCGTATCGCACTGCTGTCTACCCACACTCCGAGCACTGCTTTCCGGCTCCTTCCTCCAAACTCCTCCATATTTAGTTACGCCACTGAAGGGGCACTCTTTATCTCCGCGCAGCTGTCCACCGACGCGGTCAGCGCCCTCCGAAAGGCTCGGGTACTGATAAGACTGTGGAAGCAACCTAGCGCCCAAACACGCACGTAAACATGAGGCGCATCCACCCCGGTAAAAAAGAAGAAAAAAGAAGAAGAAGAGTTCCGTCTCGATTCAAACGATTTTGGTTTTATTTGAGCTGGCATAAGCAACATGGTCAGTTATAAAACAAATGTGTGAAATAATTTGAGTTGTTTGTAACAAACTTACTTCTGTTTGAGCACCAACAAAACACTGCTCGTTAGTTGACAGTTTTCTGGACCCTATGGTGTAACCGAATACGGCAGTGGTTGAAGGAAGGATGTCGTAAACCAGTGCTTGGAGTTTGCTATCTACCCTGTCCTTCTTCTTCTTATATTTTAGCTGTTGGGTCTTTTCACATCAGTGATATTGGAATGATCTTCATATATCTATACTGTCCTTCTTCTTCTTTTTATATTTTGCTGTTAGGTTTTTCAGTCTTTTCACATCAGTGATATTAGAATGATCTTCATAATCGTATCTGATAAAAACATACTTCAGCAAATTACACGAAGACAACAACAGACTTAAAAACAAAAACAAAAAACAAAACAAAAATCTCCTGATTATGAAGGTGTCACTCATTGTTATAAGAATACTTGATGGTGTGTGTGTGTGTGTGTGTGTGTGCGTGCGTGCGTGCGTGCGTGCGTGCGTGCGTGCGTGCGTGCGTGCGTGTGTGTGTGTGTGTGTGTGTGTGTGTGTGTGTGTGTGTGTGTGTGTGTGTGTGTGTGTGCGTGCGTGTGCGAGTGCGTGCGTGCGTCTGTCCGTGCGTGTGTGTGTGATATATGTGAGATAAATAGTTCCGATTCACCTTTGACAATTATGAAGCGAATAAACTGATGCACTGACTGACTGATTAATACTTGCCATTTAGCTGATACACAAATCATCCTCGCTGAGGAGTTAGACGAGGACATTTCTTTGAGCTTTGTGTGACATACGTATCAGCACAGTTTCAGTTGGAGTCTGGCTTGCTTTCCCCTGAGTAACGCTTTTCCGTGAGTTACAACACAATACAACTCTATTGTCTCTGTGTAGAGAAATGTGCATTCTGGCACGTCATTTACATAAAATATTCAAGCCATTTTACAATAGGACATCAAGAATACAATAAAACACGGAGCTAAAATCTGCTTTCCCCCGAGTAACGCCTTCACCTGAGTAACGCTTTTCCTTGAGTAACGTTTTCCCCCGAGCAACGCTTTCCCCCGAGTAACGCTTTCCCCCGAGTAACGTTCCCCCTGAGTAACGCTTTCCCCTGAGTAATGCCTTTCCTTGAGTAACGCTTTCCCCATAGTAACGCTTTCTCCTGAGTAACGCTTTCTCCTGAGTAACGCTTTCTCTTGAGTAACGATTTCCCCTGGGTAATGTTTTTTCCTGAGTAATGTTTTCGCTTGAGTAACGTTTTCCCCTGAGTAACTCTTTCCCCCGAGTAACGTTTTTCCCTGAGTAACGCTTTCCCCCGAGTAACGCTTTCCCCCTGAGTAACTGCAGCAACAAGACGCCGGCGTGGGGCAGTGCAACCAACCGCCGACTCGAACGTGGCATGGTTTTATCCTTACCACTTGGTCCCTGCCCACGGTTGCGTAGGCCTGTGACACATGACCTGGGTTTGGCTCTCGTCCAAAGGAGTAGACACTCAGTCCGTTGCCTTAAGCCGAAGGACACGGTGAGGACGTGTTGAAAGCTGAACTACAGAATTCCCGTACAAAGCTCTATTTTGATATACCCCAGGGGGTACAACAAAAACAGAAGACGACAGAACAGGCAAAACTAGAGGAAAACCCCAGAAGACAACAGAATAGGGAAAACTAGAGGAAAACCCCAGAAGACAACAGAATAGACGAATGAAGAGAAAAACCCCAGAAGACAACAGAATAGATGAAAGTGGAGGAAAACCCCAGAAGACAACTGAATAGACGAATGAAGAGGAAACCCCCAGAAAACAACAGAATAAACATAACTAGAGGAAAACCCCAGAAGACAACAGAATAGACGAATGTAGAGGAAAACCCCAGGAGACAACAGAATAGACGAATGTAGAGGAAAACCCCAGAAGACAACAGAATACGCAAAACTAGAGGAAAACCCCAGAAGACAACAGAATAAGGAAAACTAGAGGAAAACCCCAGAAGCTAACAGAACAGACGAATGTAGAGGAAAACCCCAGAAGATAACAGAATAGACGAATGTAGAGGAAAACCCCAGAAGACAACGGAATAGACAAAACTAGAGGAAAACCCCAGAAGACAACAGAACAGGCAAAACTAGGGAAAACCCCAGAAGACAACAGAATAGACGAATGTAGAGGAAAACCACAGAAGACAACAGAATAGACAAAACTAGAGGAAAACCCCAGAAGACAACAGAATAGTGAAAACTAGAGGAAAACCCCAGAAGATAACAGAATAGACGAATGTAGAGGAAAACCCCAGAAGATAACAGAATAGACGAATGTAGAGAAAAACCCCAGAAGATAACAGAATAGACGAATGTAGAGAAAACCCTCAGAAGACAACAGAATATAGACAACTGTAGAGGAAAACCCCAGAAAACAACAGAATAGACAAAACTAGAGGAAAACACCAGAAGACAACAGAACAGGCAAAACTAGGGAAAACCCCAGAAAACAACAGAATAGACGAAACTAGAGGAAAAACCTAGAAGACAAGGAGATTGTGGCTGCGTGACATGAAGGAGATTGTGGCTGCGTGACATGAAGGAGATTGTGGCTGCGTGACGTGAAGGAGATTGTGGCTGCGTGACATGAAGGAGATTGTGGCTGCGTGACATGAAGGAGATTGTGGCTGCGTGACGTGAAGTGATGTGATGCGATGTGACGTGATGTGATGTGATATGACGTGATGTGACGTGACGTGATGTGATGTGGCGTGACGTGATGTGACGTGATGTGATGTGATATGACGTGATGTGACGTTCACCCCGCAGGACGAGATGAAGTTCTGGGGAGTGGAGCTGTCAGAGCTGGAGAACTGCTGCTACAACACCATGGTCTCCTTCCTGGAGGATCGCATCGTCGTCGACAAGTTTGAGAGCGGGTAGGTCTTGCCACGGGTGCCTTTGGCTGCGTTCTGCCGTTACATGTTGTGTTCAGTGTCGTTGTGGTCGGGCGTAGCGTGGAAAGTGTATACTGCTCTTGTGACTTTGGCGAGGTGGTGTTGCTGCTACTGCTGGTGGCGTTGATGTAGTTGGCGAGGTGGTGTTGCTGCTACTGCTGGTGGCGTTGATGTAGTTGGTGGTGGGTATGGGATGTGCTGAATACCGTTTTTTTTTGTTTGTTTTGTTTTTCCACGAGATCCCAGAGTGTCAGTTTCTGGTTAGATTTAGTGCATACATATATAACATTAAGACTACTTTACAGTGCACTGGCTTCCCGACAGCAGACACCAATTATACACTTCCAGCAGAATACAAAAAGTGTACATGTCCAGCAGAATAGAAAAGGTTCACATTTCCAGCAGAAAACAAAAAGTCCACATTTTCAGCAGAATACAAAACCTTCACAGTTTCGGCAGAATGCAAAACCATCACATTTTCAGCATTATACAAAACCTTCACATTTTTAGCAGAATGCAAAACCTTTACATTTTCAGCATACTACAAAAAGTTAAAATTTCCAGCAAAAAGTAAAGATTTTCAGTAGAATACAAACAGAGGACGTTTGCAGCAGAATGGAAAAGCTGCACAAAACCAGCACAGTATAAAGTACACTTTTTCAGCCGAGCGAAAAAAAGCACACAAAATGGCTGGTAATCACTATGAGGCTAACGCTAAAATGGCCGGTAATCACCATGTGGCTAACACTAAAGTGGCCTGTAATCACCATGTGGCTAACACTAAAGTGGCCGGTAATCACCATGTGGCTAACACTAAAGTGGCTGGCAATCACTATGAGGCTAACGCTAAAGTGGCTGGTAATCACCATGAAGCTAACGCTAAGGTGGCTGGCAATCACCATGAAGCTAACGCTAAATGGCTGGCAATCACCATGAGGCTAACGCTAAAATGGCTGGTAATCACCATGAGGCTAACGCTAAAGTGGCTGGTAATCACCATGAGGCTAACACTAAAGTGGCTGGTAATCACCATTAGGCCAGCGCTAAAGTGGCTGGTAATCACCATGAGGCTAACGCTAAAGTGGCTGGTAATCACTATGAAGTAAACGCTAAGGTGGCTGGCAATCACCATGAAGCTAACGCTAAGGTGGCTGGCAATCACCACGTGGCTAACGCTAAAGTGGCTGGTAATCGCCATGTGGCTAACGCTAAGTAGCTGGTAAGCATCAGGTTGCTAACGGATGGGTTAACGCTAAAGTGGCTATATAACGTTGGCGCTGGTTTTGATATGGTACAACAGCTGAGAATTAAAACTACTAAATACAATTCAGTCGGGTGATTGTGTTGCTGTGTCTTGACAGGTTCGTGCACACCGAACCGACAGGTCCAGCCACGAAGATGACATCACGACAGTCTTTCCGACACCGAGTGTGGAACATCCTGGACAAGCCTTCATCGTCTCGCCTGGCCAAGGTAGCATGTTCCCAGAAATTCCCAGTTCACTGAAAGCCCTAATACAACAACTGTATAGACCCCCCTCCCCTACACATCCACACCCACACACACTAACGTACACACGCACGCACGCACGCGCGCGCGCGCGCCCGCACACACACACACACACACACACACACACACACACAACACGGTAGACGTACACGGTGGAACATAAACACGGTGGACTAAAGACACGGTGGAACATAAACACGGTAGACTAAAGACACGGTAACATAAACATAGTGGACTAAAGACACGGTATCATAAACACGGTGGACTAAAGACACGGCGGAAAGTAAACACCGGGGACTAAAGACACGGTGGAATATAAACACGATGGACTTAAGACACGGTGGAACATAAACACGGTAGACTAAAGACACGGTAACATAAACATAGTGGACTAAAGACACGGTATCATAAACACGGTGGACTAAAGACACGGCGGAAAGTAAACACCGGGGACTAAAGACACGGTGGAATATAAACACGGTGGACTAAAGACACGGTGGAATATAAACACGGTGGACTTAAGACACGGTGGAATATAAACACGGTGGACTAAAGACACGGTGGAATATAAACACGGTGGACTAAAGACACGGTGGAATATAAACACGATGGACTAAAGACACGGTGGAACATAAACACCGGGGACTAAAGACACGGTGGAACATAAACACGGTAGACCAAAGACACGGTAACATAAACATGGTGGACATAAGGCACTGTAACATAAACATGGTGGACTAAAGACACGGTAACATAAACACGGTGGACTAAAGACACGGCGGAACATAAACACCAAGGACTAAAGACACGGTGAAACATAAACACCAAGGGCTAAAGACACGGTGGAACATAAAAACGACAGATTTAAGACACGGTAACGTAAACATGGTGGACTAAATAGACGGTAGAACATAAACACCAGGGACGAAAGATACGGTGGAACATAAACACGGTAGAATAAAGACACGGTAAAATAAACATGGTGGACTAAAGACACGGTGGAACACAAACACGATGGACTAAAGACACGGTTGATCATAAACACGGTGGACTAAAGACACGGTGGAACATAAACACAGTGAAACATTGTCGAGTCGGCAGAGTGATTTCGTAGGTCTTTCCTGAGACTGGATATTGAAACCGATCCTGTGTCTCATGCACATGCGCCATCCACAATCAGTATTGATGGCGTCAAGTCACCAAGGTAATCGAGATGGAAAGCGAGGCTTCGGAGTGTATTCATAGGATGCAGTGCAGACGGCAAAATCAGTACGTGCACTCGCCCCTTGTTAACACCTCAGCCCCGTCTTCCCTCTCGTGACCCGCGGTGACTTATTATGAATGGTCAATATCTGAGAGCTTTGTGTGTGTGTGTGTGTGTGTGTGTGTGTGTGTGTGTGTGTGTGTGTGTGTGTGTGTGTGTGTGTGTGTGTGTGTGTGTGTGTGACAGGCGTATTTTCTGGTGTCCTTGACCTTCCTGGGGATGTCGCTGTTCTCCATGGTGGTGAGCACTCATCCGGCCTTCAGGCGGGATATGGACATAGCAGAATGGAGAGAGGCCCTCGGCAACGATTTCGAAGACTACAAAGGATTCCTCAAAGACCGTTTCGGTTGGAGCGATGATATGGACTATTATTACCCTGATCCCCCGGGCCATGATGTCGCGAAAAGGTCAGCTAACGAGGACGCCGTGCATTCCGACCTGAACAACGAGGTTGCCATGACTACAAAATGGAAAGAGACTCCTTTGCGCACCTCGCTTCGTGGACCCTTTGAAAAGAGTCCTGCTGAACCGGAGGGCGAGCGGGAGTCGGAAGTTCAGAAAGCACCACACATCGAAAGCAGCTTTCAAGATTCAGACCAAGGTTCCGTGGTCCTTCCGAGAGAAGCCGCGGAGAATGGTTTAGGCTCTGCGTCTGGTCCGCCACGGTACGCTGATTTCACGGACTCAGGCATGTCTGCGGCGTGGAAGGCGCAAGAGGTCTTATTTGAAAACGCCAACCTCTATGAAGCAACACTGACCGCGAGCCGTTCCAAGACCGATGACAACATATTTAGAAAGCCATCGTCCGAATCTGGAAGGAATGATGGCTTGAAAACCACGGTACAAGAAACGCCCAGAGACTATTCTTCCAGCAAGGGCAAGCCAGCTGACCGAGGCGAAGAACCGAAGGTGAATTATGCCCGACGGAAACGAGGGGCACCCCCTCCTGCATCAGCTGATCGAACCACGACACAGTCTCTCGGCAGTCTGCAGCAGAACGACACAGCAACCGACCGACCCGTGAATACTTTTCCTTTGAACGAAAACCCCGAGAAAAACGGAATGACCACAGCTTCAACGGAACCGTCAGGTTTCCAGAGCTTGGGAGCTCGCCTGGACTTTCTGGACTGCTTCGACTACTCGTGCCTCGTTTTCTTCAGTGCGGACTTGGTGTTGCGGCTGGCGTTCAGCCCCAAGCTGTCGCGCTTCTTCTGCAACCTGCTCAACCTGGCCGACGTGGTGGCGCTACTGGCGGGCTACGCGGGGCTGGTGGTGGACAAGGTTTTGCCCGAGGGCAAGTACACCGTCTCCACTGGGGACCTCATCCAGTGTCTCCAGATATTCAGGTTCGTGTAGCGTGTGTGTGTGCTTGTGTGTGTGTGTGTGTGTGTGTGTGTGTGTGTGTGTGTGTGTGTGTGTGTGTGTGTGTGTGTGTGTGTGTGCTTGTGTGTGTATGTGTGTGTGTGTGTGTGTGTGTGTGTGTGTGTGTGTGTGTGTGTGTGTGTGTGTGTGTGTTGCGTTTGTGTGTGTGTGTGTGTGTGTGTGTGTGTGTGTGCTTGTGTGTGTGTGTGTGTGTGTGTGTGTGTGTGTGTGTGTGTGTGTGTTTGCGTTTGTGTGTGTGTGTGTGTGTGTGTGTGTGTGTGTGTGTGTGTGTGTGTGTGTGTGTGTGTGCGTGCGCGCGTGTGGGTGTTTGTGTTTGTGTGTGTATGTGTGCGTATATGTGTGTGTTTGTTTGTGTGTGTGCGTGCGTGCGAGGAGGAGCAAGTGCGGGGGTGGGGATGGGGTTTAAGAGGAAGGGGGTGTAAGAGGGAGGGATGTAAGAGGAAGGGGGTGTAAGAGGAAGGGGGTGTAAGAGGGAGGAGGGGGTGTAAGAGGAAGGGGGTGTGAGAGGGAGGGGGTGTAAGAGGAAGGGGGTGTAAGAGGGAGGGGGTGTAAGAGGAAGGGGGTGTAAGAAGGAGGGATGTAAGAGGGAGGGGGTGTAAGAGGAAGGGGGTGTAAGAGGAAGGGGGTGTAAGAAGAAGGGTGAATGTTGCAGACAGTCAGGCTGGCTATTTGTAATGTACAGGTGTTGGGGGTTGGGGGAGGGATAGGAGAGGGAAGGTGGAAGGGAATGGGCGAGGGTGTGTGCGGGGGGTGGGGTCGGATGGGTGGGGGGGGGGGGGGATGATGGGGAGTGTGGAACGGGGGTAGTGGGTCTGCTTGCCTGCCTAAAAACTCTCTGCTCCTTGAGTTATGTCACATAACCTTTGTCGCTTTAGATCAGAACACAAGAAGATTGGAAGGAGATGTAAATAGTAGTGAACAATACAAATCACACTAAAGAGTGAAAAGAACACTTAATTTGGACATACAAAAACACACTAAAGGTTAATGGGAAAACAACAGTTTACTGAACAATACAAAAATACACTAAAGGTTAAAGAAAAAAACAATAGTTTAGAGGACAATACAAAACACACTAAAGATTAAAGGGAAAACAACATTTT
Source organism: Alviniconcha strummeri (assembly GCA_963584105.1). Lineage (NCBI taxonomy): Eukaryota > Metazoa > Mollusca > Gastropoda > Provannidae > Alviniconcha > Alviniconcha strummeri. The sequence goes on along the minus strand of OY757555.1, from coordinate 11,937,123 downwards.
AGTGGACAATACAAAAACACACTAAAGGTTAAAGGGAAAACAACAGTTTAGTGGACAATACAAAAACACACTAAAGGTTAAAGGAGAACAACAGTTTGGTGGACAATACAAAAACACACTAAAGGTTAAAGGGAAAACAACAGTTTAATGGACAATGCAAAACACATCAGCGGTTGAGAGGAAAACTAAATTATAATGGGTGATACAAAACATATTAACTGTTAAATGGACGGTTAAATGTTAGTGAACGATACAAAACAAACAAATAAGACCGCTGGCAGTCAGATCTGTTTTAGTTCATTGGTTTTCTCTCTGTCTCTCTGTGTCTCTCTGTCTCTCTGTCTGTGTGTGCGTCTCTCTCTCTGTCTCTCTCTGTCTGTCTCTGTCCCTGTCTGTCTGTCTCTCTGTGTCTCTGTCTCTTTCTCTCTCTCTCGCTTATGAATTGTTTTGACTTTGAATTATGAGCGTGAGCTCCCTCCCACCTTTTTTGTGTGGGGTGGGATAGGTAATTGGTGCATATATATATATGAGTGTATGCTATGTATGTGTTGGAGCGGAGTGGGTGGGGTGAAAGTATGTGTGATAGCTATTTTCAGTGTGTCGAAAAGTATGCGAGAGTTTCTGTACAATGACTTTTGAGTATCATCGTGCGAGTGTACGACATTTAGTGTGTACGAATTTGTTGGTATAATTATGTATGTGCGTGCGTTTTAGCGTGTGTGCAATACAGACGAGGTGAACGTGACTACACAAGTGTCTGTATATTTCAGCGTGTGTAGTGACTGTGTGCATGGATACATATACAAGTGTCTGTTTTAGTGTGTGTAGTGACTATATGCATGGATACATATACAAGTGTCTGTTTTAGTGTGTGTATATATAGTGACTATGTGCATAGATACATATACAAGTGTCTGTTTGTTTTATCGTGTGTAGTGACTGTGTGCATGAATACATATAGAAGTGTCCGTTTTTGCGACTGCAAACAAATGTATAGCGTTGTTTTTTTCTTGTTTTTTCTTGAAGTATGTTTTTGGTTTAATGTGATTTGCTGACATAATATGTTATAAGCTTAAGATCAGACTAATAGCGCTTATATCAAAGACTTTAAATAAAAAGGGAAAAGAAGAAGAATTGAACTGCTTGAGTGGAGTTGTGCCTACCTGCTCATTGTAGCCATGATTTCACTGAATTGCTGTGCGGTGGATTCTGGCCCTGCCTGCTCGTTGTTCATTGGATTTCTGTGCGGTGGATTCTGGCCCTGCCTGCTCGTTGTGGCCATATTTTCACTGGATTTCTGTGCGGTGGATTCTGTCCCTGAATGCTCATTGTGGCCATATTTTCATTGGATTTCTGTGCGGTGGATTCTGGCCCTGCCTGTTCGTTGTGGCCATATTTTCATTGGATTGCTGTGCGGTGGATTCTGGCCCTGGCTGCTCGTTGTGGACATATTTTCATTGGATTTCTGTGCGGTGGATTCTGGCCCTGACGACTCGTTGTGGCCATGTTTTCTTTCAGGTTCCTGCGCTTTTTCCGCCTGCTCCGTGATGTCATTGGTTTCCGAGTGCTGGTGCATTCCGTTAAGGTATGTACTGACTGTCTTCAGTTGTTTGTGAGTGAAACTGTATATTATTGCTTACCTTTTGTGTACTGGCATTACGTGTTATGATAAGTAAGTGAGTAACTATTTACTTGTTTATATTAAGTATATATCCAAGGCAGACAACGAGTTACCTTTCTTAGGATTATACAGTGTGATTATATTGCATTGTTGTTCACCTCTCACTGCTGCATTCCGTTAACGTGGGTACTGACTGCTTTCAGTTCTTGTTCACCTCTCACTGCTGCATTCCGTTAACGTGGGTACTGACTGCTTCATTCGTTCATCTCTCACCTTAGTGAGTGTTACGTATCTGTTACTCGCTGACGTATTGGCATGATCTGTTCTCATGTGGTTAATGAATTAATGGAAACATTCATTGATAAATAAATACATGAGAAATCCCACTGACATCAAGCTGTGTTTATCTCATAAAAAATGCCTCTTCATGAGGTCCCCCTCTTAAAAATGACTGCCCTAATAAAAGAAATAGTACAACATTATAAAAAAATAATCTACAACAAATTAATTAACCTTGCCGGCTTACTCCGCTACCCACAATCACCCTGTATTTCTCCCATCATGACCCTGACCACGCAACACACAGGATCCTACGCCCAAGATCCCCGTTTGGGATGGGAGTGTCTAGTGTAGCTCGCTGGTAGACGTTACTAGCCTGTTACACCTAACCCCTCCCTCCCCAGCCCCACCACCCCCACCTCGAGCAACAACGCAACACGTGTGGTTAGGGGAAGCTACTCTGAGCAAAGCTGAGACCATGTCTAAATGTTATGTAGTCAGAGACTACATAACATTTAGATATGGTCTCAGCAAAAATTGTAGTAGTATAAACTCTGCATGAAGGTAGTAAGACTGATAACTGTATGCTGATGTTCCAGTGTTGTTGTTTTTAATCGATGAGTTAGGTGCTGTCAGCGAGAGAGTGCTTAACGTCCACAGAAACCATAAGGCTTATTAGGGACGGGGACAAGGGGGGGGGGGGGGGGGAGGAGAAGCGAGGGGGGTTATTAGGGACGGGGACAGGGGGGGGGGGGGGACGAAAGAATGAAGGGTCGACCGCGGATACCGCCCGAAAAAGACCGGAGAGACCACGGACCGTCGCCAGAACAAAGACAGTGTTAAGGCGGTGTCCCCTCGCCATTGCCCAGCGACTTGTGCACTGCGCAGTTGCTGTTTCAACTGCAAGGAGAATGTCCGTTGCACTGCTGTTGAGGAACAACTCGAAGCGAAAGAAGTCTCGCAGCCCAACTCCTTCTCCCTGCTCATGGTCTCTTCTGGGCTAACTTGAAGGTCCAGCTCCACCTCCCTCCTCTAGATCTCTTGATCTTTTGATCTCGCCTGGAACCTTGTAAGTATGGAGGAGGGGGTGGGGGTGGGGGGGGGAGAGGGAGATTATATACCTGTCGCTACATTGTCACCACCAGAATGGTTTCTGCATTAAGATGGGCAGCGATGAGAGCCATTTTAATGTTTCAGTAGGAAGTGATGGACAAGGTCACAAGACTGTCCACAAACCACAAGCTTTTTGAAGAGAAAGGAGAGCCGAAGCGGTATAGAACCGAGGTCCTTCCGCTTACCAGCCTAACGCCTTACCGTTAGGCCAAACCGGCTCACAGGTTGTCAGCAGAAATGGTCTTCATTTCTGTGTCCACGGCAACCCATCGCGGGTGGCCCTGAAGCGAAAGTCACGTGGAAGCGAGTCAGCACGATCAATTCCAGCATTTGCAAACGTTGCAAACAAAAACAACAACAACAAAAATCGATTCCTAACGAGAGAGAAAACTGTACGGCCAACTGAGCTCTTCTTTATCAACACGTAAGCTTTGTGACAGCTTTCAGCCCCGTGGGCGCCGAGGGACATAACTCGCATCCCATCAAATGTGTCGATACCTTCGCCCCGCCTGACACGAGTCACATTAAAAATTGAACGGTACTATAGACTCACTGAGAAACATTATCTGCTGCCTCCGTCAAAAGGCACAAACCACAATCTCTCGTGGGGCAAGTTTGTTGAAATACTGAACTGACTTCTGAAGGAGGGTCTTTCGGGTTTCCACAAAACAAGTGCTAGCGACTGGGTTGTCGGCATTGCAGCCTGCTGCAAGTTAAAAAAAATCAAGCAATCAGTTATGCATTTAATGCTGCCGAATTCTGGTTAAAAAGCAAAACAGAAACTTACTGGAAAATCCGAAACAGCGTTAAAACTAATCTATACACAGGAAAAGTTAAAAAAGAAAAAAAGAAAAAAAGGAAACACACACACGCGCGCGCGCGCGCGCACACACACACACACACACACACACACACACACACACACACACACACACACACACACACACACACACACACACACACCAATCCAGTTTGACCAATCCATCACCAGTAATGCATGTGTGTGTGTGTTGTGTGTGCAGTGTGAGGGTGTGTGTGTGTGTGTGTGTGTGTGTGTGTGTGTGTGTGTGTGTGTGTGTGTGTGTGTGTGTGTGTGTGTGTGTGTGTTGTGGTATGTTGTGTGTGTGTGTGTGTGTGTGTGTGTGTGTGTGTGTGTGTGTGTGTGTGTGTTGTGTTGTGTTGTGTTGTGTTGTTGTTGTTGTTGTTGCTGTTGGTGGTGGTGGTGGTGTGTGTGTGTGTGTGTGTGAGTGTGAGTGTGTGAGTGTGTGTGTGTGTGTGTGTGTGTGTGTGTGTGTGTGTGTGTGTGTGTGTGTGTGTGTGTGTGTGTGATGAAAGGACTGTATCCTTACGCCTTTGTATGCGCTCTTGGCCCTCAGGAGATGGGGCGCCATAAATAACCTACTATTATTCTGCGAGTTGACTGGGCGCTCATTGGTGGGATCTAAGAGACGTCCATAGCTGAGCGAGCTGAGGCCTCTGTCGGTAAGACCGCCACAGCTGAAGGCTTTGTCAATAACGCACTGGCATCATCAATGGAACCAGTAGCTCGAAGCTCTTTGGCATTTGCCCGTTTTCAGGTGCATGCCATCGCCAGGGCTCCTGAATTATTCATAACACACAGCAGGCAATCATAACGGTCGGCTTCTAAATGTTACATTGCTTTCTCTTTTCACACTCGTTCGGAGGGAACGAGAGTGGATTGGAGAGTCTGTGTGTGTGTGTGTGTCGGGAGGGGGGGGGGGGGAGGAGAGGGGGGTATGGGTGGGGGGGGTAGTCCATTCTCTTGGTCTGTTATTGGCTCATTTCATAGAATCCCTGTAATGCATGTTGGCTGTTTCTTTTGCTGGGCCTGTTTGGAACGTGCTCATAAATTTGACAGAGACTGTAATTATGCACTACACGCACTCTTTACTTGAATCAGATGTTACCTGGTTTCCCAGTGCGCACATGCAAATTCTGTTTACTTTCATTTTCGAGTTCCGTATGTATTATGAAAAGGATGGTTCGACTCGTTCTTCACGAAACTAAATGTGATTCGAGTCGTGATTCATTACTTCAATAAATATTTTAATAAATCAAAATTAATTACGCTTTCATCATCATCATCATCATCATCATCATCATCATCATCATCATCATCATCATCATCATCATCTTCTTTCTTTCTTTCTTTCTTTCTTTCTTTCTTCTTCTTTTTCTTCTTCTTCTTCTGTATATATAAAAAACAAAATCTGAAACAAGACTGACTGCTAGCGTTCTGAAACAAGATCCAAACACATAAAAAGTTCAAAAGAACGCTATTTATTGGGAAAAACACAAAATGCGAATTTTGGGG
>OY757555.1:11908575-11931575 GCA_963584105.1 Alviniconcha strummeri | reverse complement strand
TGTGTTCATTTTTGACTGTGTTGTGTGATCCATCTATTGTGATTTGGTGACTTGTGTTTAGAGTTGGAGGTGGTGCTTCGAATGGCGCATTCGGCTGGTGACTGTGTAGCAGTAGGTTGGTGACTTTGGTCAGCGGTGGCTTGGTGACTTTGGTCAGCGGTGGGTTAGTGACTTTGCGCAGCGGTAGGCTGGCGACTTTGGTCAGCAGTGGGTTGAGACAGACACACAGAGACACACAGAGAGACACACAGAGAGAGACAGAGAACTCGAAAACTTTAATACTGAAGGGGAGAGAGACACAGAGAGAGAGAGAGCTCTCGAACTCAAAAACTTTATTTTACAAGGATTGTAGTTTAGGTTCAGTCAAAAACCTAACATCTAGTCCTTGCTAAGCTACTGATGAATGGATATCAAACTACAGGCACTATTTATATACATATAGGCATGAATGAGTGAGTGAAACGTTACACATGATAATTTCCACACAAACATAGCGTGTTCACAGCGCCAGATGAACACATGCCATACATCACTCAGTTACATATTATGAGCATACAACCAGCAAATAAAGCAGCAGAACATCTGAGAGAGAGAGAGAGAGGGTGGGGATGAAGCAATCTCCCGTCATAATTCATAGGCGAAATGGTGAAAACAAATATTATCCTTGACACATGTTGACGAATAAGGAATAGGCTAGAGGCAAAGAGGTCAGAGGTCAAATGGGATATGTGTGTTAGTGTTGTTGATCGCTTTTGTTGCCAAATATGCATAACAAATGCTGTCTCAGTTCGCCAAGATCAAGCAAGCAGCCCCAGAGCGCTGTGAAAAAGGGCAGGCCTACTTTACACTGTCGGCCAGTTCTGCAGGAGGAAGCAACATGGCTGTGGACTGCCTCCAATCCTGCCCGGTGTCCGCCGCGCCTCCTCTTTAAAAAGAAAGAGAAAAAAAAATCCCTTTGAGTTTGATTATTGATTGGCAGCCTATTATCGATGTGAAATGCCATTTTGAAGGAACAACATGTTATTGTATTTTATATGAATATGTTGACCTAAGAAGTAACTGTTCAACAACAAAGCCGACGCAGTCTCCTGACCTACAACACCCTCAGCCAATGAAATAACTGCGTCCTGGACCCAGAGGCAAAATTGTGACCTGTTCAGAAGGTATAAAACAGGTTCCGTGTCGCTAGTCCTGTGCAGGGCAACGAGAGAAGACAGAAAACAACCAATCGGAAACTCCTTTGTGGTGAACTGATCAGGAAGCACAAAACAAAAGGTACGCTCTTTTCTGTGCTGTATATTTGATGTCGGTATTAATTTTGTATGTCGTTTGGTTTCTGTGCTATACATCTGATGGCAGTATTTGTATGTCCTTTAGTTTTTGTGCTGTATATTTGATGTCAGTGCTTGTAGCCCTATGTCGTTTAGCTTCTGTGCTATATATTTGACGTCAGTGTTTGTATGTCGTTTAGTTTTTGTGTTTCTTTAAACATGTTGTTTAGTTTTTGTGCTATATAATTGATGTCAGCGTCTGTGTGATTTTTGTGTGTGTGTGTGTGTGTGTGTGTGTGTGTGTGTGTGTGTGTGTGTGTGTGTGTGTGTGTGTGTGTGTGTGTGTGTGTGTGTGTGCATTATATTTGATGTCAGTGTGATGTTTAGTTTTTGTGCTATATATTTGATGTCAGTGTCTGGGTGAGGTTTAGTTTTTGTGTTATATATTTGATGTCAGTGTCTGTGCCAAATTTAGTTTCCAACAGTGTTGCTCTACACTCAAGCCGAAACGTTAAGCAGGTCGATTTTGAAAGAAGCGTTTCAAATTTTACTTCATATCTATCATACTAAGCCTTAAATGCAGAAAAGAAATATACTGCTATAACATAACAACTACAACAAAAACTCGCAGACAATAAGCATTAACAATAAAAAATAATGTGCATTTATCATGCGCTCATCAACGCCCTGAGCGCTCACATGATACATATGAAGCTAAATACAACACTCTATACACATGTAGAGCACAGTCCAACCAAAACAGTTTACGTAAAGTATTATATGGAAACACACACACACACACACACACACACACACACACACACACACACACACACTCACACTCACACACACACACACACACACACACACACACACACACACACACACACACACACACACATTGACTGTAACAGAAACTGGGTATTGATATTAGTTGGTGTGGAAATACTGTGAGAAGAGGAAGATTTCAGTTTGGCCTTAAAAGATAACAATGTTGAGCAGTGTCTAAGGTCTTGTGGAGTGAATTCCAAATGTGGGGTCAAAAGCAAGAGCAAGTGCGAAAGCCATGAGTCTTGCGTTTGTATTGTTGGATATTCAGCGTGCGGGTATCAGAAGAGGAGCGTAGTGTACGAGAAGAAGTGTAGACATGTAGCAGTCGAATAGCATTGCCTCATGTTCCAAACCATTATAGGCCTACCTAAACTGCACAAAAATGAATGTGTTAACAAACGGATTTAACCCCTTCACTGACATATGTCACTTGAAAACGACCAATAATATTGCGAAATTTCAAACCCTTAAGCCCTTTTGTTTTCTTTTTTTGCACTGGCATGTAAAAGGATAATCATGAAAATGCAAAACATTGGAAGTAGATAGTAAACATGGTGCTTAACGTCCACAGAAACCGTACGGCTTACTAGGGACGGGTGAAAGTAGATGTTATAGGACTGGAAAATATACTGTTTGTAGTCACGTCCGTGCATCTTTCAGCCCAGAAATTTTACTGGCTGTAGCACTGAAGGGGTTAAATTAAGTGACGTTACATATATGGCCGGTCAAAACAGCATTACCTCCCTTGCACGTAAAGTGTGTACCCGTAAATTGTGCGGCCGTAAAGTCTGTAGCCGCAAAAGTGTGTCGCCTACCCGTGACGTGTGCCTTTGACCCGTGACACGAGTGTGGTTTAATTGTCAGATGCTGAAGTTCGTCCTGGTTCTGCTGGTGGTGTCCGCTGCGCTGGTGGATCACACGGCGGCCGACCACCTCGGTGGCTTCGACATGTGCTTCTTCTGCTCCAACTCCTGCTTCGGCTACGGCGGCCAGAGGTCCGGCGGCTTGAGCAGGGAGGGCTCGTTTCAAACGGGCCCCTTCTGGCCCGGTGCATGTACGTTATTCACTGACTTAGTGCACGGTGTGGGGTCGTGTATGGCTGTTCGCCAGCAAGCGAGCGAGCGAGAAAGAGAGAGAGAGAGAGAGAGAGAGGGAGAGGAGAGAGAGAGAGAGAGAGAGAGGAGAGAGAGAGAGAGAGAGAGAGAGGAAAGGGGGGAGAGAGAGAAGGGGAGAAGGAGAGAGAGAGAGAGAGAGAGAGAGAGAGAGAGAGAGAGAGAGAGAGAGAGAGAGAGAGAGAGAGAGAGAAGATAATACTCTATTACATATGGATAAAACAGATAGAGAGGATAATACTCTTATTACACAAGGATAAGAGAGGGAGGGAGAGAGAGAGAGAGAGAATATTCTATTACACAAAGATAAGAGAGAGAGAGAGAGAGAGAGAGAGAGAGAGAGAGAGAGAGAGAGAGAGAGAGAGAGAGAGAGAAAATACGAATACGAATGTTTAATTGTTTATACCACAGACCCATTACACTTATGGGGGATGGGGAAGGGGGTTACAGAGAGAGAGAGAGAGAGAGAGGGAGAGGAGAGAGAGAGAGAGAGAGAGAGAGAGAGAGAGAGAGAGAGAGAGAGAGAATACTCTATTACACAAGGATAAAAGAGAGAGAGGGGTGTGTCACACTGCAGTAAGGATTGTGTTGTGTACTGTGTTGCAGTTGGAAACCAAAACGCAGGGAACCAAGGCTAGTCTTGCGGTGAGTCAGAGAGACCTGTTAGGTCACAGCTAGTCTTTGGGCGCCGATGGAACCAAATGTTGCCACACTTTGACCCAGCCGATGCAGTGAACGTATCACCCGGTTCACCCTACGTTTTCCTGTGGATCTTAAAAGAACAACTCATGTTGGGATGGGAAGGGGTGGGGGTGAGGGAAGACCAAGCACGTACGTAGGAAACTTCACTTCTTCATCAAACAACAGCAGCAAACCGCAAACTGATAACTTAGGACAATTCACCACAAAAACCAAAAGACAACAACAACAAACAACATCAACTAACCGAAAACCGATAACCTACGATAATGCACCACCAAACAACAACAAACAACAACAAGAAACAGAGAGCCAATAACCTAGAACATTTCACCAGTCATTCACCTAACGACACTCCATCTTACCGCGGAGCTGTCGTGGCATTCACATTCGGCATCAGTGCTATTCATCAGAATAGAAATGTAAGAATAATAATAACGGATAGATCTGGCGCCCAATCTCAGGTGCTAGGTGAGCCTAATATGAAGGCGTGGCTTAAGATGTACACAGCAAGATGATCGACTGCCTGTCGGAAGGCCTTCGTGCTATTTCACACCAGCACTGTCTATGTGCATGTGTGCCGATGAGTGTGTGTTTCTGTCGTTGTGCGCGTGTATGTATGTATGTATGTATGTATGTATGTATGTATGTATGTATGTATGTATGTATGTGTGCATGCGGCGTTGCGTGCGTGCGTGCCTCGCGCGCTTGTGTGTTATCTGTTATTATCAGCTGGTTTTTAGCTGTAACTGCAAATTGTTTAAACAAATATTTTTTTATGTACATGTCTTAAGTCGAATTACCATATGTTTAATTTTAATGAATTAATTTATTTTAGATGTTACGTTGCTGGTATGTTTCAAGCCAGTTTTTGTTACAGGATATTAAGGTGTTATCTTAATACTAATGATAGATGTCCTAGTTCTGTGCAGGGTCAGACGAAGACAAAATATATTGCCGGCATGCCTTTGTTGCAGGATAGGACTGTCACTCTGACGTGAAGAAGCAAACAGCCCCTCGTGTGCAAGCGAACATGAAGAAAAACAACCGACCTTCAACACAACACGTCAACCATTTCCAAATGGTTCCTGTTCGTTTGGCGAGGAACACTCAAGGCAGCTCACTCTAGCGGTCTACGTTTAGCAACTTGTTTGTCTGCGCCTTTCTCTTTTTCATGGCCTTCGAACACACGTCAGACAGTAAAAGCTGTCAAATATGCAAATGCTTTGAATTTTGACATTGGTTGTCACTGTCAAAATTCAAAGCATTTGCATACTTTGACAGCTTTTACTGTATTGAGGAAAACAAAAATGAAACGACTGCTGGTGAGAAGAACAAGCGACAAAGAACGAGGAAACCGCACTGACCAAAGAAGACAGGTCACGGAGACCAGAAAAACACACACACACTCCGATGTTTTAACTAATGTGTTTTCATCATCAGGCAGATGGGGGAGGGGGGGTGGAGGGGGGGGGGGAGATCTATAACTAACGCAGAAGAAAGACTGGAAAAACAAGAAACGGCAGACCAGACAAAGACAGACAGATACTGACAATGAAAGGGAAGTAACCCTTAACTGAGTTAGCTCCCGTTCATTTCTCAGTAATAGTCTGTCTTCTTTTTCTTCTTCCTTTTTGATTTTTTGTTTTTTCTGCTTTAGCCGTGTTAGTTACTGATATATATATATATTCCTGAAACGTCGGAGTGTGTTGTTTGTCTTGTATCCGTGACCTGTCTCCTTTTGGTGAGTGCCTTTTCCTCGACCTTTACCAGTTAGCCCTACAACAGATGTTTTGACCCAAGCGTACGCTGATGATGTCATTTCCATAGAAGGATGACGTGAACGCGGCCTGCTTGACAAATCAAAGTACGTAAATACGTGTGACGCCATTATATCGATGCCTGTTTGCTCTGGAACGTTGCTCTGAGGCAAAACCTGGAATAAAGTTAGATTTGATAATGCGCTTTCGCGAGTGCACGTATGCGTGTGTGTGTGTGTGTGTGTGTGTGTGTGTGTGTGTGTGTGTGTGTGTGTGTGTGTGTGTGTGTGTACGTTTGTAAACATGCATGCATGCATGCATTGCATGTATTTGTGTGTGTGTGTGTGTGTGTGTGTGTGTGTGTGTGTGTGTGTGTGTGTGTGTGTGTGTGTGTACGTTTGTAAACATGCATGCATTGCATGTATTTGTGTGTGTGTGTGTGTGTGTGTGTGTGTGTGTGTGTGTGTGTGTGTGTGTGTGTGTGTGTGTGTGTGTGTGAAGCCATAATCTTCATTTTCATTAATCTGTTGCTGTTACAGCTGCTTGTGCGTTTTACTAGTCGTTAAACCTTTTCAATGGAAAGAGAGTCTTGGGTTCAGTTATCTTAACGCGTGCTGTGCCAAAGGTGAAACAGGCACTGGCAGGTGTTCGCAAGTGTACACTGACTCGTAAGTGTGACTGGAAATCTGTTGAAGGGTTTGACAACAGCCGTTTCTTGTTCGATATCTGATGATCTCACTGCCCTGCGTGAATCTTCCAGACTTCTCAGTTCTCACCAAAGTGGCTTCATGCTTGACTCCAACCTCACAGTGAAGCAACACATATTTAGAATCTGCCAAACAGCTTAACACGAACTAAAACGCATCAGTTCCATCCACGTGTACCTCAAAGAAGATGCAACAAAACAGCTGGTAACTTTCTGTGTATGTTGTTCTAGATTAGATCACTGCAATTCTCTGATTCCTGGACACACCTACCTAGTCTCTTCATCAGCATTCGAGTATGGTTCTGCTTCATATCGTCGGTCCGCTAGTTTGGATGAAGGTTCTTTTTAGTTTAAAGTCTTTTCTTCACATACATGATATTAAACTGATGTTGAGATGATCAAGACAACAATGGATACGGCTGTGGTCTTCAAAAGGTCCTCCACGTTGCTCCACAGCTATTCCTGCAGCGTTACTCAATGGTTGATGATGGAGTAAAGTGTCCTGTCCTCGGATGTCGGTTGACACATTAGGGACAAACTGTGAACAATGCCGAAACACGGTTCAATGTTGCTTTACGTCCACAGAAACCGTAAGGCTCATTAGGACGGAAAGCCCAGGACGGCCACCTCGACTTTCACACAGCTCCTGAACTCTGATACTCAGTGGAACCTCTGCTGGCTTCTTGTTTCGCTGGAGAGGGAGCAGAACTGTGGACGGTGGTCCAATCTGAGGCGGGAACTCTCTCCAGTACGTGCCAGCCCTAGTCGGCGCCGCGCACAGCAGACACACACTCGTTGGCAAAGACAGGAAGCCGACTCAAACAACTACAGCATCCTATCTCCTTCAGAGAGACAAACACACCTCATCAAACCAGCGTTCCACCCTGTTCCAGAGTCAGAGAGACCCAGACCACCGCCCTGTCCGGCAGCAACAGACCGCCATCTTCCGTACCAGCTCTGACATGCCGTCTACACTGTATGTGTGTGTGTGTGTGTGTGTGTGTGTGTGTGTGTGTGTGTGTGTGTGTGTGTGTGTGTGTGTGTGTGTGTGTGTGTGTGTGTGTGTGTGTGTGTGCGTGTCTGCGCTCCGACCCAGAGAATCGGCTGCTGGAACCCGAAATGAACAGGTATGAAATCTATTTGTTAGCAACAACTGTTGCAGCTCGGTTCATTGTTAAAACACTGCTGTCTTTAACTTGCATACTTTTCGTTGGCACAATCTCTAAATCAACATTTTCCTTGTTTGCTTGTTTCATATTTCGCGCGTGTAAAGGGCAGTCCGGCACCGTAACTGACACGCACTTGTCCTCCAGGCTACACGTGCCAACGTTAAGCGAGTTATTATAATGAATCCGGGTAGTTAGCCCATAGGACGACATACCCCCTTCATACGCTCCTTTTCAGCAAACAAACAAGTGTCCACTTTCTGAACACTCAAAATATTGACGATACTTAGTTACTTAGATACTTAGTTACAAGTGAAAGGGTATAGGATAATGAAAGAACTCAATGCATGCACAGACAACATAAAAACATGGATGACCGAAAATCAGCTCAAACTGAATGACGACAAGCAATAGCTCTTCTCTTTAGCTTTTCGTCTTCCTTGAAACCTTCCACCGTTTTCCTCCATGATTCGATTACTCTTGGCTCTCACAACATCCCCTTCTCTGATTCTGTCAGGAACCCTTGATTCATTCTTGACTCAAGACTGTCCATGAAGAAGCACGTCATAAAAATCTGCCAAACTGCTTATTTCGAGCTTAAACGCATTAGTTCAGTCCACAGGTTTCTCACTGAAGACACAGCCAAGACTTGTTACTTGCTATATCCTCTCACGGTTTGACTACTGCAACTGTCTCCTCATGAGTACACCTGATTCTGTCATCCAGCCTCTCCAGAAAATTCTAAATTTTGCTGCAAGACTCGTTCTCTTGAAACCCCGTCACCACCATTCGACACCTCTCCTGGAAAAACTGCACTGGCTTCCCATTTCAGAACGTATTAAATATAAAGTCGCTTGTATGTGTTTCAGTGCTATAAATGGTTCTGGTCCTGCTTATCTCTCTGAAATGCTACATGTCTACTCTCCGTCTCGTACACTACGCTCTTCTTCTGGGACCCGCATGCTGAAAATCCAACAATACAAACTAAAGACTTATGGCTTTCGCGTCTTCTCTCGCTTTGGACCCCACATTTGAAATTCACTCCCATAAGACCTTAGACACTGCTCAACCCTGTTATCTTTTAAGGCCAAACTGAAAATCTTCCTCTTCTCACAATATTTTCATCCCAACTAATATCAGTACCCAGTTTCTGCTACAGTCAGTGTGTGTGTGTGTGTGTGTGTGTGTGTGTGTGTGTGTGTGTGTGTGTGTGTGTGTGTGTGTGTGTGTGTGTGTGTGTGTGTGTGTGTGTGTGTGTGTGTGTGTGTGTGTGTGTGAGTGTAGCGCGTGTGTTTGTTTGCTTTTCCGTATAATACTTTAAGTAAATGTTTGGGTAGGACTGTGCTCTACATGTGTACAGAATATTATATTTAGGTTCATATGTATCATGTGAGCGCTCAGGGCGTTGGTGAGCGCATAAATGTACATTAGTATTCTTCTTCTTAAGTTTGGAATAGGCTACATGTTAAAAATGTTTGAGTGATCATTGGAAAATGGTTTTATCTCGATACCTAGGGCCGCATGAAAACGTTGTTTTAGGCTGAAAACACTAGCCGTGTCCTGAGTGGAAGCACGTGCAGCCTGGCGGACAAGTGCGTGTCAGTTACGGTGCCGGAATTGCCCTTTAATCAGTTATGATGTCACAGGACTAGACGCTTCTCTCCTTCTCCCCTTAGCAGCTCGCACCTTCACATCGTCATAACTATAATACCGCAACGGTTTATTGCCGGTATTGCAGTTCTCCTGCACCGTCTTCTGACCCCGTACCCGCTCCAATCACACACACACACACACACACACACACACACACACACACACACACACACACACACACACACACACACACACACACACACACACACACACATAAACTTACACACACACACACACACACACACACACACACACACACACACGCATATACGCACATAAGCACGCACGCACACGCACGCACGCACGCACGCACGCACGCACGCACGCACACACACACACACACACACACACACAGGAATTTATACAGCAATCAAAACATCACTTTTTGAATTGACAAATTTCACAATGCTCGCATCATGTCACAGGCAGATACGATAATGGAGAAACTATAACGCTGTCACAGGTAAACAGGGTAATGGGAAAACTGTAACGCTGTCACGGGCAGATAAGATAATGGGGAAACTGTAACGCTGTAATAGGCAGATAGGATAAGGAGGAAACTGTAACGCTGTAACAGGCAGATAGGATAAGGGGAAAATTGTAACGCTGTAACAGGAAGATAGGATAAGGGGGAAACTGTAACGCTGTCACAAGCAAACAGGACCATGAGAAAACTGTAACGTTGTCACAAGCACTTAGGATAAGGGGAAAACTGTAACGAAGTAACAGGCAGATAGGATAAGGGGGAAACTGTAACGCTGTCACAAGCAAACAGGACCATGAGAAAACTGTAACGTTGTCACAAGCACTTAGGATAAGGGGGAAACTGTAACGAAGTAACAGGCAGATAGGATAAGGGGGAAACTGTAACGCTGTAACAGGCAGATAGGATAAGGGGGAAACTGTATTGCTGTCACAAGCAAACAGGACCATGAGAAAATTGTAACGCTGTCACGGGCAGATAGGATAGTGGGAAAACTGTAACGTTGTCACAGGCACATAGCTTAATGAGGAAACTGTAACGCTGTCACGGGCAGATAGGATAATGGGAAAACTGTAACGTTGTCACAGGCAGATAGGATAATGAGGAAACTGTAACGCTGTCACGGGCAGATAGGATAATGGGAAAACTCAGTCGGTTTCGGATGAGCCTCTCGCAGCCGATCGCAGCTCACTGGTGGATTCCTGAAAGAAATAAAGCACAAAATTATTGATTTCACACACACACACACACACACACACACACACACACACACACACAACGCGCTCGCGCTCGCGCGCACACACACAGAGGCACACACACTCACACACGCATACGCGCGGACGCACGCGCGCGCACATGCACACACATACACACCCACCCACAGACACACACATATACCCCCTCCACCCCACCCCACCCCCAACCCACCCCACCTGGTGACAGAAACTATGACTGCTGAAGTATATAAAGTAGCATTCATCCTGTAGATGGCACCACACGTCAACACCCACACTGGCGGTACCACACGTCAACACCCACACTGGCGGTACCACACGTCAACACCCACACTGGTGGTACCACACGTCAACACCCACACTGGCGGTACCAAACGTCAACACCCACACTGGCGGTACCACACTGAGCACGTCAACACCCACACTGGCGGTACCACACTGAGCACGTCAACACCCACACTGGCGGTACCACACTGAGCACGTCAACACCCACACTGGCGGTACCACACGTCAACACCCACACTGGCGGTACCACACTGAGCACGTCAACACCCACACTGGCGGTACTACACGTCAACACCCACACTGGCGGTACCACACTGAGCACGTCAACACCCACACTGGCGGTACCACACGTCAACACCCACACTGGCGGTACCACACTGAGCACGTCAACACCCACACTGGCGGTACCACACTGAGCACGTCAACACCCACACTGGCGGTACCACACTGAGCACGTCAACACCCACACTGGCGGTACCACACGTCAGCACCCACACTGGCGATACTACACGTCACCACACGTTGGCGGTATCACACGTCAAAACCCACACTGGCGGTACCACACTGAGCACGTCAACACCCACACTGGCGATACTACACGTCAACATCCACACTGCCGATACTACACGTCAACACCCACACTGGCGATACTACACGTCAGCACCCATACTGGCGATACCACACGTCAACCCCCACACTGGCGGTACCACACCGAACACGTCAACACCCACATCCGTGGTACCATGCAGAACACATCAATGCCCCACAAGGTTGCACCACACGTCAACAACCAGCCTGGTAGTACCACACATCCACATCCACATTGGTGGTACCACGCAGAACATGTCATCACCCACATTGTCAACACCCACATGGTTGTACCACACTGAACACGTCAACACCCACCCTGGTGGTACCACACATCAGCACCCACCCTGGTGATACCACACAGACCACGTCAAGTGGTCAACACGCATCTTGGTGATACCACACAAACCACGTCAACACGCACCCCTGTGATATCATACTGACCACGTCAACACCCACCCCTGTGGTACCACTCACACCACGTCAACACGCACCCCTGTGGTACTCCGCAGACCACGTCAACACCCACCCTGTGGTACCACTAACACTACGTCAACACCCACCCTGTGGTACCACTCACACCACGTCAACACCCACCCCTGTGGTACCACTCACACCACGTCAACACCCACCCCTGTGGTACCACTCACACCACGTCAACACCCACCCCTGTGGTACCACTCACACCACGTCAACACCCACCCCTGTGGTACCACTCACACCACGTCAACACCCACCCCTGTGGTACCACTCACACCACGTCAACACCCACCCCTGTGGTACCACTAACACCACGTCAACACCCACCCCTGTGGTACCACTCACACCACGTCAACACCCACCCCTGTGGTACCACTCACACCACGTCAACACCCACCCCTGTGGTACCACTCACACCACGTCAACACCCACCCCCCCCCTGTGGTACCACTAACACCACGTCAACACCCACCCCTGTGGTACCACTCACACCACGTCAACACCCACCCCTGTGGTACCACTCACACCACGTCAACACCCACCCCTGTGGTACCACTCACACCACGTCAACACCCACCCCTGTGGTACCACTTACACCACGTCAACACCCACCCCTGTGGTACCACTAACACCACGTCAACACCCACCCCTGTGGTACCACTCACACCACGTCAACACCCACCCCTGTGGTACCACTCACACCACGTCAACACCCACCCCTGTGGTACCACTAACACCACGTCAACACCCACCCCTGTGGTACCACTAACACCACGTCAACACCCACCCTGTGGTACCACACAGAACAGGTCAAGCTGCGAGCTGAGAAGCCTTGTTAAGATGACAGTAACCTTGGTGGTGGCATGCTGAAGGTGTCCTTCTGTATCGTGATAGGTCCTCTTAAAATAGTCACCCAGCCGTATGCTGGGAGGCCTTGTTACAGCTATACTCACGCTGGTGACGGGGCCCTGAACACATCTAGCTGTACGGCATGTAGTCGTGTTGTCAGGCAAAGGACGTGCGCCAGTCGGATTTGTCGTAGCAGCGCCACTTGTTCTGCAAGACGAGACAACACAAATAACAACGTCATCACAACTTGCCGGCAACGGAGCGAGGTAGGGCGGTGATCGAGACTTGATGTTTGACAAGCGGCAAGGTCTGTCGGAACGAAGCACCCGCCACAGATTACCAATCGAAGCCCCATTTACACTCACGTCACAAGGTGTGTCAGAACGAAACACCCGTCACAGATAGAGACAAGCGGCAAGGTCTGGCGAACGAAACATCTGTCATAGACAGAGACAAGCGGCAAGGTCTGTCAGAACGAAACACCCATCACAGACAGACAAGCGGCAAGGTGTGTCAGAACGAAACACCCGCCACAGAGCGGCAAGGACTGTCAGAACTAAACACCCGCCACAGATAGAGACAAGCGGCAAGGACTGTCAGAACGACACACCCGTCAAAGACAGAGAAAAACGGCAAGGTCTGTCAGAACGAAACACCTGTCACAGATAGAGACAAGCAGCAAGGTCTGTCAGAACGAAACACCCATCACAGAGCGGCAAGGTCTGTCAGAACGAAACACCTGCCACAGACAAAGACAAGCGGCAAGGTCTGTCAGAACGAAACACCTGTCACAGACAGACAAGCGGCAAGGTCTCTCAGAACGACACACCCGTCACAGATAGAGACAAGCAGTAAGGTCTGTCAGAACGAAACACCCGCCACAGACAGAGAAAAGCGGCGAAGTCTGTCAGAACGCAACACCCGTCACAGACAGAGACAAGCGGCAAGGTCTGTCAGAACGCAACACCCGCCACAGATCATCAGTCAAAGTCCCATTTACTGTTCACGTTACATGTCTGATTTCTGTGATTTAAAACGTTCACTGTTCATGTCATATGTCCGTGATTTAAACCATTCACTGTTCACATCACATGTCCGTGATTTAAACCATTCACTGTTCACGTCACATGTCTGAAGACAGTCATTTAAACCATTCACTGTTCACGACACATGTCTGATGTCCGTGATTTAAACCATTCACTGTTCAAGTCACATGTTCGTTCTCGTCAAAACATCTCAAATAAACCACACACACACACACACACACACACACACACACACACACACACACACACACACACACACACACACACACACACAGAGAGAGAGAGAGAGAGAGAGAGAGAGAGAGAGAGAGAGAGAGAGAGAGAGAGAGAGAGAGAGAGAGAGAGAGAGATCAACGAGTCAGCCTACCATCTGTAAATCCAAAATGGGTAATCTGATTGTCGAAGAAGAAGCGATCCCCATACTTGACTCTGTGTAGCTGCAGACCCATCATCCGACTAAACGTCTCGCCCACCAGCCCGCCCTCAAAGGGTGGCTCAGACATGCCGCCGCTAAACAGGTCAATATCGTCCACGTGACTGAAACGAGAAGTAGGTGACCTACTTGAAGCAGAATAAATGATCATGATCACCCTCATACTATTAAACACTTAAAGGAGCAACACCTCGTTGTCAGCCCACTGCTCCATGTCAGCGAAACGTGAGCGGCACGTCAGTAGGTGTCGTGGTGAGTAACACAGCGCTCCTACGTCAGTCAGGCCGACCGACTGGCAGCAAAGCGGAGTTTTCAGTGACTGGCAAACATGCACCAGTGACCAGTTGATCGATTTCTCTTAAACCCATTTAAGCGGAGACAGCTAGGCGTTAAGTTCAAGAACTACAGGCCTATAAATCTTCGTATATATTAATCTCTCTCCTTTGCCCAAGGTCTTTCAGAGCTCAGGAGCTGTGTGAAAGTCGAGGTGGCCGTTCTGGGCTCCCGTCCCTAATAAGCCTACGGTTTCTGTGAACGTAAAACAACACTCAACCAAACCAAGGTTTGGTGCCACTGTCGTGGATGTACAGTGTGCATCGCATGCACTGTGAACTGTTTCTACGCAAGTGTACATTGTCAGTCGAAACTGCCCATAACAAAGGCATGCCTGTCGTCAGTTTACCATGCTATTATTTCACTGTATTTTTGAAAATTGAAGCTCGAAAAATTTAATAGTCAGCCTGGCATCAGACAGCCAGCCTGTGTTTGTCGTTCTGGCATCAGACAGATAGCCTGTGTTTGTCGTTCTGGCATCAGACAGATAGCCTGTGTTTGTCGTTCTGGCATCAGACAGATAGCCTGTGTTTGTCGTTCTGGCATCAGACAGATAGCCTGTGTTTGTCGTTCTGGCATCAGACAGATAGCCTGTGTTTGTCATTCTGGCATCAGACAGCCAGCCTGTGTATGTCAGCCTGGCATCAGACAGCCAGCCTGTTTGTCATTCTGGCATCAGACAGATAGCCTGTGTTTGTCATTCTGGCATCAGACAGCCAGCCTGTTTGTCATTCTGGCATCAGACAGATAGCCTGTGTTTGTCGTTCTGGCATCAGACAGATAGCCTGTGTTTGTCGTTCTGGCATCAGACAGATAGCCTGTGTTTGTCATTCTGGCATCAGACAGCCAGCCTGTGTATGTCAGCCTGGCATCAGACAGCCAGCCTGTTTGTCATTCTGGCATCAGACAGATAGCCTGTGTTTGTCATTCTGGCATCAGACAGCCAGCCTGTGTATGTCAGCCTGGCATCAGACAGCCAGCCTGTGTATGTCAGCCTGGCATCAGACAGCCAGCCCGTGTTTGTCAGCCTGGCAACAGCCAACCAGCCCGTGTTTGTCAGCCTGGCATCAGACAGACAGCCTGTGTTTGTCACTCTGACATCAGACAGAGCCCGTGTTTGTCATTCTGTGCATACTTTCTGTGTGTGTTTGCCATACAGTGTAATTAGTAGTTCAGCTCGCTTGAATTCAGTGTAGTTCAGTTCACCTCAATACAGCGTATTTCATTTCAATACGGTGTCGTTCAGTTCACCTTAAAACAGTGTATTTCATTTCAATACAGTGTCGTTCAGTTCACCTGAATACAGTGTCGTTCAGTTCACCTCAGTGCAGTATCGTTCACCTCAGTACAGTGTAGTTCAGTTAGGGCAAAGCCTATGAGCACTCCATCACCGTCTCTAAGACGTTCCTCCAGTGGTGTTGCTCTGAATCAGTTTGGAAAACAAAGTTTCGTCTGACTGACGATGACCCTCTATCGTCCTTTCAAAGAAGATCATCGAGCGCTTCCTCTTTCCCCGCCTCCCTCCTCCAGACGACCGATGGTATGATGTCCTTGGCTTTTGGTATGGAAATTAACTGAGTATCGCAGCACAAAAGATACTCAAGAATACGCCTTTTGGTACTGGAACAAACTAAGGTATCGCACCACGAAAAATACACAGGAACAAACTATGGCATCGCGCCACGAAAGATACACAGGAATAAACTAAGGCATCGCACCACGAAAGATACACAGGAACAAACCAGGGCATCACACCACGAAAAATACACAGGAACAAACTAGGGCATGCACCACGAAAGATACACCGGAACAAACTATGGAATCGCACACGAAAAATACACAGGAACAAACTAGGGCATCATACTACAAAAGATACACAGGAGCAAACCAGGGATAACACCACGAAATATACACTGGCACAAACTATGATATCGCACCACGAAAGATACACTGAAATATACTAGGACATTGCGCCATGAAAGATACACTGGAACAAACTAGAGTATCGTACCACGAAAGATCCATAGGAATAAACTAGAATATTAAATCACGAAAGATACATTGGAATAAACAAGGGTATCGCACCACGAAAGATACATTGGAATAAACTAGGATACTGCATTACGACAGATAGATTGGAATAAACTAGGATATTGCACCACGAAAGATACATTGGATTAAACTATGATATTGCACCACGAAAAATACATTGGAATAAACTAGGATATTGCACCACGAAAGATACACTGGAATAAGCTAGAGTACAGCACCACAAGATACACATTGGAGCAAACTAGGCTATGGCCCCACGAAAGATACTCACGCATAAACCTTTTGAAGGTCGGCCCCTGCCGTTCCTAGGGCTTGATCAGCAAATGTCGTCACTGGCCTGAGACCCAGGGCTTTTCGGAAAGCGTTATAGCTCGGAATGCCGTGATCGCGACCTCGTTGAATATTCAAGGCCACGAGGTCAAAGCCTTTGCGCACGCCTTCCTGGTTCTCGAAGAGATGGCTGGTTACCTCCGACACGCAGAACTGGTCGGGTGGCTGGGTACGGTCCTCGGGGTGGGCAGACTGGACGAGTCCGGCAGCCAGCGTGTCCAAGTTTTCTCGCGCCTCATACGGCTTGAAGAAGAGCTCTCGCAGCAGGACACGGCGGTTGTGTGCCATGGGCAGAGAGCGAGGAATGAGCGTGTGTCCAAACCTGCAACATTGTACCACAACTAGTGTATGTTGAAACCTGCATGTACCACAGCTAGTGTGTGTCCAAACCTGCAACATTTTGCACCACAACTAGTGTGTGTCCAAACCTGCAACATTGTACCACAACTAGTGTGTGTCCAAACCTGCAACATTGTACCACAACTAGTGTGTGTTGAAACCTGCATGTACCACAGCTAGTGTGTGTCCAAACCTGCAACATTGTACCACAGCTAGTGTGTGTCCAAACCTGGAACGCTGTACCACAGCTAGTGTGTGTTCAAACCTGCAACATTGTACCACAGCTAGTGTGTATTCAAACCTGGAACATTGTACACAGCTAGTGTGTGTCCAAACCTGGAACACTGTACTACAGCTAGTATGGGTTCAAACCTGCAACATTGTACCACAGCTAGTGTGTGTCTAAACCTGGAACTTTGTACAACAGCTAGTGTGTGTCCAAACCTGCAACACCGTACCACAGCTAGTGTGTATCCAAACCTGCAACACTGTACCACAAATGGGTTCAAACTTGCAACAATGTACCACAGCTAGTGTGTGTTTAAACCTGCTACACTGTACCACGGCTAGTGTGTGTTGAAACCTGGAACATTGTACCACAGCTAGTGTGTGTCCAAACCCGCAACATTGTACCACAGCTAGTGTGTGTTCAAACCCGCAGCATTGTACCACAGCTAGTGTGTGTTGAAACATGCATCAGTGTACCACAGCTAGTGTGTTTTGAAACCTGCAACACTGGACACAGCTAGTGTGTGTTGAAACCTGGAACACTGGACACAGCTAGTGTGTGTTTAAACAGGATATTCAAAACGCGCTGTGTAAAGCTACAGTCACTCATTCAGAGTGGCACACGACTAGAGCGCAGCGTGTCTGCTCGGACTGAGAGAATAGCGCTATAGTAGCCATTGTGAAGTGATTAGGCCTCATTTCGAGATGAGGCACTCATCAAGTGTTCATATAAATAAGTAAACTGCTTAATTTTAGATCTGGAAAGTCCCTTCTTTTACCAACAACGCAACGCACTAGAGGGAAAACATACAACCTACTAGACCTGGCATGGCAACAGCCGTGTCAGTTTCAGTAAGTCAAAGTTCATGGTCGAGTTGCGTAGATTGTTCGACTCTGACTGCCTCAATGGAAAAGTCTCCGAGAAGCATGAACTTTACTGAAAGAGAAAAACGATATTTTTGTCGCGGAAAAACTTTTGTCGCGACAAATATTTGTCGCAACAAACATAATTTTGTCGCGACAAAACAAGCTAACTTCTGTCGCGACAAACGCGCGTTTGTCGCGACAAAGCACATGTTTTGTCACGACAAAAGTATGCTTGTCGCGACAAACACGTATTAGTCGCGACACATATCATTTTGTCGCGGCAAGTATACTTTTGTCGCGACACGTGACAAAAATGATACTCGTGGCAGCTCCCGCCAACGACAAGCCTGCTTCGTTTCCACGGACGAACCTTGCAGCATACTCACGTCCAACAACCCGCTTTTCATCGACATGTGAGAAACACCGCCGGAATGCAGAAGACATGTCAGTAACCCAATGACCCTTTCCCATTCAAAAACCTCCGACCTACCTGAAGACCGCCGTGGAGAAAGAGGTGAAGATCCGTGGATCGACATTGGGGTCGTGCTTGGTGCGGCAGTACCGATTGAAATCGAGGCCGTAGTGCGCGCGCACGCTGGGTCCCAGCACAATGGGGACCCACTCGGAGAACATGATGTTCTGCATCACGGCCCCCACGATGGCGCGCGCTTGTTGGAAGATGAGCTCGTGCGGGGCGTCGGGACGGCAGTGCTGCAGCTCGGAGGCGAGGATGTTGTGGTAGCGCACGAAGATGGTGTGCAGGAGGGTCAGCGCCGGGTGTTCGTTCACGCGGTCGTCCCCTAAGTAGAGTAAACATGGTGCTTAACGTCCACAGAAACCGTAAGGCTTATTAGAGACGGGGAGGGGGTACGGAGGTGGGGGAAGAGGGAGATGGAGGGAGGGAGATTATATACCTATCGCTACACTGTCACCACCAGAATGACTTCTGCATTAAGGTGGGCAGCGATGAAAGCCATTTTAATGTTTCATAATTGTGAGGGACAAAGTGACAAGACAGTGTGCACAGACCATAGTTTTTGAAGAGAAAGGAGAGCCGAAGCAGATTCGAACCCAAGTCCCTCTGCTTACCAGCCTAATGCCTTACCACTAGGCCAAACCAGCTCACAGGTCGTCCCCTGGGAGCAAGACACGATTTGAACCAAAAGCCCGGCGTGAGCCACACGCCAGAAGGCACTGGCCATGCCCGCAGTGACACCAGTCTAACGTGTTTCTATTGAGTCCCCCCCCCCCTCCCTCCCCCTCATCCCCATCCCAAACCCCATTCCCTCAAACTGAACAACTGTGTGCTGACATTTTATACATGCAGAAGTTGAGGGAATTTTCCGTATGCTTTTTCGGCATGTGCGCCTACGGTCATCATTCACCCATAGATAGATAGATAGATAGATAGATAGATAGATAGATAGATACATACATACATACATACATACATACATACATACATACATACATACATACATACATACATACATACATACATACATACATACATACATACATAGACAGATAGATAGATCTATCCCACATCAGAGAGACATGGAGGCAGAGAGAGACGGAGAGAGACAGAGAACACTTTATTACACAAGGATAACGATGTAAGCACACTATTATTGTCTAAAACTTCGCAACATGCAAATTCAGCAAAGTAAGACAGATGCAAATCTGAATTTTCAGGAGAGAGAGAGAGAGAGAGAGAGAGAGAGAGAGAGAGAGAGAGAGAGAGAGAGAGAGAGAGAGAGAGAGAGAGAGAGAGAGAGAGAGAGAGAGAGAGAGAGTCAGGGGTAACAGTCCCCACTAACTGAGTTGCTGACTTTAACACAGGGACACAAAGATTTAGTTAATCTGCTGACTTTAACACAGGGACACACAGAGCTGACTGATTTGCTGACTTTGATGCAATGACACAAAGAGCTGACCACTGAATACCTGCTGCGCCACCAGTCGCTAAGACATCCCACAATATACATCAGTGTAGGAAGACAAGAAAGGTAGCTTTTGTTTTTGTTGTTGTTTTAAAATAACAGTGTACACTACATGTCCATACCCGCCAGAAAGCAGACGTCTCCGGAGTGCCTCTTCAAGCAGTCATACCGTTATCAGGCGGAAAGTCGTCATGTGTCGTTCTCAGTAAATACCCTGAAATAAATTAGCTTTAAACGTACCAAGAATTGAATGAAGTGAAACCAAGCGGAACTTCGGAATGTTTAAATGCTGTATCACGTAAAGTTTTGTTCGGGTGCCTGTGGTAGCGTATATACCGCGCTAACTTCTGAGACCGGGTGCCTGTGCTAGCGTATATACCGCGACAATTTCTGAGACCGGGTACCTGTGCTAGCGTATATACCGCGCTAACTTCTGAGACCGGGTGCCTGTGATAGCGTACATACCGCGCTAACTTCTGAGACCGGGTGCCTGTGATAGTGTACACACCGCGCTAACTTCTGAGACCGGGTGCCTGTGCTAGCGTATATACCGCGCTAACTTCTGAGACCGGGTGCCTGTGCTAGCGTATATACCGCGCTAACTTCTGAGACCGGGTGCCTGTGGTAGCGTGTATACCGCGCTAACTTCTTCTTCTCTTCATAGCTTTTATATAGCGCTATTCTCTGCTCTCGAGCAGACTCACTGCGCACATGTCTCATGTGATTCTGAATGAGTGGCTGTATCCTTTTATAGCGTGTGTTGTTAATATCCACGGATACACACAAACACACACACACACACACACACACACACACACACACACACACACACACACACACACACACACACACACACACACACACACACGCACGCACGCACGCACGCACGCACGCACGCACGCACGCACGCACGCAAGCACGCACGCACGCACGCACGCACACGCACGCACGCACGTACACACACACACACACACACACCCCTGAAAAACTTTAATGGCGCGTCCAAGGGACGTCACTCCGAGTGATCTTACTTCTCCGGTTGTCTCTCAACCTCTCCTGTCGCTCCTCTCTGCTGTCGTACACATAGCGCTCTTTGGTTGTTTCATGGCTGGTGCCACGTGAAATGCTGCCGTCTCGGCGCAAGTTCTGAGTACACCATTCAACCATGCACCAGTTTACAGTATCACTTCATTCAAAGCCACATAGGTAGGGTGTATGTGTGTTTAGCTGTAACCTGCTACCTGCGCTTTTGGCAGAATGACCGGGATCTTGTACGTACTACTGCGGTAACACGGGGGTGGAACGGATACCCAAATAAGAGTCAGCACACAAAGTTGACCCTGGAGAAGAAAATTCCCCCCACCGCTCCTGCCGGGACTCGAACCCGGGACCGGCGGTCTAACCACTGAGCTATCCCCGCTCCCTAACTTCGGAGACCTCCGTTACTACATGGTCTCTGCGAAATGCTGTTAGAGCAAGCCAACCAGACGTTCGCTCAAATACCCCCACCCCCATCCCCCTCCATTTGCTAGACTTTAACAAAAGGACACAAAGAACTGATTGGTCTGCTGGGCTTAAAACAGGGGGGGGGGGGGGGGACTGACTGATTTGCTGACTTTAACACAAGGACGCAAAGTGCTGATTGATTTGCCGACTTTAACACAGGGACACAAAGAGTTAACTGATTTGCCGACTTTAACACAGGGACACAAAGTGCTGACCGATTTGCTGACTTTAACCCAGGGACACAAAGAGCTGCCCGATTTGCTGACTTTAACACCAGCCATCCAACCCAGACCCAGACTAAGAGTAAATGGACGCGACATTAATGAAAATGACGAGTCAGAATCTTCTTCGACAGAAAATGTTAAATGGCAAATTTCGGAAGGACATTAAACCTTTCTACAATGTGGGCTGGACGATAGTCTTGTAGAAGGGAAGATCGGTGTTCCAAGCGCAATGGCGAATCCCACAGCTTTCAGACCCGACGAAGCTAACAGGACAACAACTTTGGAAATATCACGTGTGTATTGCCTCCGCCTCCCCGGCAGACGGAGAAGATGTGCATCACTAATCAAACATACGAGACCGACACTTTGTGGTCGGCACAAGCTGGTTTTTGCTGTTGTTGTTTTGCGTGGAAAGTGGTCCGGAAAATTCCAACAGAAACAGTTTAAATCGTCAATCTGATGAACAGAACGCCGCCCTCATCCCCACAAACACACACACACACACACACACACATACACACACACACACACACACACACACACACACACACACACACACACACACACACACACACACACACAGGCCCCTGAAAAGCTTCAATGGCGCGCCCAAGGGACGTCACTCCGAGTGACCTTACTTCTCCGGCTGTCTCTCAGCCTCTCCTGTCGCTCCTCTGTGCTGCCGTACACGTTGGAGCCGTCGATGAAGCTCGTGATCAGATTTTCATTCTCCCTGGGCACTGAAACATCGCCACTATCGGTCACATGGCTGAGGTGGGAGGCGGGGTGGGGGGTGTGGCTGCAACATTGGGGGTATCAGTCAAGATGGGGGGGGGGGGGGCTGCAATATCGCGGGTATCAGTCATGAGGTGAGTGTGGGGAGGGGGGGGGCGGGGGGGGGGGGCTGTAACATCGCGGGTATCAGTCATGAGGTGTGTGTGTAGGGGGGGGGGGGGGGGGGCTGTAACATCGCGGGTATCAGTCATGAGGTGGGGAGGGGGGGCTGTAACATCGCGGGTATCAGTCATGAGGTGTGTGTGTGTGTGGGGGGGGGCTGTAACATCGCGTGTATCAGTCATGA
>OY757555.1:11890911-11908375 GCA_963584105.1 Alviniconcha strummeri | reverse complement strand
CACCTCCACCCTTTTTTTTTTAAACTGATACTCACGATGTTTCAATGACATCCCACCCCCCGCCCCCATTGACACACCCTCAATGTTTTAGTGCCTCCCCTTTCTTGTGTGACCTTGACTGATACCCGCGATGTTACAGCCCCCCCCCTCCCCCCACACACCTCATGACTGATACCCGCGATGTTACAGCCCCCCCCACCCCACCCACTCATGACTGATACCCGCGATGTTACAGCCCCCCCCCACCCCCTCATGATTGATACCCGCGATGTTACAGCCCCCCCCCCCCCCCACCTCATGACTGATAGTGGCGATGTTTCAGTGCCCAGGGAGAATGAAAATCTGATCACGAGCTTCATCGACGGCTCCAACGTGTACGGCAGCACAGAGGAGCGACAGGAGAGGCTGAGAGACAGCCGGAGAAGTAAGGTCACTCGGAGTGACGTCCCTTGGGCGCGCCATTGAAGCTTTTCAGGGGCCTGTGTGTGTGTGTGTGTGTGTGTGTGTGTGTGTGTGTGTGTGTGTGTGTGTGTGTGTGTGTGTGTGTGTGTGTGTGTGTGTGTGTGTGTGTGTTTGTGGGGATGAGGGCGGCGTTCTGTTCATCAGATTGACGATTTAAACTGTTTCTGTTGGAATTTTCCGGACCACTTTCCACGCAAAACAACAACAGCAAAAACCAGCTTGTGCCGACCACAAAGTGTCGGTCTCGTATGTTTGATTAGTGATGCACATCTTCTCCGTCTGCCGGGGAGACGGAGGCAATACACACGTGATATTTCCAAAGTTGTTGTCCTGTTAGCTTCGTCGGGTCTGAAAGCTGTGGGATTCGCCATTGCGCTTGGAACACCGATCTTCCCTTCTACAAGACTATCGTCCAGCCCACATTGTAGAAAGGTTTAATGTCCTTCCGAAATTTGCCATTTAACATTTTCTGTCGAAGAAGATTCTGACTCGTCATTTTCATTAATGTCGCGTCCATTTACTCTTAGTCTGGGTCTGGGTTGGATGGCTGGTGTTAAAGTCAGCAAATCGGGCAGCTCTTTGTGTCCCTGGGTTAAAGTCAGCAAATCGGTCAGCACTTTGTGTCCCTGTGTTAAAGTCGGCAAATCAGTTAGCTCTTTGTGTCCCTGTGTTAAAGTCGGCAAATCAATCAGCACTTTGCGTCCTTGTGTTAAAGTCAGCAAATCAGTCAGTCCCCCCCCCCCCCCCCCCCTGTTTTAAGCCCAGCAGACCAATCAGTTCTTTGTGTCCTTTTGTTAAAGTCTAGCAAATGGAGGGGGATGGGGGTGGGGGTATTTGAGCGAACGTCTGGTTGGCTTGCTCTAACAGCATTTCGCAGAGACCATGTAGTAACGGAGGTCTCCGAAGTTAGGGAGCGGGGATAGCTCAGTGGTTAGACCGCCGGTCCCGGGTTCGAGTCCCGGCAGGAGCGGTGGGGGGAATTTTCTTCTCCAGGGTCAACTTTGTGTGCTGACTCTTATTTGGGTATCCGTTCCACCCCCGTGTTACCGCAGTAGTACGTACAAGATCCCGGTCATTCTGCCAAAAGCGCAGGTAGCAGGTTACAGCTAAACACACATACACCCTACCTATGTGGCTTTGAATGAAGTGATACTGTAAACTGGTGCATGGTTGAATGGTGTACTCAGAACTTGCGCCGAGACGGCAGCATTTCACGTGGCACCAGCCATGAAACAACCAAAGAGCGCTATGTGTACGGCAGCAGAGAGGAGCGACAGGAGAGGTTGAGAGACAACCGGAGAAGTAAGATCACTCGGAGTGACGTCCCTTGGACGCGCCATTAAAGTTTTTCAGGGGTGTGTGTGTGTGTGTGTGTGCGTGCGTGCGTGCGTGCGTGCGCGTGCGTGCGTGCGTGCGTGCTTGCGTGCGTGCGTGCGTGCGTGCGTGCGTGCGTGCGTGTGTGTGTGTGTGTGTGTGTGTGTGTGTGTGTGTGTGTGTGTGTGTGTGTGTGTGTGTGTGTGTGTGTGTGTGTATCCGTGGATATTAACAACACACGCTATAAAAGGATACAGCCACTCATTCAGAATCACATGAGACATGTGCGCAGTGAGTCTGCTCGAGAGCAGAGAATAGCGCTATATAAAAGCTATGAAGAGAAGAAGAAGTTAGCGCGGTATACACGCTACCACAGGCACCCGGTCTCAGAAGTTAGCGCGGTATATACGCTAGCACAGGCACCCGGTCTCAGAAGTTAGCGCGGTATATACGCTAGCACAGGCACCCGGTCTCAGAAGTTAGCGCTGTGTGTACGCTATCACAGGCACCCGGTCTCAGAAGTTAGCGCGGTATGTACGCTATCACAGGCACCCGGTCTCAGAAGTTAGCGCGGTATATACGCTAGCACAGGTACCCGGTCTCAGAAATTGCCGCGGTATATACGCTAGCACTGGCACCCGGTCTCAGAAGTTAGCGCGGTATATACGCTACCACAGGCACCCGAACAAAACTTTACGTGATACAGCATTTGAACATTCCGAAGTTCCGCTTGGTTTCACTTCATTCAATTCTTGGTACGTTTAAAGCTAATTTATTTCAGGGTATTTACTGAGAACGACACATGACGACTTTCCGCCTGATAACGGTATGGACGACTGCTTGAAGAGGCACTCCGGAGACGTCTGCTTTCTGGCGGGTATGGACATGTAGTGTACACTGTTATTTTAAAACAACAACTAAAACAAAAGCTACCTTTCTTGTCTTCCTACACTGATGTATATTGTGGGATGTCTTAGCGACTGGTGGCGCAGCAGGTATTCAGTGGTCAGCTCTTTGTGTCATTGCATCAAAGTCAGCAAATCAGTCAGCTCTGTGTGTCCCTGTGTTAAAGTCAGCAGATTAACTAAATCTTTGTGTCCCTGTGTTAAAGTCAGCAACTCAGTTAGTGGGGACTGTTACCCCTGACTCTCTCTCTCTCTCTCTCTCTCTCTCCTGAAAATTCAGATTTGCATCTGTCTTACTTTGCTGAATTTGCATGTTGCGAAGTTTTAGACAATAATAGTGTGCTTACATCGTTATCCTTGTGTAATAAAGTGTTCTCTGTCTCTCTCCGTCTCTCTCTGCCTCTGTGTCTCTCTGATGTGGGATAGATCTATATATCTGTGTATGTATGTATGTATGTATGTATGTATGTATGTATGTATGTATGTATGTATGTATGTATGTATGTATGTATGTATGTATGTATGTATCTATCTATCTATCTATCTGTCTATGGGTGAATGATGACCGTAGGCGCACATGCCGAAAAAGCATACGGAAAATTCCCTCAACTTCTGCATGTATAAAATGTCAGCACACAGTTGTTCAGTTTGAGGGAATGGGGTTTGGGATGGGGATGAGGGGGAGGGGGGGGGGGGGGACTCAATAGAAACACGTTAGACTGGTGTCACTGCGGGCACGGCCGGTGCCTTCTGGCGTGTGGCTGACGCCGGGCTTTTGGTTCAAATCGTGTCTTGCTCCCAGGGGACGACCTGTGAGCTGGTTTGGCCTAGTGGTAAGGCATTAGGCTGGTAAGCAGAGGGACTTGGGTTCGAATCTGCTTCGGCTCTCCTTTCTCTTCAAAAACTATGGTCTGTGCACACTGTCTTGTCACTTTGTCCCTCACAATTATGAAACATTAAAATGGCTTTCATCGCTGCCCACCTTAATGCAGAAGTCATTCTGGTGGTGACAGTGTAGCGATAGGTATATAATCTCCCTCCCTCCATCTCCCTCTTCCCCCACCTCCGTAACCCCTCCCCGTCTCTAATAAGCCTTACGGTTTCTGTGGACGTTAAGCACCATGTTTACTCTACTTAGGGGACGACCGCGTGAACGAACACCCGGCGCTGACCCTCCTGCACACCATCTTCGTGCGCTACCACAACATCCTCGCCTCCGAGCTGCAGCACTGCCGTCCCGACGCCCCGCACGAGCTCATCTTCCAACAAGCGCGCGCCATCGTGGGGGCCGTGATGCAGAACATCATGTTCTCCGAGTGGGTCCCCATTGTGCTGGGACCCAGCGTGCGCGCGCACTACGGCCTCGATTTCAATCGGTACTGCCGCACCAAGCACGACCCCAATGTCGATCCACGGATCTTCACCTCTTTCTCCACGGCGGTCTTCAGGTAGGTCGGAGGTTTTTGAATGGGAAAGGGTCATTGGGTTACTGACATGTCTTCTGCATTCCGGCGGTGTTTCTCACATGTCGATGAAAAACGGGTTGTTGGACGTGAGTGTGCTGCAAGGTTCGTCCGTGGAAACGAAGCAGGCTTGTCGTTGGCGAGAGCTGCCACAAGTATCATTTTTGTCACGTGTCGCGACAAAAGTATACTTGCCGCGACAAAATGATATGCGTCGCGACTAATACGTGTTTGTCGCGACAAGCATACTTTTGTCGTGACAAAACATGTGCTTTGTCGCGACAAACGCGCGTTTGTCGCGACAGAAGTTAGCTTGTTTTGTCGCGACAAAATTATGTTTGTTGCGACAAAAGTTTTTCCGCGACAAAAATATCGTTTTTCTCTTTCAGTAAAGTTCAAGCTTCTCGGAGACTTTTCCATTGAGGCAGTCAGAGTCGAACAATCTACGCAACTCGACCATGAACTTTGACTTACTGAAACTGACACGGCTGTTGCCATGCCAGGTCTAGTAGGTTGTATGTTTTCCCTCTAGTGCGTTGCGTTGTTGGTAAAAGAAGGGACTTTCGAGATCTAAAGATGTGAGTTTTGCCTTTAGTGCGTTGCATTGTTGGTAAAAGAAGGGACTTTCCAGATCTAAAATTAAGCAGTTTACTTATTTATATGAACACTTGATGAGTGCCTCATCTCGAAATGAGTCCTAATCACTTCACAATGGCTACTATAGCGCTATTCTCTCAGTCCGAGCAGACACGCTGCGCTCTAGTCGTGTGCCACTCTGAATGAGTGACTGTAGCTTTACACAGCGCGTTTTCAATATCCTGTTTAAACACACACTAGCTGTGTCCAGTGTTCCAGGTTTCAACACACACTAGCTGTGTCCAGTGTTGCAGGTTTCAAAACACACTAGCTGTGGTACACTGATGCATGTTTCAACACACACTAGCTGTGGTACAATGCTGCGGGTTTGAACACACACTAGCTGTGGTACAATGTTGCGGGTTTGGACACACACTAGCTGTGGTACAATGTTCCAGGTTTCAACACACACTAGCCGTAGTACAGTGTAGCAGGTTTAAACACACACTAGCTGTGGTACATTGTTGCAAGTTTGAACCCATTTGTGGTACAGTGTTGCAGGTTTGGATACACACTAGCTGTGGTACGGTGTTGCAGGTTTGGACACACACTAGCTGTTGTACAAAGTTCCAGGTTTAGACACACACTAGCTGTGGTACAATGTTGCAGGTTTGAACCCATACTAGCTGTAGTACAGTGTTCCAGGTTTGGACACACACTAGCTGTGTACAATGTTCCAGGTTTGAATACACACTAGCTGTGGTACAATGTTGCAGGTTTGAACACACACTAGCTGTGGTACAGCGTTCCAGGTTTGGACACACACTAGCTGTGGTACAATGTTGCAGGTTTGGACACACACTAGCTGTGGTACATGCAGGTTTCAACACACACTAGTTGTGGTACAATGTTGCAGGTTTGGACACACACTAGTTGTGGTACAATGTTGCAGGTTTGGACACACACTAGTTGTGGTGCAAAATGTTGCAGGTTTGGACACACACTAGCTGTGGTACATGCAGGTTTCAACATACACTAGTTGTGGTACAATTTTGCAGGTTTGGACACACGCTCATTCCTCGCTCTCTGCCCATGGCACACAACCGCCGTGTCCTGCTGCGAGAGCTCTTCTTCAAGCCGTACGAGGCGCGAGAAAACTTGGACACGCTGGCTGCCGGACTCGTCCAGTCTGCCCACCCCGAGGACCGTACCCAGCCACCCGACCAGTTCTGCGTGTCGGAGGTAACCAGCCATCTCTTCGAGAACCAGGAAGGCGTGCGCAAAGGCTTTGACCTCGTGGCCTTGAATATTCAACGAGGTCGCGATCACGGCATTCCGAGCTATAACGCTTTCCGAAAAGCCCTGGGTCTCAGGCCAGTGACGACATTTGCTGATCCTGCCCTAGGAACGGCAGGGGCCGACCTTCAAAAGGTTTATGCGTGAGTATCTTTCGTGGGGCCATAGCCTAGTTTGCTCCAATGTGTATCTTGTGGTGCTGTACTCTAGCTTATTCCAGTGTATCTTTCGTGGTGCAATATCCTAGTTTATTCCAATGTATTTTTCGTGGTGCAATATCATAGTTTAATCCAATGTATCTTTCGTGGTGCAATATCCTAGTTTATTCCAATCTATCTGTCGTAATGCAGTATCCTAGTTTATTCCAATGTATCTTTCGTGGTGCGATACCCTTGTTTATTCCAATGTATCTTTCGTGATTTAATATTCTAGTTTATTCCTATGGATCTTTCGTGGTACGATACTCTAGTTTGTTCCAGTGTATCTTTCATGGCGCAATGTCCTAGTATATTTCAGTGTATCTTTCGTGGTGCGATATCATAGTTTGTGCCAGTGTATATTTCGTGGTGTTATCCCTGGTTTGCTCCTGTGTATCTTTTGTAGTATGATGCCCTAGTTTGTTCCTGTGTATTTTTCGTGTGCGATTCCATAGTTTGTTCCGGTGTATCTTTCGTGGTGTGATGCCCTAGTTTGTTCCTGTGTATTTTTCGTGGTGTGATGCCCTGGTTTGTTCCTGTGTATCTTTCGTGGTGCGATGCCTTAGTTTATTCCTGTGTATCTTTCGTGGCGCGATGCCATAGTTTGTTCCTGTGTATTTTTCGTGGTGCGATACCTTAGTTTGTTCCAGTACCAAAAGGCGTATTCTTGAGTATCTTTTGTGCTGCGATACTCAGTTAATTTCCATACCAAAAGCCAAGGACATCATACCATCGGTCGTCTGGAGGAGGGAGGCGGGGAAAGAGGAAGCGCTCGATGATCTTCTTTCAAAGGACGATAGAGGGTCATCGTCAGTCAGACGAAACTTTGTTTTCCAAACTGATTCAGAGCAACACCACTGGAGGAACGTCTTAGAGACGGTGATGGAGTGCTCATAGGCTTTGCCCTAACTGAACTACACTGTACTGAGGTGAACGATACTGCACTGAGGTGAACTGAACGACACTGTATTCAGGTGAACTGAACGACACTGTATTGAAATGAAATACACTGTTTTAAGGTGAACTGAACGACACCGTATTGAAATGAAATACGCTGTATTGAGGTGAACTGAACTACACTGAATTCAAGCGAGCTGAACTACTAATTACACTGTATGGCAAACACACACAGAAAGTATGCACAGAATGACAAACACGGGCTCTGTCTGATGTCAGAGTGACAAACACAGGCTGTCTGTCTGATGCCAGGCTGACAAACACGGGCTGGTTGGCTGTTGCCAGGCTGACAAACACGGGCTGTCTGTCTGATGCCAGGCTGACATACACAGGCTGGCTGTCTGATGCCAGGCTGACATACACAGGCTGGCTGTCTGATGCCAGAATGACAAACACAGGCTATCTGTCTGATGCCAGAATGACAAACAGGCTGGCTGTCTGATGCCAGGCTGACATACACAGGCTGGCTGTCTGATGCCAGAATGACAAACACAGGCTATCTGTCTGATGCCAGAATGACAAACACAGGCTATCTGTCTGATGCCAGAACGACAAACACAGGCTATCTGTCTGATGCCAGAACGACAAACACAGGCTGGCTGTCTGATGCCAGGCTGACTATTAAATTTTTCGAGCTTCAATTTTCAAAAATACAGTGAAATAATAGCATGGTAAACTGACGACAGGCATGCCTTTGTTATGGGCAGTTTCGACTGACAATGTACACTTGCGTAGAAACAGTTCACAGTGCATGCGATGCACACTGTACATCCACGACAGTGGCACCAAACCTTGGTTTGGTTGAGTGTTGTTTTACGTTCACAGAAACCGTAGGCTTATTAGGGACGGGAGCCCAGAACGGCCACCTCGACTTTCACACAGCTCCTGAGCTCTGAAAGACCTTGGGCAAAGGAGAGAGATTAATATATACGAAGATTTATAGGCCTGTAGTTCTTGAACTTAACGCCTAGCTGTCTCCGCTTAAATGGGTTTAAGAGAAATCGATCAACTGGTCACTGGTGCATGTTTGCCAGTCACTGAAAACTCCGCTTTGCTGCCAGTCGGTCGGCCTGACTGACGTAGGAGCGCTGTGTTACTCACCACGACACCTACTGACGTGCCGCTCACGTTTCGCTGACATGGAGCAGTGGGCTGACAACGAGGTGTTGCTCCTTTAAGTGTTTAATAGTATGAGGGTGATCATGATCATTTATTCTGCTTCAAGTAGGTCACCTACTTCTCGTTTCAGTCACGTGGACGATATTGACCTGTTTAGCGGCGGCATGTCTGAGCCACCCTTTGAGGGCGGGCTGGTGGGCGAGACGTTTAGTCGGATGATGGGTCTGCAGCTACACAGAGTCAAGTATGGGGATCGCTTCTTCTTCGACAATCAGATTACCCATTTTGGATTTACAGATGGTAGGCTGACTCGTTGATCTCTCTCTCTCTCTCTCTCTCTCTCTCTCTCTCTCTCTCTCTCTCTCTCTCTCTCTCTCTCTCTCTCTCTCTCTCTCTCTCTCTCTCTCTCTCTCTCTCTCTCTCTCTCTCTCTCTCTCTCTCTCTCTCTCTCTCTCTCTCTCTCTCTCTCGCTCTGTGTGTGTGTGTGTGTGTGTGTGTGTGTGTGTGTGTGTGTGTGTGTGTGTGTGTGTGTGTGTGTGTGTGTGTGTGTGTGGTTTATGTGAGATGTTTTGACGAGAACGAACATGTGACTTGAACAGTGAATGGTTTAAATCACGGACATCAGACATGTGTCGTGAACAGTGAATGGTTTAAATGACTGTCTTCAGACATGTGACGTGAACAGTGAATGGTTTAAATCACGGACATGTGATGTGAACAGTGAATGGTTTAAATCACGGACATATGACATGAACAGTGAACGTTTTAAATCACAGAAATCAGACATGTAACGTGAACAGTAAATGGGACTTTGACTGATGATCTGTGGCGGGTGTTGCGTTCTGACAGACCTTGCCGCTTGTCTCTGTCTGTGACGGGTGTTGCGTTCTGACAGACTTCGCCGCTTTTCTCTGTCTGTGGCGGGTGTTTCGTTCTGACAGACCTTACTGCTTGTCTCTATCTGTGACGGGTGTGTCGTTCTGAGAGACCTTGCCGCTTGTCTGTCTGTGACAGGTGTTTCGTTCTGACAGACCTTGCCGCTTGTCTTTGTCTGTGGCAGGTGTTTCGTTCTGACAGACCTTGCCGCTCTGTGATGGGTGTTTCGTTCTGACAGACCTTGCTGCTTGTCTCTATCTGTGACAGGTGTTTCGTTCTGACAGACCTTGCCGTTTTTCTCTGTCTTTGACGGGTGTGTCGTTCTGACAGTCCTTGCCGCTTGTCTCTATTTGTGGCGGGTGTTTAGTTCTGACAGTCCTTGCCGCTCTGTGGCGGGTGTTTCGTTCTGACACACCTTGCCGCTTGTCTGTCTGTGATGGGTGTTTCGTTCTGACAGACCTTGCCGCTTGTCTCTGTCTATGACAGATGTTTCGTTCGCCAGACCTTGCCGCTTGTCTCTATCTGTGACTGGTGTTTCGTTCTGACACACCTTGTGACGTGAGTGTAAATGGGGCTTCGATTGGTAATCTGTGGCGGGTGCTTCGTTCCGACAGACCTTGCCGCTTGTCAAACATCAAGTCTCGATCACCGCCCTACCTCGCTCCGTTGCCGGCAAGCTGTGATGACGTTGTTATTTGTGTTGTCTCGTCTTGCAGAACAAGTGGCGCTGCTACGACAAATCCGACTGGCGCACGTCCTTTGCCTGACAACACGACTACATGCCGTACAGCTAGATGTGTTCAGGGCCCCGTCACCAGCGTGAGTATAGCTGTAACAAGGCCTCCCAGCATACGGCTGGGTGACTATTTTAAGAGGACTTATCACGATACAGAAGGACACCTTCAGCACGCCACCACCAAGGTTACTGTCATCTTAACAAGGCTTCTCAGCTCGCAGCTTGACCTGTTCTGTGTGGTACTACAGGGGTGGGTGTTGACGTGGTGTGAGTGGTACCACAGGGGTGGGTGTTGACGTGGTGTGAGTGGTACCACAGGGGTGGGTGTTGACGTGGTGTTAGTGGTACCACAGGGGTGGGTGTTGACGTGGTGTGAGTGGTACCACAGGGTTGGGTGTTGACGTGGTGTGAGTGGTACCACAGGGGTGGGTGTTGACGTGGTGTGAGTGGTACCACAGGGGTGGGTGTTGACGTGGTGTGAGTGGTACCACAGGGGTGGGTGTTGACGTGGTGTTAGTGGTACCACAGGGGTGGGTGTTGACGTGGTGTGAGTGGTACCACAGGGGTGGGTGTTGACGTGGTGTGAGTGGTACCACAGGGGTGGGTGTTGACGTGGTGTGAGTGGTACCACAGGGGTGGGTGTTGACGTGGTGTTAGTGGTACCACAGGGGTGGGTGTTGACGTGGTGTTAGTGGTACCACAGGGGTGGGTGTTGACGTGGTGTTAGTGGTACCACAGGGGTGAGTGTTGACGTGGTGTGAGTGGTACTACAGGGGTGGGTGTTGA
This sequence comes from Alviniconcha strummeri, assembly GCA_963584105.1. Classification (NCBI taxonomy): domain Eukaryota; kingdom Metazoa; phylum Mollusca; class Gastropoda; family Provannidae; genus Alviniconcha; species Alviniconcha strummeri. The sequence goes on along the minus strand of OY757555.1, from coordinate 11,897,688 downwards.
CGTGGTGTTAGTGGTACCACAGAGGTGGATGTTGACGTGGTGTTAGTGGTACCACAGGGGTGGGTGTTGACGTGGTGTGAGTGGTACCACAGGGGTGGGTGTTGACGTGGTGTGAGTGGTACCACAGGGTGGGTGTTGACGTGGTGTTAGTGGTACCACAGGGTGGGTGTTGACGTGGTCTGCGGAGTACCACAGGGGTGCGTGTTGACGTGGTGTGAGTGGTACCACAGGGGTGGGTGTTGACGTGGTCAGTATGATATCACAGGGGTGCGTGTTGACGTGGTTTGTGTGGTATCACCAGGATGCGTGTTGACCACTTGACGTGCTCTGTGTGGTATCACCAGGGTGGGTGCTGATGTGTGGTACCACCAGGGTGGGTGTTGACGTGTTCAGTGTGGTACAACCATGTGGGTGTTGACAATGTGGGTGATGACATGTTCTGCGTGGTACCACCAATGTGGATGTGGATGTGTGGTACTACCAGGCTGGTTGTTGACGTGTGGTGCAACCTTGTGGGGCGTTGATGTGTTCTGCATGGTACCACGGATGTGGGTGTTGACGTGTTCGGTGTGGTACCGCCAGTGTGGGGGTTGACGTGTGGTATCGCCAGTATGGGTGCTGACGTGTAGTATCACCAGTGTGGGTGTTGACGTGTAGTATCGGCAGTGTGGATGTTGACGTGTAGTATCGCCAGTGTGGGTGTTGACGTGCTCAGTGTGGTACCGCCAGTGTGGGTTTTGACGTGTGATACCGCCAACGTGTGGTGACGTGTAGTATCGCCAGTGTGGGTGCTGACGTGTGGTACCGCCAGTGTGGGTGTTGAAGTGCTCAGTGTGGTACCGCCAGTGTGGGTGTTGACGTGCTCAGTGTGGTACCGCCAGTGTGGGTGTTGACGTGCTCAGTGTGGTACCGCCAGTGTGGGTGTTGACGTGTGGTACCGCCAGTGTGGGTGTTGACGTGCTCAGTGTGGTACCGCCAGTGTGGGTGTTGACGTGCTCAGTGTGGTACCGCCAGTGTGGGTGTTGACGTGCTCAGTGTGGTACCGCCAGTGTGGGTGTTGACGTGCTCAGTGTGGTACCGCCAGTGTGGATGTTGACGTGTGGTACCACCAGTGTGGGTGTTGACGTGTGGTACCGCCAGTGTGGGTGTTGACGTGCTCAGTGTGGTACCGCCAGTGTGGGTGTTGACGTGTGGTACCGCCAGTGTGGGTGTTGACGTGTGGTACCGCCAGTGTGGGTGTTGACGTGCTCAGTGTGGTACCGCCAGTGTGGGTGTTGACGTGTGGTGTCATCTACAGGATGAATGCTACTTTATATACTTCAGCAGTCATAGTTTCTGTCACCAGGTGGGGTGGGTTGGGGGTGGGGTGGGGTGGAGGGGGTATATGTGTGTGTCTGTGGGTGGGTGTGTATGTGTGTGCATGTGCGCGCGCGTGCGTCCGTGCGTATGCGTGTGTGAGTGTGTAGGCCTCTGTGTGTGTGCGCGCGAGCGCGAGCGCGTTTGTGTGTGTGTGTGTGTGTGTGTGTGTGTGTGTGTGTGTGTGTGTGTGTGTGTGTGTGTGTGTGTGTGTGTGTGTGTGAAATCAATAATTTTGTGCTTTATTTCTTTCAGGAATCCACCAGTGAGCTGCGATCGGCTGCGAGAGGCTCATCCGAAACCGACTGAGTTTTCCCATTATCCTATCTGCCCGTGACAGCGTTACAGTTTCCTCATTATCCTATCTGCCTGTGACAACGTTACAGTTTTCCCACTATCCTATCTGCCCGTGACAGCGTTACAGTTTTCTCATGGTCCTCTTTGCTTGTGACAGCAATACAGTTTCCCCCTTATCCTATCTGCCTGTTACTTCGTTACAGTTTTCTCCTTATCCTAAGTGCTTGTGACAACGTTACAGTTTTTTCATGGTCCTGTTTGCTTGTGACAGCGTTACAGTTTCCCCCTTATCCTATCTTCCTGTTACAGCGTTACAGTTTCCCCCTTATCCTATCTGCCTGTTACTTCGTTACAGCTTTCTCCTTATCCTAAGTGCTTGTGACGTTACAGTTTTCTCATGGTCCTGTTTGCTTGTGACAGCGTTACAGTTTCCCCCTTATCCTATCTTCCTGTTACAGCGTTACAGTTTCCCCCTTATCCTATCTGCCTGTTACTTCGTTACCGTTTTCTCCTTATCCTAAGTGCTTGTGACAACGTTACAGTTTTCTCATGGTCCTGTTTGCTTGTGACAGCGTTACAGTTTCCCCCTTATCCTATCTTCCTGTTACAGCGTTACAATTTTCCCCTTATCCTGTCTGCCTGTTACAGCGTTACAGTTTCCCCCTTATCCTATCTGCCTATTACAGCGTTACAGTTTCCCCATTATCTTATCTGCCCGTGACAGCGTTACAGTTTTCCCATTACCCTATTTACCTGTGACAGCGTTATAGTTTCTCCATTATCGTATCTGCCTGTGACATGATGCGAGCATTGTGAAATTTGTCAATTCAAAAAGTGATGTTTTGAATGCTGTGTAAATTCGTGTGTGTGTGTGTGTGTGTGTGTGTGTGTGTGTGTGCGTGCGTGCGTGCGTGCGTGCGTGCGTGCGTGCGTGTGTGCGTGCGTGCGTGCTTATGTGCGTATATGCGTGTGTGTGTGTGTGTGTGTGTGTGTGTGTGTGTGTGTGTGTGTGTGTGTGTGTGTGTGTGTGTGTGTGTGTGTGTGTGTGTGTGTGTGTGTGTGCGATTGGAGCGGGTATGGGGTCAGAAGACGGTGCAGGAGAACTGCAATACCGGCAATAAACCGTTGCGGTATTATAGTTATGACGATGTGAAGGTGCGAGCTGCTAAGGGGAAAAGGAGAGAAGCGTCTAGTCCTGTGACATCACAACTGATTAAAGGGCAATTCCGACACCGTAACTGACACGCACTTGTCCGCCAGGCTGCACGTGCTTCCACTCAGGACACGGCTAGTGTTTTCAGCCTAAAACAACGTTTTCATGCGGCCCTAGGTATCGAGTTAAAACCATTTTCCAATGATCACTCAAACATTTTTAACATGTAGCCTATTCCAAACTTAAGAAGAAGAATACTAATGTACATTTATGCACTCATCAACGCCCTGAGCGCTCACATGATACATATGAACCTAAATATAATATTCTGTACACATGTAGAGCACAGTCCTACCCAAACATTTACATAAAGTATTATACGAAAAAACAAACACACGCGCTACACACACTCACTCACTCACTCACACACACACACACACACACACACACACACACACACACACACACACACACACACACACACACACACACACACACACACACACACACACACACATACACACACACATACACACACACACACACACACACACACACACACACACACACACACACACACACACACACACACACACACACACACACACACACACTGCAGCAGAAACTGGGTACTGATATTAGTTGGGATGAAAATATTGTGAGAAGAGGAAGATTTTCAGTTTGGCCTTAAAAGATAACAGGGTTGAGCAGTGTCTAAGGTCTTGTGGGAGTGAATTCCAAATGTGGGGTCCAAAGCGAGAGAAGACGCGAAAGCCATAAGTCTTTAGTCTGTATTGTTGGATTTTCAGCATGCGGGTCTCAGAAGGAGAGCGTAGTGTACGAGACGGAGAGTAGACATGTAGCATTTCAGAGAGATAAGCAGGACCAGAACCATTTATAGCACTGAAACACATACAAGCGACTTTATATTTAATACGTTCTGAAATGGGAAGCCAGTGCAGTTTTTCCAGGAGAGGTGTCGAATGGTGGTGACGGGGTTTCAAGAGAACGAGTCTTGCAGCAAAATTTAGAATTTTCTGGAGAGCCTGGATGACAGAATCAGGTGTACCCATGAGGAGACAGTTGCAGTAGTCAAACCGTGAGAGGATATAGGAAGTAACAAGTCTTGGCTGTGTCTTCAGTGAGAAACCTGTGGACTGAACTAATGCGTTTAAGCTCGAAATAAGCAGTTTGGCAGATTTTTATGACGAGCTTCTTCATGGACAGTCTTGAGTCAAGAATGAATCCAGGGTTCCTGACAGAATCAGAGAAGGGGATGTTGTGAGAGCCAAGAGTAATCGAATCAGGGAGGAAAACGGTGGAAGGTTTCAAGGAAGACGAAAAGCGAAAGAGAAGAGCTATTGTTTGTCGTCATTCAGTTTGAGCTGATTTTCGGTCATCCATGTTTTTATGTTGTCTGTGCATGCATTGAGTTCTTTCATTATCCTATACCCTTTCACTTGTAACTAAGTATCTAAGTAACTAAGTATCGTCAATATTTTGAGTGTTCAGAAAGTGGACACTTGTTTGTTTGCTGAAAAGGAGCTTATGAAGGGGGTATGTCGTCCTATGGGCTAACTACCCGGATTCATTATAATAACTCGCTTAGCGTTGGCACGTGTAGCCTGGAGGACAAGTGTGCGTCAGTTACGGTGCCGGACTGCCCTTTACACGCGCGAAATATGAAACAAGCAAACAAGGAAAAGGTTGATTTAGAGATTGTGCAAACGAAAAGTATGCAAGTTAAAGACAGCAGTGTTTTAACAATGAAACGAACTGCAACAGTTGTTGCTAACAAATAGATTTCATACCTGTTCATTTCAGGTTCCAACAGCTGATTCTCTGGGTCGGAGCGCAGACACGCACACACGCACGCACACACACACACACACGCACGCACGCACGCACGCACGCACGCACGCACGCACGCACGCACGCACGCACGCACGCACGCACGCACGCACGCACGCACGCACACACACACACACACAGTGGAGACGGCATGTCCAGAGCTGGTACGGAAGATGGTGGTCTGTTGCTGCCGGACAGGGCGGTGGTCTGGGTTCTCTCTGACTCTGGAACAGGGTGGAACGCTGGTTTGATGAGGTTTGTGTTTGTCTCTCTGAAGGAGATAGGATGCTGTAGTTGTTTGAGTCGGCTTCCTGTCTTTGCCAACGAGTGTGTGTCTGCTGTGCGCGGCGCCGACTAGGGCTGGCACGTACTGGAGAGAGTTCCCGCCTCAGATTGGACCACCGTCCACAGTTCTGCTCCCTCTCCAGCGAAACAAGAAGCCAGCAGAGGTTCCACTGAGTATCAGAGTTCAGGAGCTGTGTGAAAGTCGCTGTCCTAATGAGCCTTACGGATTCTGTGGACGTAAAGCAACATTGAACCGTGTTTCGGCATTGTTCACAGTTTGTCCCTAATGTGTCAACCGACATCCGAGGACAGGACACTTTACTCCATCATCAACCATTGAGTACGCTGCAGGAATAGCTGTGGAGCAACGTGGAGGACCTTCTGAAGACCACAGCCGTATCCATTGTTGTCTTGATCATCTCAACATCAGTTTTATATCATGTATGTGAAGAAAAGACTTTAAACTAAAAAGAACCTTCATCCAAACTAGCGGACCGACGATATGAAGCAGAACATACTCGAATGCAGATGAAGAAGAGACTAGGTAGGTGTGTCCAGGAATCAGAGATTGCAGTGATCTAATCTAGAACAACATACACAGAAAGTTACCAGCTGTTTTGTTGCATCTTCTTTGAGGTACACGTGGATGGAACTGATGCGTTTAGTTCGTGTTAAGCTGTTTGGCAGATTCTAAATATGTGTGCTTCACTGTGAGGTTGGAGTCAAGCATGAAGCCACTTTGGTGAGAACTGAGAAGTCTTGAAGATTCACGCAGGGCAGTGAGATCATCAGATATCGAACAAGAAACGGCTGTTGTCAAACCCTTCAACAGATTTCCAGTCACACTTACGAGTCAGTGTACACTTGCGAACACCTGCCAGTGCTGTTTCACCTTTGGCACAGCACGCGTTAAGATAACTGAACCCAAGACTCTCTTTCCATTGAAAAGGTTTAACGACTAGTAAAACGCACAAGCAGCTGTAACAGCAACAGATTAATGAAAATGAAGATTATGGCTTCACACACACACACACACACACACACACACACACACACACACACACACACACACACACACACACGCGCGCGCGCGCGCGCGCGCGCACGCAGACACGCACGCACGCACGAACACACACACACACACACACACACACACACAACACACACAAATACATGCAATGCATGCATGTTTACAAACGTACACACACACACACACACACACACACACACACACACACACACCACACACACACACACACACACACAAATACATGCAATGCATGCATGCATGCATGTTTACAAACGTACACACACACACACACACACACACACACACACACACACACACACACACACACACACACACACACACCGCAATACGTGCACTCGCGAAAGGCGCATTATCAAATCTAACTTTATTCCAGGTTTTGCCTCAGAGCAACGTTCCAGAGCAAACAGGCATCGATATAATGGCGTCACACGTATTTACGTACTTTGATTTGTCAAGCAGGCCGCGTTCACGTCATCCTTCTATGGAAATGACATCATCAGCGTACGCTTGGGTCAAAACATCTGTTGTAGGGCTAACTGGTAAAGGTCGAGGAAAAGGCACTCACCAAAAGGAGACAGGTCACGGATACAAGACAAACAACACACTCCGACGTTTCAGGAATATATATATCAGTAACTAACACGGCTAAAGCAGAAAAAACAAAAATCAAAAAGGAAGAAGAAAAAGAAGACAGACTATTACTGAGAAATGAACGGGAGCTAACTCAGTTAAGGGTTACTTCCCTTTCATTGTCAGTATCTGTCTGTCTTTGTCTGGTCTGCCG
>OY757555.1:11825911-11885911 GCA_963584105.1 Alviniconcha strummeri | reverse complement strand
TATGGCATGTGTTCATCTGGCGCTGTGAACACGCTATGTTTGTGTGGAAATTATCATGTGTAACGTTTCACTCACTCATTCATGCCTATATGTATATAAATAGTGCCTGTAGTTTGATATCCACTCATCAGTAGCTTAGCAAGGACTAGATGTTAGGTTTTTGACTGAACCTAAACTACAATCCTTGTAAAATAAAGTTTTTGAGTTCGAGAGCTCTCTCTCTCTCTCTCTCTGTGTCTCTCTCCCCTTCAGTATTAAAGTTTTCGAGTTCTCTGTCTCTCTCTGTGTGTCTCTCTGTGTGTCTCTGTGTGTCTGTCTCAACCCACTGCTGACCAAAGTCGCCAGCCTACCGCTGCGCAAAGTCACTAACCCACCGCTGACCAAAGTCACAAAGCCACCGCTGACCAAAGTCACCAACCTACTGCTACACAGTCACCAGCCGAATGCGCCATTCGAAGCACCACCTCCAACTCTAAACACAAGTCACCAAATCACAATAGATGGATCACACAACACAGTCAAAAATGAACACAACCAAGTCAAAATAGCCAATAATAAGCACATTATCTCAGTATTAACATTTCACTTATTTACAACTGACGACACATCCAGTACAACATCAAAACAAAGTTATTAAATCACAAGCCTATGTCTAATTCGTTCTTTTGACTCCATTTAAAACAATGTCTCGGAACCATTTGTAATGACGTCACTTAGTTTATTGCGCATGCCCACGCAATGCCGAACGCAATGAATAAGTTAACTTGTCAGACATATCAGTTTGACATTTTGAATCGAAGCAAATGAGTCACTGAATCTTGTAGTTCTGATATGCCTGATGAATAAATGAAATGCAAGCAACATTTTTGTTGCCTGTGAAAATTAATATTGATTTTTTTTTTATGTTTAAAATAGGAAAAGTCAGTTTTGACATGTATGGTGCACGATAGAAAAAATACCCCCCTAGTCCACTCAACCAAGATGGCGGAAGCGTGCACATGGTTACTCGGAAACTAGATCTAAGATCAAACGTCAACGGCACATACGTATACAGAAAGCACAAAATTAATGTGATCAGACTCACTTTTCGGTTGCAAACTTCTATCTGGATCATACTGATGATATTTGTGACCCAGAATAGCACTTAAAATGCCCCAGGAATTTCCGACTGCCTACTTGGATATTACGCTAGCCGCGTCGTCCTGACTTCGATAATCGGTTCCGAGTGCCGACGTCACGTTTGTCGCTACCCCGCCATGTTGGAATCATTTACGCCGCGGTCGCCATCTTGTAAGTGGTAGAGCTGTAGAGTGCAGAGTGAGCGTATAGTAATCAGTATTATGGCGAAGTAAAAGACCAAAGAGAAAGAAAGTCTGACCCGTACGAAGCAATCACCAAAGTGATAGACCCTAGTCATTCGCACTCCGACACTTGTGAAATAAAACGCTGATAGTGTGTGGTTTGGCTCGACCTGAGCAGCTGTTGTGAATGACAAGAGCTGAAGTGATTATCTGTTGAAGTCTTCAGTACTGTTCCTGCCTGTCGTGGTGTGTGAGACTGTGCGCAAGCGAATTATATGGGGTGTATCATAAATGATGAGCTCTTTGAAAAAGTTCGAGTTTTATGCTTTGATGTTGTTGCGACATGCGGCACTGATAATATAACAGCTTCTGCAGTTTTAGGTACAGAAGTGTAAATACTACACGTGTATGATTCAGGGATTACATTTACAAAGTATATCACATTTTTTCATTGCAGCAAACACTGAGGACTTGGTCAAGTTCATTATTACAAAAAACAAAACAAAAAACAATAATTAAAACCGCGCGCGCGCACACACACACACACACACACACACACACACACACACACACACACACACACACACACACACACACACAGTATACTGTGGTTTATTTATCGAAGTGATTTTCTGTAAACGACAGAAGTCACCTTTTACTCAAATTTCAACATAAATTGGAGAAAAAATTACTTTAAAGGCGATCCCAATTCAGTCATAAGTTGGCCTGAAATGTAGAAAACGTGGAGTAAAAAAAAAATCTGCTTATTGTTGCTCTGTCATTAAGTTTCAGTATTGGTATTTGTGCATCATAAGTACTTTCTTGCTTTGGATTTGCGCTTCTCATGCTGGAGCCAGCCTGCTTGCTCTTTTAACCGTGATTTTTTTTTTTTTTTTTTTTTTGCTTGGTGTCCACTTTAAACGGTAAAGATTTAAATTGTTTCCTGTTGAGTTAAGCTGTTACAAATATGTTAACTGGACTTTTGGGAGGCAAACAAAACCTAACTTCATATTTGTGATGATCAGAAACAAGCTGTAAGAATTAAGGAAAATGAAATTACAGTAAATAAGCCAACTTCTTAGTGTAGATCTGCAGATCATATCTGTAGCATGTCCAGGCTGGACAATATGCAGCTGTGCAAATAATGTACAACTACAATAGAAAGCAAAGAGGTACAGGTTATGGTGAATTGCAGGGACTGACTGTAGGGCCTGGATGTAGGGCACCAAGACGACCCACACCACACCGTGCCCAGGCAGGGACCGACTTTGAGTCGGGCCTGGATGTAGGGCACCAAGACGACCCACACCACGCCGTGCCCAGGACAGGGACCGACTTTGAGTCGGGCCTGGATGTAGGGCACCAAGACGACCCACACCACGCCGTGCCCAGGACAGGGACCGACTTTGAGTCGGGCCTGGATGTAGGGCACCAAGACGACCCACACCACTCCGTGCCCAGGACAGGGACCGACTTTGAGTCGGGCCTGGATGTAGGGCACCAAGACGACCCACACCACGCCGTGCCCAGGACAGGGACCGACTTTGAGTCGGGCCTGGATGTAGGGCACCAAGACGACCCACACCACGCCGTGCCCAGGACAGGGACCGACTTTGAGTCGGGCCTGGATGTAGGGCACCAAGACGACCCACACCACGCCGTGCCCAGGACAGGGACCGACTTTGAGTCGGGCCTGGATGTAGGGCACCAAGACAACCCACAACACGCCGTGTCGCCCTCAAGGGAACGGCCAAGGCCGCACGCTTCATGCTGTGGCCGCGCACCTGCCGCTATCAGTCGAGACTGAAGAGGAGGTGGCCCCTTCAAGTTACGCTTGAGGCACGCGCACAAGCGTAGAGAGAGAGAGAGAGAGATAGAGAGAGAGAGAGAGAGAGAGAGAGAGAGAGAGAGAGAGAGAGAGAGAGAGAGAGAGAGAACTCGAAAACTTTATTTTACCAGGATTGTTTAGTCAAAAACCTGTCTAACATCTAGTCCTTGCTAAGCTACTGATGAGTAAATATAAAAGTACAGGCATCGTTTACATACATAATTTTAGGCATGAATGAAGCATCATTTATATACATAATTATAGGCATGAATGAGTGAGTGAAACGTGAAATATGAGAATGTCCACACAAAACAGCGTATTCACAGCGCCATATGCACACATCACTCAGTTATACATTATGCGCATACAGCCAGTAAATATATATATATATATAGAGAGAGAGAGAGAGAGAGAGAGAGAGAGAGAGAGAGAGAGAGAGAGAGAGAGAGAGAGAGAGAGAGAGAGAGAGAGAGAGAGGACTTTTGTTTAAAGCAGAGAACCCGTTCAAATTTTCGGGGGTATTTACTGATATAAGATCTTGGCTCCAATCGGTGTAATTCTGCTGATTATTACAGCACAAACACCATATAACATCGCTCCAAAGGGAATATGTTCATGGGGAAGCAACTCTTTTGGCCCTTGAGCAGTCTCTGTTATTCAATGTCTGTGGTCACGACTCATCCAGGTGACGTCACTCAACGTCAATGTAGCCGTGTAATTAATTCAGTTTCTATTTGTTACTATGAATAAATGAATGCTTGTTCTCGATGAAGCACTAAACATACGCGTTGTCCAAATGCGGTGCTTGGAAAATCATATATTTCGCTATGGTTAGGCGAGGAGTGTCTTCTCAAAATTTGGTTTCTCTGTTGCTAATTTGTCTCCTTGCTGTGACAGACTTTTGGATGCAGAGGCTGCCTTATGGTTGCCAGGCCCTGCGAACATAATTACATTCAGCTCAGTTTCACTGGGGCCTCACACGCCAAATCAGTCACTTTTTTGTTTCCGGGGCTGTAACGTTTCTGCTGCTGCAGGCAAGACTGACTGACCGACTTGGACTCAAGCAACAGCTGATGAGCTCTGCCATGAAAGTCATCGATCTTTGGTGACACTGAGCACATTTTACTAGAACGTTAAAACAATCTCCACAGTTTCAATATAGAAAGAATTAAAATACAGGTGCAGAAACAATGACGTTACTTTCGTTTCGCTCACGGCTCAGATCATAATGACGTCTATGATTCAACGTATTATCGACTATATCATATAGTAAAGATAATACGTATTCGGGCATCTCTCGCTCTTTTCTTCAATATTGCATTGCCGATTAGTTCACTTATCAAATTATCTGTTACTATGATTAAACTAGTTGTTCTCAGTTGTTGACTGGCAATATATTAAGAGTCAGTTGGCGCCGCCATCCGCCGGGCATTGAAGTCACGTGAAACAACAAAATGTTCCGACAGAAGGCCGACTCATAGTGCCGAGGAACAGCCGGTCGCTAAAAAGCCGCTCGCATACGAATAAAGTCCCAGTCCCACACGATTCCTGACAGCGGCCGGGTCGGAAAATAACGAGGCCACTGCATCCTGGCCGCCGGCCGCCGGCCGCCGGTGTGGCGCGGCGGTCCGGCCTAATAATTTATGTCAGCACTGGCGACATGAGCCCCACCGTGACGTCATCACCTGGCTATGCGAGCCACCGCCCTCTCTTGCTGACACACTGTTCAGATAAACAGTAGCCACACCTCACAAATGTATGCAACCTTCAAACTTTGTTTAAACTAATTACCGATAGGCCAAGCCGGGTCCCGTGTGAGCAGGGCATACCATCATGACACTGCGATGTAAAAATTTATTGAATATCCTCAGCGGATGTCGGCCTGACATTACGGACAGTAAGTAAAAACAGAACCTATCTCCCAAACCCTCACCCAACCGGCCTCCATTCAGATAGGAGACACTCATATTCTGTTTGCCATGCAGGCAAAAAAATCTGGGCATAACACTCTCTAACAATCTGTCCATGGAGAAGCATGTCACCAACATCTGCGGCAGATCTGCCTACATAGAAATTCGGAGAATTAGTAACATCCGTCACTATCTCACTATTGATGCTACAAAAACCCTCATCTGTGCCTTTGTTTTGTCAAAACTTAAGTGACTGTTCTCTTCTATCAGGTTCTCCAAAACATCTTGACAAACTCCAAAAGGTCCAAAATTCTGCAGCCAGACTTGTGTTCAAAGCTCGCAAGCACGACACATCAAACCCCTCCTTCAGAAACTTCACTGGCTACCAATAGTCTAAGAATCCAGTATAAAGTCGCAACTCTGTGCTACAATTCTTTCACTGAAAGTTACCCAGTCTATCTTTCTGCCGAACTCCTGACTCTCTTCAATCCATCCAGACAGCTTACTCGCTCCATTTCTGACACCAGAAACTTCCGCATACCTTTTCACAAAAACAAAGACCTTTCGGGACAACGAGCTTTTTCTTTCACGGGCCCGACACAGTGGAACTCATTAGAGAGGGTTAGTACACCGGTGGTAGTGGTAGTGGTAGTGGTCTCGTGTGACGTCAGCGATTTGTTTGCGGATCAGAGGTCACAGGTCAGAGGTTACGAAGACTGTTTACCACATGGCCCACGTTTTCGTCTACTGCTGCACTCTCACCATAGTGGATTCGGAGGGACCATTTCCACTTGTACTTTGTAGATTAGCATCGTATGCTTGCATGAGATTGTAATTTGGGTTGCTTTTGTTGATTTTATTGCTGTTTTAGCTTTACGATGCACCCCTATCAATTTCATCCAAAACTGATCAAAATGGTGGACCGTTGCGGTACAACCATGGACCTATATACCCATATATCTAGGTCCATGGGTGCAACTGACTGAAGTAACCAGTTGCCGCCGAGTGCGTGTTCGTTATCAGCTTTATGAGTATAACAACTACTTGATCAGTGATGCCGCAAAAGACATATTTGTAAAGTTTGTCACTGGATGAACCTTCTCAAGTTATCGTTTTCTGTAAGTAAGTAAACACGAAGCTTAACGTCCACAGAAACCATAAGGCTTATCAGGGACTGGGACTGAGAAGGGGGGGGGGGGTATGGAGGTGGGGGGAGGGGGGAGATTATATACCTGTCGCTACACTGTCACCACCAGAATGATTCCTGCATAAAGATGGGCAGCGATGAGAGACATTTTAATGTTTCAGTAGAAAGTGATGGACAAAGTCACAAGATAGTGTCCACAAATCACAACCTTTTTGAAGAGAAAGGAGAGCCGAAGCGGTATCGAACCGAGGTCCTTCCGCTTACCAACCTAACGCCTGACCGCTAGGCCAAACCGGCTCACTCTTCTGTGTTAAGGGGCAGGTATTTAGGTATAGTAGCGACTCTGTGCGACTTCGGCTACCTCAAGTTACCCTTGAGGCACGCGCACAAGCGTAGGTAGACAGACAGTCGGGTTGTGCCACTACCACCAGCATTGCCACTACCACCCGTATGATGTTCGTTACTCACCATCAACATCTTCTTTGAAGCAAGCCTTAAAAACTCATTTTTTCAAATGAAATAATTAATTTCGCTTATTTACTGAAATTGCTATATGAGTAAATTCTTGCGTGGTTTGGCGGTCGTATGGCCCGAAACCTTTTTATTTTGTCGATTGTATGTGTTTATACATTTGTCTGCTTCTTTTTGTACCGGCTCATCGTGCCCTAGATCTTGCCAGGGATCGTGCGCCATAGAAATGTCCATTATTATTATTATTGTTGTAGGAGAGCGGGGTGGCGGAGAGTGAGGGAAGCAGGATGGCAGCATTGAATGAAGAGTCACAAGTCAGAGGTTGCTATAACATAACTTTTATTTGCCCCAACCAGGAAACAGTGTAGGCTCTCCCCTGAATCAGATGCATAGGCAGCAGCTCAAACTAACTGACGACCTGCTACTGCAGGGACACTGGGGGAAAGAAGACGCGGCGAGCCCAGCGCGGCACAAGTTTTAACACTTTAGATAACTGGGGCCATAAAACTTCTACCCAATCAAAAAGGAAAAGGACAGGAAGGAATGGTTAAAGGGTCATAGCCCGAAACACATACAATACACTCGGTTACATTCCCCCCCCCCCCCCGCCCCCCCTGCCCATCTCAATCGTAACCAGCGTCCTCGCTGATTAATCACATAGCGATAAACAAAACTGAAGGGTGTAGGGCAACTAAGAGTTGACTTAACTAACCATCAAAGTGGTATCAAATACATCCACGCACAAAACTGTACCCCTTTTTGCCAACATAGTAGTAAAGGCCTCTAATCTTTAGCAGGATCATTTCAAAAAACAACTGATCATTAATTGTCAAAACCAACTCTTCCTCATCTGTTTTATGTATATTATTTCTATCATACACAGGAACAGCATATTGTTTCTTCAAATCCAAAATCACCTGTTTTACCAGGTTTACAAATGTCATGTCTCGAAGAAGTGAATTGTTAAATTTCCACAGGGGGCGGTGCCTTTTAACAATACCAGTTTTAAAACCAATACAAACAAGTGAATGATCAGAAAAATATCCAGGCATAATATCAGCACTAGTAATATCCAGACCAAGCACCTCAGACACAAGAAGGTAGTCTAGCCTACTTCTTTGTGTACTGTTAAAGCGTCTCCAACTATACTTTCTAGTGTCCTTATGTAAAGTTCTGTATACATCAACCAAGTCATAACTGTTCATAAAATCAATTATTTTTTTCCTACTTCTAGCACGATACACACTGGATGGCTGATTACTATCAATTTTTGGGGTTTAATGCTACATTCCAATCACCCCCAATGACAATTAGTTCATTATCCATGGACACAACTTCATTTATCACTTTATCAAAAAACTCAGGATGGTCTCCACTACTAGGTGCATATAAATTTGCAAGTGTCAAACGCTTATTCAACATTTCAATATCAATCAAAATATAACGCCCTTCATCATCCTTCAAAATATTATGTATTTTATACTCAAAATTGTTTTTAAAGAGAACCGCTACTCCTTTACTTGCACAGTCTGGCCCAGCAACAATACATTCAAAACCCCACTGTGATCTGATCACATTCTCTGCCCCTGTTTTCCAGTGTGTTTCTTGTAGCAAGAAAATATTTCCACTTTGTTTGCGGAGAAAGTCAAAAACATCTTTCCTCTTTTTAAATTCCCCCAAGCCATTTGTGTTAAAAGTAACAATCTTTAGCTCCTCACAATCGCCCATGACAAAATTTACTGTTGACAATAATACCTGGGTGACAGTCAGTTGAAGGAGGGTGTGGGAAGGGGGTAATGACCATGACCGACAAGGTCAGAGAATGGACCAAACACCCAATGCATGTCAGCCGACAATGACTTGTCAAACTGCAAAAAGTACAAGCAACAACAAGTAGTGAGAGTGCCAAATGCAGTTTCAGTAGTGTACATCGTGAACTGACAGGTACAGAGGTAAACAATAGTAACGACACACCGGGTGGGACCACGTGGGCCGACCACCAGAGATGAGCGAGAGCGAAGGGGGAAGAAGAGAGAAAAGAGGCTGAAGAGGGCAGTACAAACGCACAACATTCACACAAAGAGGCAAACAAAAACAAATGCAACATGCAAACATACAGTTTCATACTATATTGGTGAGAACTCCGCTCTCTCGTGCCCGGGGAATTCAAAGAAGGTACAGTCCACAAGAAGGTGCAGTCCATACACAAGTATCGCACAACCGATTAACACAACACAGCACTGACAAAATTGCATCTTCATGTATTGCTGCTAGACTTAAGACTGTTCTGCCAAAGTTAATTGGTGATGATCAGAAGGGTCTTTTGAAAGGCAGATATATAGGGGAAAATATTAGGTTATTGTATGATACATTGTTGTATGCTAAGCAACATCAGATACCTGGTCTTCTCCTAATGGTGGACTTTGAGAAGGCCTTTGACAGTGTAGCCTGGTCATTTATTGAAAAATCTTTGTGTAAGTTCAAGTTTGGAAAAGATATTACACGATGGATTTTGACATTTTACACCAACATTAATTCATGTGTGCATGTGAATGGACAATATTCTCAATGGTTTGACGTGAAAAGAGGTACAAGACAGGGTGATCCTCTGTCTCCTTATCTATTTCTTATTTGTGCAGAACTGTTAGCCTCAATGATACGTCAGAATGAAAACATACATGGTATAAACATCCTAGATGAAGAGATATTGTTGTCACAATTTGCAGATGATACAAACTTTTTCCTGGATGGTACAAGAGAATCATTTTGCTCATGTATGTGTGTCTTACAGCAGTTTGCTTCAATGTCTGGTCTAAACATTAATGTGGATAAAACTAAGGCTGTATGGATAGGATCACGAAGAAACTCAAAATTGAGATTTATGCCAGAAATTAACCTTGACTGGAACCCTGTAACATTCACGGTTCTAGGTGTTGTATTTTCCACAGATGTACTTGAAATAGTTACAATCAATTTTGAAAGCAAGCTCAATGAAATGAAGAAAGTGCTAAATGCCTGGTCTAGAAGAAATCTTACCCCCTTTGGGAGAATAACAGTAATAAAATCCTTAGTTATTTCCAAAATAACCCATCTCCTGATGAACCTCCCAGATCCTGAAGAGAGTTTTTTAAAGGAATTGAATAAGCTTTTGTATAATTTTCTTTGGAATGGTAAAAATGATAAAATAAGAAGATCTGGTGTGTGTCAAGCATATGAAGTTGGTGGTTTGAAAATGGTTGATATAAAATCATTTCTGTCTGCATTGAAAATCAGTTGGCTTAAACGTATTCTACATGATGATGGAAAACTTTCAAAAATCCTACAAGCAATGTGTCCACTGATTCAGAATGTAAAACAACGAGGTGGTGAATTTGCCAACATAATCATGCAAAGAGTTAAAAACCCTTTTTGGTTTGATGTATTCAAACACTACAAAAAGATATCTGCCAAATGCACACCTGTAACTTTTGATGATTTTGTGTCAGAATGTCTACATTATAATGTTAATATATGCAGAGGAAAAAGGGTTGTATGTATTAGAAACTGGATGGACTGTGGCATTGTTTCCCTGGGACATCTTGTTGGTCCACATGGATACCTATCATATAATGAATTCAAGGCAAAATTTCCCAATGTTAGGACTGATTTTTTGTTGTATGAAGGGATACTGACTGCAGTCAAATGTTATCAAAGAAGATTGGGTTTGGCTGTAAAAGAGAATTTTGTTATTGGTGATGCATTTGTGTGGAGATTTTTGTATAAATCTAGTGTTAAAGATATTTATTCATGCCTTGTAAGGACTAGTGAGACACCAAAGTGCATAGAAAAATGGAGCAAAGTCCTTGCTGTTGAAACTGATACTAAGGCAGTCTTCGATAAAATTTTCAGGACTACACGTGAGAAATGTCTCATATGGTTCCAGTACAAATTGTTATATAATTTGCTACCCACTGGCCGCTTCTTATTCCAGCGACAGCTTGTAGATTCACCTGTCTGTGTCTTCTGCAAAGATGCTGAAGAAACTTTATTACACATGTTTTGGGATTGCCCAAAAATCCAGAACTACTGGTTTGATGTACAGGGATGGCTTCATACCAGCTTCACACATTGTACTGATATAATTTTTTCAAAAGAGCTTGTTATTCTTGGCAGTAAAGCGAATGTGGTCACTGACAGAATACTGGATTTGTGTATCCTTATAGCTAAATACAACATTTTTATTGCAAAGCTGCATGGTACCATCCCACACCTAAATGTTTTTACTCGTTTTTTGAAGAATAGAGCTGTTCTGGAGAAATATTATTACACGTTAAATGGCAGATCAAACAAATTTCATGCTGAATGGATGCTGTACAGCTCACTCTTTTCATGAGTAGCTCACTTCTTTCAGGAGTCTTTTGTTTTTACTCAGCCTTGCTATTTAGTATAAGTATTGCTAATTATGTACTAAGACTTTTGATAATACTTATTGACACACTTGCCAGATAGCATATAATTATATACATATGTGTACATCTCTCTCTCTCTCTCTCTCTCTCTCTCTCTCTCTCTCTCTCTCTCTCTCTCTCTCTCTCTCTCTCTCTCTCTCTCTCTCTCTCTCTCTCTATTACGCCTCTGTCATTCCCCCTCTCTCTTCCCATCTTCCTCACCAGAATGTAAGATGAATTAAGGTATGAAGTTTTTGTTGTTGCTGTTTTTGTGTTCTTGTGTGTGTGTGTGTGTGTGTGTGTGTGTGTGTGTGTGTGTGTGTGTGTGTGTGTGTGTGTGTGTGTGTGTGTGTGTGTGTTTTGTCTTTGTCTTCTGTTTGGTGTCTGTTCTAGTCTCTTGTAGCCTTACATGTTATACAATGCTTGTTATCTTGATACTACTGAGATTAGCTACTTATATACTTAATAGTCATTGTAGGGCATATATACATGTATGTATTATATAATATATATTTATCTTGCCATTGTTACTTGTATGCTTAATGGGATGGAGATTAAATATTTAACAAACAAAAAAACAAAAGCAAAAATGTGTATAAGTATGTACAAAAAAAACTAACGCCTTCCTTCCTTTGTCCATGATATTTGAAAATCAGCTCAGGTTCTGAAATGTTTAATAATTGTTATAATTATAATAATAATAATTATAGTGCAGAATGTACATGTGAGGAACAAAAATCATACAAAGACGTGTGAATGCATGAGCAAGAGAAATACTGTAAAGATGGATGAATGTTTCTGAATAAAAGCCCCACAATGATGTGCTTGGCAAAAAAAAAAAAAAAAAAAAAGTAGTAAAGGCCTGGCTAACTAAAAAAAGAGAAACATCTCCAAACAATGGTTGCATTGCAGTAAAAGGGCAAAATGATTACCGCATTTAAGCCAAGTGAACCAGGCAGACCCAGAACGCATTGCTAGAAACAGGGCAAAACCCGGGATGAAAAACAGGGTTCAACCTTGTGTAAATGATGAAAACTCCAAAAGAAACATCTGTTCTTATTGCCGCATTTGAAAAACCTACTGCCATCTGGGATATAAAAATGGGGGACGTTCCACAACTGGCCGTACAAGACCTCAAAACAACATGTTAAAAAAAAGTAGAACACTCAACACAGCACACATCGCAACAATCGAATACTACACATTGCTAATACATTATGTCTGTTCACATCGAGGTGACTCGATGTTACACACACACACACACACACACACACACACACACACACACACACACACACACACACACACACACACACACACTGGCACATACCCCTGCCCTCCTCCCCCCCCACCCCCACCGACTAACTTACCCACAGGACTGCTATGGACATAACTTGAGTAACGAAGTAAATAAGTAAGAAAGTCGATTACCATTTTGCTTAACGTTCACAGAAACCATGAAGCTTATTAGGGACAGGGAAAGTGGGGTGGGGGTAGGGGTGGAGAGGAACAAGTGTAGTTCGTCCACGCGCGCTCCGACCCGCAAAGACCGAAGACGGACCTGCTCGTTTCAAAAGCTGTGCGGAGCAGTCACGATGCCCATGGAGCAACTGTTGAGGAACAGCTCAGTGAAGCAAAGGGTAGTCCAACTTTCAGAGCGGTCCCGCAGCTCCACTGACCTCCCTGCTCTTGATCTCCACTGGCGGGGCTCTCTTGACTGTGGGTCCAGCCCCACCTCTCTCCTCATGATCTCGCCTGGACCGTCGCTTAAGTAAGCAAGTAAACATTCAGCTTAACAGTTAACGTCCACAGAAACCATAAGGCTTATTAGGGACGGGGAGAAGGGGGGGGGGGAGGTATGAAGGGGGGAGGGGTATGAAGGGGGGGGGGGGGGGGGGAATTATATACCATTCGCTACACTGTCAGCACCAGAATGACTTCTGCATTAACTTGAAGGTGGGCAGCGATGAGAGCCATTTTAATATTTCATAATTGTGAGGGACAAAGTCACAAGACAGTGTCCACAGACCACAGCTTTTGAAGAGAAAGGAGAGCCGAAGCAGATTCGAACCGAGGTCTCTCTCCTTACCAGCCTAACGCCTCGCGGCTAGGCCAAACCGGCGGCTCACAACAGAACACTACAATGTTTAGGCCTACATTTACAATTCAAAGGTCATAGGTCAGGTACGGGCTTCTTGACAGGCTGCGGTGGCTGAAGATTAATACGCACTAGTAACTACGTAGAACGACCTTGGCCCACAGGGGGGCAGGGGAAACACATTTGTAATATGATTGGCTGGTGGGGCACACGGATTTTGTTGATTGGTTAATACTTTGCACACCCTCAATTCTGTTGTCATTCATTCCAAGGTCAAAGCCCAGAAAACATTTGAAAATGGACACTTTGTAGATTCATTTCTTTTGATGGATTTATGCATACAAAGTCAAGTTATGGCTGTGCAGTATCTTTTCAGTATTGGATCGTTTTAGATCCAAATTTAATTCAATTGAGGAACCATTTTTGGTCTGCGCATTCACACTGCAACAGCGCTTTGGCTGCGTATATGCGCTTGTGGCAGCAGACGGGAGCATCGAAGCTGTAGCGTAGTTCATGTTTGAACTTCTTGTCCGCAAGTTTCACAATGTCGACGCTAATAAGGAGACATACTGCAGCTTGCTTTAGGTAATCGTACACGTTTTTGCTTTGTTTGTTACTGATGTGCACTTGTTGTTTGCCGCAAAATACAGAACGAACAGCAAACATGGGTTGGGTAGAAAGTAGTACTGGTAGAACGACGTTCAGTTATAACTTCGTCCCACTGAAAGCAATACACCGCCTTGGTCTGGCGGACTTGGCTTGCGATCAAATATGTAACGGTAAATGGCTATGAATTAGCGCTATCTCATCTTCCTTGTAACTCTCCGTGGAGTGCTGAAGAATGTAGACAGAGGACTTAACGAATGATCGCCACCGCAAGCACCATCTTGGTCTAACTCGAGCGCGTAATACGATGATCTGTGTACCAAAAGTTAGGTGCTGCGATGTAAGAAATCAAGATGTGGGCCATATGTTTCACTTTGATTGAGACACATACTGCCTGTAGGGGGTTCTTGCACTAGTTGCAGAAATTGGGGAATGTGACCCAGAGCGACTTCTGAAAGCAAATTCATAGTCTGTTCCGCGCAAAGAAGAAATTTGTTTGATCCAAAACTGAGCTGCTTAAATTTGGAATGTGTAAAGTGGGCAGCAATTCCAGAATTAAGCCACCTATTGCTAGAATCGCACTTGCCATTATGGTGGGACAGAGCAGGTGACCACATCATAGTTTAAAAGTACTGACACAAGATAAGCAGGTGAACATGAATTTGACTTTTTGTCCAGTTGTGAAATCAAAAGATTCACAAGAGCCTGCAACTGAAACAAGCACAAAGGGGGTTGCACACAGGCCAGATTGCTAGAGTTTTTGCCAGTGTTTTGCAGCTTTGGAGCCATTTGAATATGCAAAGAAATATTACTGGGCTTCATTTCATGTAAAAAAACATTCTTCCAAGCACTCGACATGAAAACAACATAGCTTAACCAAAAGCAGATAAGTGCCTCAGTTCTACATCTTATTTTTCACTGTCTGTTAACCGTTTAAGGGTTGTTTTGTGCATAGCTTAATAAAGGGGATTACCCTAAAAATTGGCATGTTTGAATTGTTTTGTTCAAATAAATAACATTCGTTTTAACCTTTTATTTGTTTGGATCATTTTCATATTGTCAAGTAATCTTTCACTGAACAAACTTGATGTCTTCCATGTGAACACACTCTTGATCAGTACACCTACCTCCTTAACATGATGGAAGATAGCAGCACTTGTACTGTATTATATTGATCACTAAGTGTTGTGCAGGGAGTGGTGAAGCAGCAGAACATTGACTGGCAAAAACACCAGCCTGGCCTCCATCGCCTGTTTTTTGTTTGTTTGTTTTTCAAACAAAACTCAGGTGCACCTCCAAAGCTGCCAAGAAGCTTTGACAGCCCCTGCCCCCACCCCTACCCCCCACCCTTAAATGTCTGCTGTTGTTGTTGAGTGTATCATTAATCATACATTGTTACTGTAACTGACAGAACTAATGTACTTACTCAGGTTACTGGCAAAAACATGAGCATGGCCAACACTGCCTTTTTTTCTTCTTTTTATTTCCCCCAGACAAAAGGTGTGTGCACCTACAAAGTTGGCAAGAAAAGCTTCACAGCCCCCATCTCCACACTCCCCAGGCCTTAAATGACCGCTCTTGTTGAATGTATCCTACAACTGACAAATAATACAAAATTCTGATAATGACAGCATTCCAACTTGCTGCATGACAGTTAAGATAACGCAAACTTGAAATTTAATAGGCCAGAAACAATTATTTTTTCAAAAGTAGAGCCCGCCAAAGCCTTGACAGTCTGATCCCAAGTTTTGCTGTAACTTCCAGTCTGTACTCCCCCATTTTTAAACTTGTAAGGGGTGCAGTGCATCTTCAAGGAAACTCCAGTTCATGCCACCAAGGAGGAGGAGGGGGTGCTCAGGGATCCCTTATGGACTAGAACTGAAAGGGATGCACCAAACATAGGCCTGGAGTGTCCCACAGAAGGCACTCAGAACGTGCCAGGGGTCATGCAAACTATCAGTACCACATCTTCTGTCTCAAAACCAACTGACAAGAACAGTTTTCTCCCAAAGACCTACTGGTACACAGGTTATTTCAACATCAGTCCTCAGACACAAACACACAGGCACACACACCTAACCCCTAGATACAGGTCCATGCCTAACACTAAGCTGTCAACCCACGAAATCAATGCTTATATGACCTACAGTGTGAGACATTGTGATCTTCTTCTGCTTATAAAAGTTTAATATAAAATAATTATGACAAGAAAATGAGGATTAAATAGAGATCTGTGTACATGCTGTCAGTGTGAAGGCTTCTAACATGACAGTAATTTGTTGTGAATTTTCAGCTGTCAAAAAAAGATCAGTGCAGTTTCTGTGGTGAATTTATTCAAAGACAGTGGCACCATAGTTATCAAGGGAGGCAACTTACATTTTGAGTGATGTTAAGACAAGACACACCATTAAGTACAGAATCAGCCTTAGCTATTTGTATTACCTGGCTCTCCATTTGCAATTTGCAAAGATGAGAGCTTTCTCCCTTCATTCTCTGGTTTTGAACTGCTGCACAGATTCAGAGGGTTAATCTAACTTGTTTCACTTGCAGATAAATATTTATAATGGTCTTGTCACCTTGTGTTTGAAAACGCCACACATTTTGCTTTTTTACCCAGCTACTTAAAAATCCATTTTATACTGACCAATGGATGCTACTAAAACACATCTACAGAGTTGGCAGAGCTGCCAACCACCAGAGTACTACAAGAATATGTCTTTGAATAAACCTGTAGTGTTACTGCTATGATGAACCAGCATACCTGAAAGTGTACAACTAAATGTGACATTGTCTGGCAGAATTGAAACCAGAACTGAGTTGTAGAAGGAGCAAAGGGCATTATGCAAAGCAGAATACTTCTGCATAGCTGCCATTTCATATTAGACTTGACCCTTTAAAACTGCTCAGTGACCCTCTAAAAGTTGTAGCACTTTAGCAGGGAGTCCCAGGGACCTCCTTGAAACACTCACTAATAGGAGCCCTGGGGCTGAAGCCATGATCACGGAACTGATTGTGCGCATGAATGTGCCATCACAACAGCGGACATTATTGAGAAGAAAACAAACATGACCATGGCGAGGTATTTGCATTTTATTAAAAATCAAAACCTGTATTAACCCAGTACAGTAAGTAACTAGTAAGCAACACAGTTTAGCTTCAATTATATAAACTAAAATATATTGGTTCTTGCATGGTGTTACATTGTGGTTCTGACTGAGATGAATTAAAACAGTTGTACTTTGGCTCTGTTTTCAGTGTTTCCAAATGTGTGTGTGCATTTGGTCAAAGTCGGTAATAACCATTTCCCATGTGTGCAAAAACAATTTGGAAAGTACACCATTTTGGGGGGAAGTACACAGTTTTGGTCACTGGAGTACACAAATAGGAAATTTGGGATAGGCAGGTCTGTAAATTGAATTGGAATTGAGTAGGTGATTCAGGAATTCCCACTTTGAGCAGCTCAGTTCCAGGAGTAAGAAACTTACGACTTTGTGTGGAGGATTTACAACCCACTAAGTGTAATGAGCTTTAGTATACTGCTTACTGCAGGCACACAGCGCAACTTGAACTACAAGCGGGAGTTTGTAGTTGTACAGGTCTATTTTTGTTGTTGTTTTCATGGCAGACCCTCAAGGTGGCAGTGAAATTTGTAATCAAGGAATATTTTTCAGTGACCTGATTGTATCATTATGAAGGTTGGCTAATAGCAATAACAGTACTTAATAAGTTGGAAGACAAATTCTGTGACCAAGGGTTCAACTCATGGGTGCATTAGATTAGTTCTTCCCTGTCATAAACAGATTCAAAGATTTTTTTTTCTTAGCAAGCTGCTAAACAGAGAAAACAGGTCCGATTCTCTGCCAGACATGATACCCCAAGGAGCTGCTAAATTGTTTTCCCGATTCTTTCAAGAAAAAAATCGAGACGATTAGGAAAGAATTTAATGATGATCCATTAGACACGACAGAAAACTTCGCTTCCAGTGTTTATTCCAGTGACTTGCTCTCTAGTTTTTACGCTCTCTCTGAAGACCAAATCCTGAAACGCATTCGCGAGTCAAAGTCAACCACAGTGACAGTAGACCCGGCTCCAACCAAACTTGTTCTTGAATTCACTGACGTTCTTCTGCCTGTGTTTCAGAAAATAGTCAGTCTGAGTCTCACATCTGGCACTGTGCCAATTGCTTTCAAAAAAGCAGTGGTTAAACCATTGATAAAAAAAGCCAAATCTTGACCCTGAGGTCCTCTGTAACTACCATCCAGTGTCCATCCTACCCTATTTGTCCAAGATCCTTGAGAGAGCGGTTGCCGACCAGCTGCAGGCACACATTGACACAAACGGTTTGCATGTCAAGTTTCAGTCGGCATACAGACGTGGTCATAGCACTGAGACAGCCCTCCTTTGCATACTTAACAATTTGTTGGTAACGATTGATGGAGGAAACAATGCTGTTCTTGTGTTGCTGGATCTGAGTGCTGCCTTTGACACTCTTGATCACACGTTGCTCCTCCAGAGACTTCATGCAGAAATCGGCCTAGATGGTTCTGCTCTTGATTGGTTCTCATCATACTTGTCATGCAGGTCACAGCAAGTCCTTGTAGGACATGCCCTTTCAGCAGAAACGCCCCTTCTTTGTGGCGTTCCGCAGGGATCGGTGCTCGGTCCTCTTCTCTTCTCTTTTCTCTTTACACTAGGCAGTTGGCAGACCTTATTGATAAGTTCTGCATAGACTATCACTTTTTTGCTGACGATTCTGAACTGTACTCATACCTACCAACTGAACCTGAGTCTGCGCTGAGTGCGTTGAGAAATGTTGAGTCGTGCTGTCGACAGATAAAAATATGGATGACGAAAAACAAATTGAAACTCAATGAGAAAAAAACTGAAGTACTCCTCTGTGGGCCATTATCTAGAAGAGAAACTGTCCCTGTTGACTGCCTTTCAGTTGGCGAAGCATCCATTCCATTCTCCAACGTGGTGAAAACACTTGGAGTAACTTTGGACGCGGAGCTTACCATGGAACAACATGTCTCAGCCGTTGTCAGATCTTGTTTTTTCCACATCAGATCTCTGAGTAAAATCCGTCCATACATCACCTACAAAGCTGCAAGCAGCATTGCTGTCTGTCTGATTTTGTCAAAGCTTGACTACTGCAATAGCCTTCTGTCAGGACTGCCCCCAAAACAGATTAAATGTCTACAGGCAGTGCAAAATGCTGCTGCAAGAACTGTCATAAAATGCAAAAAAACAGATCACATCACTCCCATTCTTAGGCAGCTTCATTGGCTTCCTATCCAGAAACGGATCCGCCATAAAATTATCTCTGCCACTTACCGGTCAGTTCATAATAACACCCCCCTCTACCTCTCTGATCTCCAAAAACACAACCCTTCTCGCCTTCTCAGATCAGCATCTAGATCTCTCCTTGATGTTCCCGGGCCAGGGATTCCAAGACAAAGCGGTACGGCCAGCGAGCCTTCAGATATGTCGCTCCCTCCCTCTGGAATGTCCTCCCCGAGAGCATCAAGGAGAAGGACTCCATTCAGTCTTTCAGACCGTTGCTGAAAACCCATTTCTTTACCCAGGGATGATAGTCAATGCAATTGTGTACGTACGCCGGCGCTGGTGTGTGTGTTAAGTGAAGTTGATGTTGCCATAATTACTCTGTGTGTGTGTGTTTGTGTGTGTGATTCTTTTTTCTGTTATCATTATTTGTAACTCTGTATATATTTTTACATTTAACTGTTATGTATAGTTCCACTTTTGGAAAGTGGTGGGTGGGTATGAGTGCATGTCCTTTGGTAGTTTTAGCTTGCGAGAGCTTACATGTATGCACTGTGTGTATCTGGCGCTGTGAACACGCAAGGTTTTGTGTGGAAGTTTTTTATGCGCTATATATAAATTTTCATTCATCATTCATAACTTGCGCAGAATTGTCTGTGTGTGCTTCGCTTTCACGTACCAAGCGTGTACCCAGAATGGACGCAGTGTTAATGAGCTAATACCCACCTTTCCAACTGAAGCATGGTACTGTTAACAGTTGACAGAACAACGGGACAAGCATTATTGTTTGTGTGCCTACAGCTGACAATACAGTTTTTGTTGTGTGCCTACAGCTGACAATACAGTTTTTGTGTTTGCTGCCGACGCATTAAGCATGGGAGTGTGTTTACAAGGTGAGGCCAGTTGGATGAATGAATGAAACATTGAAACAAAGGAAACAAAGTGTTGACAGCAGAAGGTTAGTCAATAATGTAATGTATGACTGGGCTTGAACAGTGTTTGGTCAAATTGGGGGTGGGGGGTGGGGGGGGGGGGGGGGGAGTGCATAAATTATCCAGGCCTGGGAAGTGTGGGGAAAATGTCATTTTCAGCCAAGGTCTTGGAGAGCAAACAATGGATGATTGAAAGATTGAAAAAAAGAAGGAATCTTTTTTAATTCTAAACAAATTGTGTATAAATTGATTTTATTTATTTATTTTATTTAAAAAAAAAATCATTTTGAATTTGAAACCAGTCCCAGAGCTGGTTCGGATCAGTGTGTCTGCAACATGCAGCCAGAGTTAGTCCTTCTGGTTATACATGCATACATATAATATGAGTGTGCTTGCTTGTGTGTGTGTGTGTGTGTGTGTGTGTGTGTGCGTGCGTGTGTGTGTGTGTGTGAATCCCAGGCCTGGATAAGTGCTGTTGATCAGTAGTTAGACCTAGGCTTACTTTTTATGATGATCCTTTCTTGATAACCCAGTCTTGGAACCCATGACTTTGTCAGTTTGTGAGCACTAACCTGAAACAGAATGAGTCCTGGAGTGATTGTGCACTATCAACACACAAGGGAGTTAATTAACGCTCAAAAGACATCACATAAAATACAACAACAAAGACCTGAGTTGCTTTTGGTAACTCTCACCTAGTAATGTAGTATGTGTGTAAATACTAGGTACATAAACTCCACCAGTATTTACATGCATGCCAGGTGAGTTACTGTATGTTACTAGGGTCTTTGTTGTTGTGTGACATCTTTTGAGCTCTAAGTAACTCCCTTGTGTGTTGATTTTGTGAGTGCTGTTGTAGTCTTCGGCTTCTGTGTCCGCTTCTGAATGAGAAGGGGATGATTAATCATATCTCCATTTTCAAAAGTCTTTTTCAGACAAGCAGTGTCATAATATTTAAAGAATAATACCTAGGTTTTGTGTGATCAAAAGCAAATTGTGCTCTTTTTCTTGAATTTGTCTTTGATGACATGTACTGCAATGTCATGCTTATGTTCTACTATTGCATCATATTTTAATAAATGCAATCCATTGATTCATTTCACTTTCATTTATTGTTGTCCCAAGACAATTGCCTTTTTATGAGTATCATTTACTATTTTAGTTTCTTGTCATTCAACAAAAATGTCGAGATGTATTCTAAT
The DNA here is from genome assembly GCA_963584105.1 of Alviniconcha strummeri. Taxonomy (NCBI): domain Eukaryota; kingdom Metazoa; phylum Mollusca; class Gastropoda; family Provannidae; genus Alviniconcha; species Alviniconcha strummeri. The sequence goes on along the minus strand of OY757555.1, from coordinate 11,864,706 downwards.
ATCGGATGTTCCATTCTCCCTTTGTGTCGGTGGCATAACGATTTGATGCAGCAGCTCAGCAACCAGCATGCCCCACTGAAGACCAGGTCTGTCACAGAGCACCAATCTGCTCCTTGGATCAACAACAGCATCTGTGCAGTCAGACAGGAACTGCGGCGTGCTGAGAGAACTGCACACCGCACCAAACTCACTGTCCACAGGGAGATTTCTTTGAAGCAGAACCGCACCTTGAGGGCCCTTCACTGAGCCATGAAAGGAGACTGTGCAACAGGATATGTCTTTTGCTCGTCCAGTAGACTCCTTCACACTGACAGTATTACCGATAAATTCACGGGAAGAATGCCAGAGCCAAAGCTGCCCACCAGCATTACTTGCTGGGTCCTGCCAAATGCGTTTTGCAAACATTTGCCAAGTGCTTGATTCACGTCCTGTTCCAGCAGCATTTGAACATTTGCAGGTATGAGGATGTGCTTTTGGGGGGACCTGTATCTGAGGACTTGATAAGAAAACGTATTAGTGACGCACCACCAAAAAGCTGTTCCCTTCGTCCCATACCCACTGCACTGCTCAGTAAGTGCTGTGAGGGCCTCTTCCTTGCATTATATATATCAGCAAATTTTTTAATTACTCTCTAGAAACAGAAGGTGGAGAAACAGAACACACAACTTGCCATGCTTGACCTTTGCACAACCCCAGTTAACTCCAGGTTGCCCTCAGGGGCAGAGATATTAATGGGCAGGCCTGTCACCACATTGCTTCCTTCCCACACCTCTCCCATCATTGCCATGCAGCTTTAACATTTGAAGCACAGGCGGTCAAGGATGAAGTCCAACTGTGACAGACATGTCTGTGAGAGTCTCCCTCCTCTCCACAAAGAATAAAATGTTAGAGCCTAAAACAAAGCGAGCAAGACCTGAAGATGAGATGAAGTGACAGGGCACAGTGGAGAACTAGGGTCGTACAATGTGGGAACACACCAGGGAGCTGACACAGCAAAGGAGACTTGAGGGAATTAAGGTCCCCAACAGGACTGTGTGGATACCAGAACCAGCCTGGTGTGACAACCCAGACTCGTCCTTGGCCAACCCACCAGAAACTCCCTCTGCCGTTTGGCCAGAGCATAATCCTACTACTGATCAAGAGGATGACTGTTTTCTAGTGAATTCATATTTTTGTGTTTTGTAATTGTTGTTTGTTTGTTTCTTTTTGTGTTTTCTCTTGTTTTTAGTTTTTATTGTTGCTGTTTTTTTGTTACGTCTCATTTATTGATAGCGAAGTGAAATTGTTCGTCTGCCATACATTTAAAAAAAAAATTTTTTACAACTGTATGAACTCACCGCCTATCAGCTATAACTTGTTGATGAGCACATAATGATTTTTTTTGGTATCTTTATTTCGTCTCAAATAAAAAATTAAAAAAACCAAGAGGATGAATCTCCTTCACCGTCTGGCCAAGATTTGTCAGAAAACATTCAAGTCAGTGTCAGACAACATTATGGTCAGGTGATCAAAGCCTCTGCCCATTATAAGGTATACACCAAATGAACATGACTCATCAAACTTTATACTAATCACTTATTATAACTTCTACGTTTAGGTTATCATTGCTCTTAGTTACTTGGAAACTGGTTACATCAAGGATAACTTTCATCAGAGAACATTGTACTGATCCTGAAATATTAGTTTTATTGGAGTCCATGCACTGAGACTGGTATATAATATATAATAATATGTACATGTATGTATTTTCTTTAAAAAATTGTGTGTGTGTGAGAGAGAGAGAGAGAGAGAGAGAGAGAGAGGGGAACGAGTGCCATTAACTTTGAGGAAAGAGGGGTATTGTGATGCAAAACTGGTGAAGACTTTTCAGTATGTTCAGATACCAACTGAGGCTTGATTGTTTTGGTTGTCTTTCATATCTTGTGCTGTAGTGTGAAAGTTGAGCAATAAATAATTGGAAACGTTTTCCTCTTGTATATATATATTTGTGAGACAGTATACTAGAAAGTAGAACAGTCAGTGGCAGGTTTTATATGCAGGGTCAAGCCAGATGTGGTCAGTGACAGGTTTCATTGGCAGGTTCAAGCCTGATGTCATCAGTGACAGGTTTTATTTGCAGGGTCAAGGCAGATGTCAGTGACAGGTTTAATTTGCAGTCAAGTCTGATGTCATCAGTGACAGGTTTTATTTGCAGGGTCAAGCCTGATGTCATCAGTGACAGGTTTTATTTGCAGGGTCAGGCCATATGTCATCAGTGACAGGTTTTATTTGCAGTTTTATTTACAGGGTCAAGCCAGATGTGGTCTGCAACAGGTTTTATTTGCAGGGTCAAGCCAGATGTCATCAGTGATAGGTTTTATTTGCAGGGTGAAACTGTGGGCACGCCAGATGTCATCAGCGACGGGCTACCAGGCTGTGAATGAACCAGTGCTGGAGTACCGTCCTGGCAGCAAGGAGAGCAAAGAGCTGCAAGAGGCGCTGAAGCGGTATGAGAGCACAGTCTTTGATGTTCCCATCGTTATTGGGGAAGAGGAAATTCGACTTAAAGATGCTCAAGCCCAAGTTCGAGTAAGTTGTGCCAGACATTTTGGGTCTTTAGATTAACCTTTCACTATAGCCTCAGGCCCTCGGCTCATTCAGTTTGGTCTTTTCTCAGAGACCATTAGTTTTTTATGAGGATGATATTGATAATGCTGCTCATTCTTTTCACTAGCAATGAAATAATAATAATACATACATTTTCTGTAGCACTATTCCCCACTGAGTGAGCTCAGTGTGCTTGCTCGCATACATTTACATTTACTAACATATATACAAGCAATCGCATAATACATACTTCATAAATTACACTAATATAAAGCCGAAGACTGCAGAAATCCTACTGGCAGAAAGCTGTCATGAACAAGTGAGTTTTGAGTCAGGATCTAAACAGCGAAAGGGTAGAAGAATTTTGAGATCGGATGGCAGAGAGTTCCAGACAGAAGGTGTTAGAAAGCTGAAGGAATACTCCCCGAACATTTTGGTGCTATGCTTTGGGACTTTGAGGAGCTTCTCACCCAATGAACGAAAGTTTCATGTTGGTTTATATGCACATAGAATCTGAGGCAGATAACCTGGTAGAGAGTCATTGAAAAAGCGGTAGACAAAAGTGGCTATCTTGTACTGTGGTCGGAATTTAATTGGAAGCCAATGCAGTTCTTGCAGGAGTGGTGTCACACGATCATATTTGGACTTTCTAAGAACAAGTTTTGTAGCGTTGTTTTGGACTCTCTGTAAGCATGAAATCTGCTTCAATGGTAATCCTGCAAGGATGGAATTGCAGTAGTCAAGCCGGGATGTTATGGCAGATGAAACAAGTCGGGCAGTTGCACTCTGAGTCAAGTATGGTCGGATTGAAGCTATTCTTCTGAGTTCTAGGTATGCTGCACGGCATACACTGCTGATATGTTGCTGCATAGACGGTGTCTGATCGAGATGAACTCCTAGGTTCCTAACTGAAGATTTGAATGGTATGTTCTTGTCACCTATGTCTGCGCTATCTCTGCCAACCGAACTAAGGCATGGTAGATGCAAAGGGAAAAACTTTGGTATTTTCAGCATTTAGTTCGAGCTTGTTGCTGTACATCCAGCCTACAAGACTTTCAGTGCAGGTCTGGATATCACAGAGAAGAGACTGAAATTGATTGGGAGGAGCCCCCTTTGACAACTGGATACCATCAGCGTATTTGTGATTAATCACACTCGTGGCAACATATCAAGTCAGAGAGGGGCTGAGAGTAGTATATGACATGGGACTAAGATTATCTGACCAACCACAGTAAAATTATGACATATATAGAAATTATTTTTTGTATTTTAACATCAGGTCAACCATGTGGCAATCAGTGGGTTGAGAGTGCATGGTTTTTATTAGTACATCTCCCCCTGGTACTGTTGGATCATTGAACTGTGGGAACTGGATTTGACAGTACTTCTGTAATACACACAGGCAGCCTGACTGAAGCGTGAAAAGATTGCCCCAAAACTGCATACAGTGCCAGAGAGCTGCAACAAAAATCTGTTGGATGTTGGAAAGATGCAATCTTTCATTTTGTGCCAAAGTTTGCAGTTGGTGGCACTTGGGGGTTATGTTTTGTTTGTTTGTTTCTGTCAGCACCTGGGGTCACGCTTTGTTTGTTTCAGTTTCAGTGGATGGTTTCTGAAAATAAAACTGTTCCAATTTTGGTGCATTTTCCTTACCGTGACAGAGCTGCATGCTTCTGATCTGCTGATGCGTTTATGAGCCTCTGCTTTGTGTGGACCCGCTATGCTTTGGATGTAAATACTTCTTCAGGTTCGGTTTTGTTGTTGTTAACAAACCCAACTTTATCCGAAAGAGTATGTATCAAAGAGGTAATGCAGGTAAACTTGATGCCAACAGTCACTTTCGAGCTAATAAAATACGAAAATTTATGCCAAGTCCAAGCTGGAAATTGGTGAAAGAATGGTGGACACTTTGGGTGCATCACTTGATTTTGATTTTGTGTGTGTTTGTATCTTCCTCCTTCAGCCAATTTTGTGTTTGTATCTTCCTCCTTCAGACAGTTTTCCTTTTGTTGCCTGACCGGACACAGTCAAGCTTTCTAATGCTTGTGAAAACAGCTCATAACTGCTTGTAAACTTTAAATAATTGAAATAACAATATTTTTATTTTGATCAAAACATGTCAGGTCCATTTCCGATGCTGCCGAAAACATTTGTCTCCTACTATTCACCGCAGACATGTGGGTGCTTGATCACAAAAACTGTTCTTAAAATTGGTGTTTACTTGTGAGAAGTGATCATCAAAACATTGGATTCTGTTCATAATTACCTTTTTTCAGGTTTTAAGTTTCAAATTTGGGCTATATCAGACCGTAACGATGGAGAATTTGCCAATTCTTGGGATAAGCATCGATTTTGTGACAGCAGTCTTGTTGATGATGATGATGATGAGTTGATGCTTAATGTCCTCAGATGTCATTTGACATATTAGGGACAAGTTGTGACCAATGCCGAAGCACGGTTCAATAAAATCCACATACGTAAAGTGAATGCGTGTTTAGCTGTAACCTGCCACCTGCACTTTTGGCAGAATGACCGGGATTTTTTACATGCTACTGTGGTAACACGGGGGTGGAACGGATACCGAAATAAGAGTCAGCACAGAAAGTCGACCCAGGAGAAGAAAATTCTCCCGCCGTTCCAGCAGGGATTCGAACCCGCGACCTTTCAATCACGAGTCCGGTGCTCTAACCACTGAGCTATCCCCGCCCCCCAGTCTTGTTGTTGTTGTTGATCGCTTTTATATAGCGTTATTCTCTGCTTTTGAGCAGACTCGCTGCACTCACATGTGATTATACATGAGTGAATAGCTTTTTATAGCGCATTTTTGAATATCCACCAAAGTGTTGTCCTAAGCGCAGCCATGTTTACCCCGATGCCTTGCATCAGCTGTCTTCTAACATGGCGCCAACAGGGAGAGGTGAGTAAGTGTCTCAGTTAGGTCATATACCTTTTTCCCCTTGCGATTCAACAGATTAAATGGTTGCTTTTCACTAATACAACATTACTTTCACATTTTCATTCATAATTTTAAGAGAACTGATCATTATTCAACATGTTTGTGTTACATTCAGCAGTGTGCAAATTCAAACTGCTGCCATAGTTCAGTAGCCTACTGTTTCTCAGATGACAAGAACCTTAGTGTTTTGATTGATTTTTGCACAGTAATGTCCAAGTTAATCGAGCAAGCCTAGTTTTTTGTGAGTGTTTCGAATGAAAGAGAAACAGTGTATATGTTCAAGTGTTTAGTGTTTTGAATGAAAGAGAATTTTTTTTATATGTTCATGTGTTTACTTGTAATAGCAAAAATACCCACGTTTACAATGGCATGCATTCCAGAGTTGATTTGCCTCTGTAGGACCACGTTTTTTCCTCTCCATTTGTTCAATCAGAACAGCATGATGCCTTGACACAAATACTTACTCCTCAACACACTTCAGCAACACCACAGGTTTACCATTGCTGTCTGTGATGTGAAATAAAGGGTAAAAAAAATATGCACAGCATAAGTTATCTTTTTATCCAGATTTTACCAGTCCCCGCTACAAAAAAAAATCAGAAAAAAAAAGAAAAGAAAAAAAAAAATCAAAGAAAAAAGCATTAGTGCATAACATTAACATTGTGATTAAAGGAGAAGATTTTTTGATTAAAAAAAAAAAAAAAATCTTCCCATTTCTGATTCTATTTCTAGCATGGCGGATACACTCAAAAGTGTGTGCTGAAACTAGTGAAAGCCAGAATTTTTTTTTAAAACAGATGTGTTGTTGTTCTTTGTTGCTTAACTTTGTATGTGTTTCAGCTTCCCACAGCCAGAGGACTTCTAGTTTTACATCCTGATGTGGGAAGATGGGAAGGAGTATGTTTGCCAGGTACATGTGGGTTTTGAAGTTTCTTTCAAACTGGTGTGCTGTTCTCCTTCACCCCAGCCATAACACTGCCGAAGATTTAGACAAAACAGGGGGCATGAGTACAGTCTTTTTCTTCTCAAATTGTTCATTGGGTTGTGAAGATGAACTACAATTGGCATGCATATATTATATATTTATTTTATAGTTTTGTTTTTGTTTGTTGTTGTGTTTTGTTTCTGTGTAGGTATTTCTGTTGCTGTTTTTATTTTTTTATTACATTATATATGCATTACAGCACAAATACAGTATGGTGCAGCATATCATAAAGCAGAATTCTTGTGACAGTTCACTATAAATATGCAGCATGAAGAGACGAAATGCATACAACATAAAATACAACACACTGTGGCACAATGGGGCAAGGGGTAGTAGGGAGAAAAGACCAGGTGGACAGAAATCTAAAAAGGGAGGGGGGTAAGCTGGTATATGTGTCATTGTTTCAACTACAGTACTATATGTTAGTAACATTACCTAATGATATAAATGTATATTCTAGGGAAAGTCAACACACATACACACAAACGTGCGTGCACACCCAGACACGCACAATATCTTACACATAATATATGCGTATGGAGATGCCAATACATGTATATATATGGAGGCACAGATCCTCAGAAACGGTTGTATTTTGCCTTGTTTTGTATAGATGCATGTTTGTTTCTAGGTTAAAGAGGTCAACGCTCCAGAAGCGGAAGTGCTATGTAACTCACAGGGTTCCAGGTGAGATCAAGAGGAGGGAGGTCAAGCTGGACCCTCAAGTTAGCCCAGAAGAGATAAATAGCAGGAAGGTGGAGCTGGGCTGCAAAAGTTGGACTTCCTACGCTTTGGGTTGTTCCTCAGTAGCAGTACAATGGACATTGTCCTTGTGACTCTGCCCAGCACGGCGGCGGTCTCTCTGGTCTTTTCGGGTGGTATCCACGGTCAAGCCTTCACTGTCTTGCCCTCTTCCCCCCTGTCCCCGTCCCTAATAAGCAACCTCACTTCTGTGAACGTAAAGCAGAATGGTCCTGAAGGGGAAGTACAGGTGTTCTTCATGACACAGCTGGGTGCTCCACATTAATGGAACATGAAGCCAGATTCTTCCTGGAAAGCACTGCAGTACTTAGGAACAGCAGAGGAATAGCGATCTCTCTCAGCGCTGAACTGTCAACTCACTGGAAACAAATCTTTTAAACTGACCAGGAGGGGAAGAATTTGTGTTGACATGGGAAATTGTCTGTGCTGTGTCATCAGCTTCCAGATTTTGCATTACTGTTTCTGGTCACTTATAAGTCCTTGCGACAATTTCAGCCTTGTTCACTATTTACAGCAATGTGTCAGATGTAGTAAAATTAACTCTGATTTTATTAGCTGTGTACATATTTTACAGGAAAGAAAAGTTTCCAAACTTTACAAAGGGAGATGTTGTGTCCACCAGAGTTGTTACATCCAGCAGACAAAATGCTTTAACAAAGCCTTTGACAAAATTACAAGCAACTTGTTTGGTGCTGCAGTCACGAAAACCACTACTAACTCTCTGCTGGTAACATTTTGTTACAGTGTAGGGAAATCAGCACCGTTATTTTATAAGCTGTGTATTGTGAGCATGGGAAATGTGTCCATCCAGTAATTGTTACATCCGACATAAAATGTTAAAAACATCTTTGATGACCTTATTTTATGCTGCTGTCATGGAAACAACTTAATAAATTGTAATAAACACATCCTTTTTTTTTTTTTTTTTTTTAATTGAATCCTGTGTTTATTTTTAGTTTATTTTAAAAATGCTACAGTGGCAGTATGTTGGATGGAACACAGGACATCATTGTTACAATTTTGAATATGAAATAAAATGTGAATTGAGTCTATTTAAGTTTTACTGTCTTGTCATGAATGATGGATGTTTATTTTCCCCACAGACTGATGGCAGTTATTAAATTCACAGATTAAAATAAAACAAACTTTGTGTCCTGTGCTGCAGCCAACAGATTCACAGTGTCAGTCTTTAAATATCTTTTTATCAGACTTGTTTCATCAGATTATCTTTTTAAGACCTGAAATGTATACAAAAAAGACTAATCTTTTAAATGGTGTTAATTCCTCAAAGACTTTTCTGTTTTTATTTTCCACTTTAATGTCCACCTCAGCAGTGCCTTTTGACACAGCCTCAAATCACATACACATACCCCCCCCCCCCCCCCCCCCAACACGCACACATGAGCACACAGACACACGTGCATACGCACCCCCCTCTCTCTTTCACACTCATGCACACACACTTTCACACGCACATGCTCACCCCCCCCCCCCTCCACACATGTGCACACACTCCCTCTCTCACACACTCACACACACATACACATGCATATGCACACCCCCCTCTCTTTCACACACAATCATGCACACACACACACACACACACACACACACACACACACACACACACACACACACACACACACACACACACACACACAAACACACACACACACACACACACACTCTCTTTCACACTTGCACACACACACATGCATACCTCCCCCCCCCCCCCCACACACACACACACACTCCCTCTCTCTCTTTCACACATGCAATGCACCCGTGTGTGCGCACACACAGACACACAGACATTCACAAGGTGGATGGTAGAGAGATTTACTTGGGAACAAAGTTAGATGTGGATCAGACCATGTAGTCCTAACAGTATGTGTGATAAACTAAATCATTCAAGTGTTAAAGATTGCAATATATATATATATAGAGAGAGAGAGAGAGAGAGAGAGAGAGAGAGAGAGAGAGAGAGAGAGAGAGAACTCAAACTCAAACTCGAAAACTTTATTTTACAAGGATTGTAGTTTAGGTTCAGTCAAAAACCTGTCTTAACAACTAGTCCTTGCTAAGCTGCTGATGAATAGATAACAAATTACAGGCATTTATATAAATACAGGCATGGATGAGTGAATGAAACATTATACATGAGAATGTCCATACAAGAGAGAGAGTATAACAAAGTCCCAGCATGTTTTCTATTGGAAACTTTTTACCCCAAATTTTCACCCATCTTGGGGCTTTTTCAAGGCCTGCCCAGCAGGCTTGACTGATTCCTAATGACTGATGACTTTAAGGTTTCTGAGAATAGAAATGCACATATATAAAAGTTTGTTCTGTCCCTGGTTTCAACCATGAAAAAATGCTGCCAATTCTGGGTTTGTCATTCTGTCATGCTCAGCTGCACGTGAACATGTCACAGACTGCTTTAAGGTGAAAGATAAAAGAGGAAACTCCCAGGACTGTCACCCGCAGCCATGATCTAAAACGTTCAAACATCGAAAAAAGTTCTACATCCTTTTCACTTACAGCCTCCATTCTTGTACAGATACAGCAAAGGAGAGAGTGTAATGATTGTCCTCCCCTTCATGAAATCAGGAGAGTGATGTTTGTCACCATCAGGGAATCAGAAGGAGAGAGTGCGATGTTTGTCCTCCCCTTCATGAAATCAGGAGAGTGTGATGTTTGTCACCATCAGGGAATCAGAAGGAGAGAGTGCGATGTTTGTCCTCCCCTTCATGAAATCAGGAGAGTGTGATGTTTGTCACCATCAGGGAATCAGAAGGAGAGAGTGTAATGTTTGTCCTCCCCTTCATGAAATCAGGAGAGTGTGATGTTTATCACCATCAGGGAATCAGAAGGAGAGAGTGTGATGTTTGTCCTCCCCTTCATGAAATCAGGAGAGTGTGATGTTTGTCACCATCAGGGAATCAGAAGGAGAGAGTGTGATGTTTGTCCTCCCCTTCATGAAATCAGGAGAGTGTGATGTTTGTCACCGTCAGGGAATCGGAAGGAGAGAGTGTAATGTTTGTCCTCCCCTTCATGAAATCAGGAGAATGTGATGTTTGTCACCATCAGGGAATTGGAAGGAGAGAGTGTAATGTTTGTCCTCCCCTTCATGAAATCAGGAGAGTGTGATGTTTGTCACCATCAAGGAATCAGAAGGAGAGAGTGTAATGTTTGTCCTCCCCTTCATGAAATCAGGAGAGTGTGATGTTTTGTCACCATCAGGGAATCAGAAGGAGAGAGTGTGATGTTTGTCACCGTCAGAGAGTCAGGAGAGAGTGCAATGTTTGTCACCATCAGGGAATCAGAGTGTTGTTTGTCACTGTCAGGGAATCGGAAGGAGAGTGTGATGTTTGTCACCGTCAGGGAGTTGGAGAGAGTGTGATGTTTGTCACAGTCGGGGAATCGGAAGGAGCGAGAGTGCAGTGTTTGTCCCCATCAGGGAATCAGAAGGAGAGAATGTTATGTTTGTCACTGTCAGGGAATTTGAAAGAGAGAGAGTGATGTTTGTCACCATCAGGGAATCAGGAGAGAGTGTTGTTTGTCACCACCAGGGAATCAAAAGGAGAGAGTGCAATGTTTGTCACTGTCAGGGAATCAGAAGGAGAGAGTGTGATTTTGTCACCGTCAGGGAATCAGAAGGAAAGTGCAATGTTTGTCACTGTCACTGTCAGGGAATCAGGAGAGAGAGTGATGTTTGTCACTGTCGGTGAATCAGAAGGAGAGAGTGCAGTGTTTGTCACCATCAGGGAATCAGAAGGAGAGTGCAATGTTTGTCATTGTCAGGGAATCATAAGGAGAGTGCAATGTTTGTCACTGTCAAGGAATCAGAAGGAGAGAGTGCAATGTTTGTCACTGTCGAGGAATCAGAAGGAGAGAGTGCAATGTTTGTCACTGTCAGGGAATCAGAAGGAGAGTGCAATGTTTGTCACTGTCGGGGAATCAGAAGAGAGTGCAATGTTTGTCCCCATCAGGGGATCAGGAGAGAGTGCAATGTTTGTCACTGTCAGGGAATCAGAAGGAGAGAGTGCGATGTTTGTCACCATCAGGGAATCAGAAGGAGAGCGTGTAGTGTTTGTCATCCCAATGACAAATCAGGGGATCAGAAGGAGAGAGTGCAATGTTTCTCACTGGCAGGGAATCGGAAGGAGAGAGTGCGATGTTTGTCCCTATCAGAAAATCAAAAGTAGCAGCTCTGTTGGTAAAAAACACCCCCCTAAATTGCATCCCCTCTTATTTCTGAAGACTGTCTATTGGTGCAACTGGGGTCGTGTCTTGTTTATTTGTTTCAGTTGGTGCAGTTTGGGTCGTGTTTGTAGGTCCAACAGTGCATGTTGGTTTGGTTGGCTGCAAGTCTGCAGATGTAGCATTCCTTTTCAGAGCTCTGTTAAGTACTTTGGAGTACATCTTGACCAGATGCATTAGTAGCTGTTGCCAGTGCCACAGTGTTCCTGGCACTTCTGCCCGTTTCTGTGTAACAGTTCCACAGCAAAGCTTGGGGCATGCGTAATCACGTTGAGATGGTTTGGTGCAGTGGGGTCATGTTTTGTTTCAGTTGGCACACCAGGGTCATGTTTTGTTTCAGTTGGTACAGCAGGGTCATGTTTTGTTTCAGTTGGTGCAGCAGGGGTCATGTTTTGTTTCAGTTGATACAGCAGGGGTCATATTTGTTTCAGTTGATACAGCAGGGGTCATATTTGTTTCAGTTGATACAGCAGGGGTCATATTTGTTTCAGTTGATACAGCAGGGGTCATATTTGTTTCAGTTGATACAGCAGGGGTCATATTTGTTTCAGTTGATACAGCAGGGGTCATATTTGTTTCAGTTGATACAGCAGGGGTCATATTTGTTTCAGTTGATACAGCAGGGGTCATATTTGTTTCAGTTGATACAGCAGGGGTCATATTTGTTTCAGTTGGTACAGCAGGGGTCATGTTTTGTTTCAGTTGATACAGCAGGGGTCATATTTGTTTCAGTTGATACAGCAGGGGTCATATTTGTTTCAGTTGATACAGCAGGGGTCATGTTTTGTTTCAGTTGATACAGCAGGGGTCGTATTTGTTTCAGTTGATACAGCAGGGGTCATGCTTTGTTTGTTTCAGCCCTTTGACCACCACCAGAAGGTGGCCACATTTTACCACGCCACTTCAGTGAGTACTGCTGTCATGTCATAACATAAGAGTCAAACAGCTGTCATAATAATACGTTATGACTCTATGAGGCTTTCAATTTTGTAAGAGAAACATGTTTTAGGGAAGTTGGGCTTCTGTGATTATTGATATGTATCGTTTGTTTTAGAAAAAGGTCCATTCACTTGTACTTTCATGTCAGTGGTCACATTATTCACCATGTCATTGTTAGTGTTACTTGTGCCAGTGTAGACACATGTTCAGATAGACACATGGTCAGATGGACACAGACACATGGTCAGATGGACACAGATGCATGGTCAGTGGACACAGACACATGGTCAGATGGACACAGACGCTTGGTCAGTGGACACAGACACATACCAACATGGTCAGATGGACACAGACACATGGTCATATGGACGCAGACACATGGTCAGATGGACACAGACGCATGGTCAGTGGACATGGACACATGCTGACATGGTCAGATTGACACAGGCGCATGGTCAGTGGACACAGACACATGGTCATATGGACACAGACACATAGATGGACACACAGACATATGGTCAGATGAACACACAGACACATGGTCAGATGGACACAGACACATGGTCAGATGGACACACAGACTCATGGTCAGATGAACACACAGACTCATGGTCAGATGAACACAGACACATGGTCAGATGGACACAAACATGGTCAGATGAACACACAGTACAGACACATGGTCAGATGAACACATAGACACATGGTCAGATGAACACACAGACACATGGTCAGATAAACACACAGACACATGGTCAGATGAACCCATAGACACATGGTCAGATGAACACACAGACACATGGTCAGATGGACACAAACACATGGTCAGATGGACACAGACGTGGTCAGATGGACACACAGACATCTGGTCAGATGGACACAGACACAATGACTTTGACCTTAAACACAGCAATCCAGTACCCTGTATCTTGTGAAAATATTGGATTGCGGTCTTCAACATCAAATAATACATACATGCTGACTATATCTGTGCACACAAAGGGGGTGTATTTTGCCGCATAATGTTTCTTTGTTGCTGTCAGGACTTGCTAAAGAAAGCTATTGATGCAAGCCTGAAGGCACGCAGGGCATGGGAGAAACGTCCGCAGGAGGAGCGGAGCAGGATCTTCCTGGACGCTGCAGATCTGCTGGCCAACAAGTATCGCATGGACCTCATGGCAGCCACCATGCTGGGGCAGGTCAGTGACCCGCTGTCTGCCAAAAGAGTGAAGGGTGCTTTATACAGTGTACAGGACTGAGAATCTTGAGACTGAGAATCTTGCCCCTTGGTCAAAGAGTGAACATGCGTGCAGCGTGTAGCATTCAGTCCTGACAGAGGGTTTCACCCCATGCTCATCGAGTGAATAGCCTTATACACGGGGGACACATACACAGAAAAACATGTATCTTATCGACTTATGAAAAAATAAAACTGTCTGACGCACTGCTCTAACCCATGCATTATTGTATGCAAAGAATGTGAAGATTGGTATAGAACAATCAGTTTCAGTGAAATCTCTCTCAGACACTGGGAGGCAAAGTTGGCTACCAAAACATATATCCACTTTGACACCTTACTAGATCAGATGGCAGTCTAGACATTGTCAAAACATATCCACTCCTTACCAGATCGGATGGCAGTCTGGACATTATCAAAACCTATGATGGCAGATGGTGGTGGTTTTAATCTGTAGGCCTGTGATCAACAAGTACTGAAGAGACTTGTCAGCATCCGCTGTGCTCTCAGACACAGCCCCACCTTGATGGTACTTGTCACCAGTGTTTGGTGTAAACCTGTACAATCTTTAAAAAAGAAAAAAAAGAAGAAAAAACCCTCAACCTGGGACTGCTCAAGTGTTTACAAGGAAGTGCTCATGTTCTGTTTCTGGTGTGTCATAGTTACTTTCCCTGTGCTTAAAAATGCATGATAGGCTAGTGAGAGGAAAGTGCACAACAACATTTTCTTTGACTGTGTGTGCCTGGTGTGTTTTGACTGTCTGAGCCTGTTGTGACTGTGTGTGAGCCTGTTGTGTTTTGACTGTGTGTGAGCCTGTTGTGTTTTGACTGTGTGAGCCTGTTGTGCCTGTTGTGTTTTGACTGTGTGTGAGCCTGTTGTGTTTTGACTGAGCCTGTTGTGCCTGTTGTGTTTTGACTGAACCTGTTGTGCCTGTTGTGTTTTGACTGTCTGAGCCTGTTGTGTTTTGACTGTGTGTGAGCCTGTTGTGTTTTGACTGTGTGTGAGCCTGTTGTGTTTTGACTGTATGTGAGCCTGTTGTGTTTAGACTGTGTGTGAGCCTGTTGTGTTTAGACTGTGTGTGAGCCTGTTGTGTTTTGACTGTGTATGAGCCTGTTGGGCCTTGTGTGTTTTGACTGTGTGTGGGCCTGTTGTGTTTTGACTGTGTGTGAGCCTGTTGTGTTTTGACTGTATGTGAGCCTGGTGTGTTTTGACTGTGTGTGGGCCTGTTGTGTTTTGACTGTGTGTGAACCTGGTGTGTTTTGACTGTGTGTGAGCCTGTTGTGTTTTGACTGTGTGTGAGCCTGGTGTGTTTTGACTGTCTGAGCCTGTTGTGCCTGTTGTGTTTTGACTGTGTGTTAGCCTGTTGTGTTTTGACTGTGTGTGAGCCTGGTGTGTTTTGACTGTGTGTGAACCTGTTGTGTTTTGACTGTGTGTGAGCCTGGTGTGTTTTGACTGTGTGAGCCTGTTGTGTTTTGACTGTGTGTGAGCCTGGTGTGTTTTGACTCTTTGTGAGCTTGTTGTGCTTTGACTGTGTGTGAGCTTGGTGTTTTTTTTTACTGTGTGTGAGCCTGTTGTGTTTTGACTGCGTGTGAGCCTGGTGTGTTTTGACTGTGTGTAAATCTGTTGTGTTTTGACTGTGTGTAAATCTGTTGTTTTTATTCCATGTGAGCCTGGTGTGCCTGTTGTGTTTTGACTGTGTGAGCCTGTAGTGTTTTTATTCCATGTGAGCCTGGTGTGCCTGTTGTGTTTTGACTGTGTGAGCCTGTTGTGTTTTGACTGTGTGAGCCTGTAGTGTTTTTACTCCATGTGAGCCTAGTGTGTTTTGACTGCGTTTGGTTTTCTCTCACAGGCTAAGAACATAGTACAGGCAGAGATTGATGCTGCAGCTGAACTGGTAGACTTTCTGCGCTTCAATGTCATGTTTGCACAGGTGAGTGATTGCTTGTACTGTTGTAGACATGCAGCTTTACCATTTAAAGGTGAATTCTGATGTGGCCTTTCACGTCAAAATTGTGAATGCTTATCCACAAACAAGGACAATGTTGATAGCAAAAAAATTTCACAGTTTTAATGAACCAAACGCAGTCTCCATCTTCCATTCCACTCTGACAAATGAATCAGATTTGACAGGAAAATTTGAAAGCTGTCCATCACACTGACAGACAGATTATAGTGAGAATAAATAAATGATAACTGGAGTTTGTTAGTTTTAGTGGACCAAACAGTCTCCATCTTCCATTCCACTCTGACAAAATGAAATCAGATTTGACAGGAAAATTTGAAAGCTGTCCATCACACTGACAGACAGATTATAGTGAGAATAAATAAATGATAACTGGAGTTTGTTTGTTGTGCACACTTAGGGCTCTATTGAGAAATGACCTAAGACCCCATTGTTGTTTTGTTATTATTAAGTGATTGCTCTAGTCTGATTCGATGTTTGGTGTGACACCAAGATTTCTGCCTTTGCAAACCTGACCTCCAACCTGTGGTATAATGGACTTTCGGTCACTTGATGGATGTGCCTCTTGACCTGCGGCTTTGATGTCACACACAGAAGTCGGTCAAGCCACACTCTACACTGGGGGTATTCAGTCCGGTCCTGCTGATGGACGAAAATGTGCTGTGGTGGAAATTGTTGACCATTATTCATCACAGCAAGTGTTAAGGAAAATACCTAGCAGCACCTCATAGTCAATTCTGATAATAGTAATAATAATAAGAAGAAGAACAGCAAAGATTTGTAGGGTGTCAATCTTGTTTGGGCTCAGATCATTTCACACTGGGAATGATGTGGACAACAAAGCATGTGAAGGTACCCAGTAGCAGTGCAATAGCGGATGACAGTGACTAAAGTGACACTAATGGGGGTAAGGGGACAGCAGAATTTTATAGAAAATGACAGTGACTAAAGTGACACTAATAGGGGTAAGGGGACAGCAGAATTTTATAGAAAATGACAGTGACTAAAGTGACACTAACGGGGTAAGGGGACAGCAGAATTTTATAGAAAATGACAGTGACTAAAGTGACACTAACGGGGTAAGGGGACAGCAGAATTTTATAGAAAATGACAGTGACTAAAGTGACACTAACGGGGTAAGGGGACAGCAGAATTTTATAGAAAATGACAGTGACTAAAGTGACACTAACGGGGTAAGGGGACAGCAGAATTTTATAGAAAATGACAGTGACTAAAGTGACACTAACGGGGTAAGGGGACAGCAGAATTTTATAGAAAATGACAGTGACTAAAGTGACACTAATGGGGGTAAGGGGACAGCAGAATTTTATAGAAAATGACAGTGACACTAATGGGGGTAAGGGGACAGGAGTACGATAGCAAGTGACAGTGACTGAAGTGACAGTAATGGGGGTAAGAGGACAGCAGTGCGATAGCTGATGACAGTGACTGAAGTGACACTAATGGGAGTAAGGAGGTGTGTACAGAAAAGTGACGTCTTGACAGACTCAAGTTACGACATACGGCAAACAGGACAGAACATTCTGGAATTCAGTAGTGCATGCTATTACTAAACAGATGGGTCTGGGAGGCTTTTTTAAAATGTGATTTTCAGTTGTGATGTCATGATATCGCATGTTAATTTGCTCCAGATCACAGGACTAGCATGTTACTAAAAGGATCTGTGATGGAACTGTTTCTGTTTTCAGAGAGTGACCGACTACCAGCCCATTAGTCCAGACAACATCGTCACCAACTCCATGACGTACCGGGGACTGGAGGTGAGTCATGTGTTATTTTAACTTAACAGCAGTCATAGCCTAATGGTTTAGCACACTGCATTGTAATCCGGTTTAACAGCAGTCATAGCCTAATGGTCTAGCGCACTGCATTGTAATCCGGTTTAACAGCAGTCATAGCCTGATGGTCTAGCACACTGCATTGTAATCCGGTTTAACAGCAGTCATGGCCTAATGGTCTAACGCACTGCATTGTAATCTGTGGCCTTAACTATGAATCGGGACTACGGTAGGCCTGGCCTAAACCAAAGTTCCTGACTTTAGAGTCCGAGACTTTGAGTTAGACAAAGTTCGTATACATGGACGCGGACAATGGTCGAGACAATAGAGTCTCTGACTTCGTGCTGATAAGAAAGTGGTCATCACATGCGTCATCGCTTGTGCTAACTTTAGACGGGGCAATCCCATCTGGGCATGCGCACCGACACGCTTCGTCCACTTCCTTGCGATGTATTTCGTACGCGCAAGCATCGGTAAACGTAAACATTAGGTGAAGGCATGCCTAGCAGGCCCGATTCTTGATGTGATTTGCCAGGTTTTATTTCTGCAACACCCAAGCGATCTCGACGTGGTCATTATTCGTAAAAACGCTAATCTATCAACATCTTCGATGGAGTATTCTTCTTCTCATTTACTGAATCGAGTAACCGTAGCATCGTCTGCTATGTCGGCCATTTTGAACTTGTCAGAAAGGCGAGTGGATGCTGTGAAATCAGGTAGCCTGCGCTGTGCAGATGAATTTAAACAACAAGAAAATAAATCAAGTGAGAATGTAAGACGTCAAGCAAACTTGCTCTCATAATAATTTGCAAACATTAAATCGTATGATCACATTAATCAGTCATTATGCCTGCGTCGCTCGGCTAATGCGACCTTTCTTCCCTCCAAAATGAAAGAGCTTTGGCCGACGAACATCTAGTACTCATTTGACAAAACGAAAGAAAAAAAAATTAAAAAGAGAGAAACCGCTGGATTCGGACATAAAGACGCAACAACAGCAAAAAATAAACAAAAACAACAAGAAGAACCAACTTTCCAAGCATAACAAGGCCAAAAGCAGTCATAGTCCCGGGCCTACGACCTTTAGTCCAGCGAAATCGCTAGCCTAAATATCGGCTGTTTAGGCCCGAGGTTCGGCCCGGACTTTGGTGTAGTCCCGGTCCATGATTACCATTTTGGGGCCATTGTCAATAGCCTTGAGATTTAAGCCGGCCTACCGCTTTAGGCCCGATTCATAGTTAAGGCCCCTGGTTTAGGTTAACAGCAGTCATAGCCTGATGGTCTAGCACACCGCATTGTAATCCGGTTTAAGTTAACAGCAGTCATAGCCTAATGGTCTAGTGCACTGCATTGTAATCCAGTTTAAGTTAACAGCAGTCAAGCCTGATGGTCTAGCACACTGCATTGTAATCCAGTTTAAGTTAACAGCAGTCATAGCCTGATGGTCTAGTGCACTGCATTGTAATCCGGTTTAAGTTAACAGCAGTCATAGCCTAATGGTCTAGCACACTGCATGGTAATCCGGTTTAAGTTAACAGCAGTCATTTAGCCCCAGTTGTGTCGGGTTGAGGGACCTTTTCAGTTCCATCTCAGCAGCTGTGCAGATGTGTTGGTCAGTGTCAGTCTGGCCTCCATGCGTGCAACGTGCACTGAGGTCATTGCGCCTGTTCAACAGCCCATGTCCAGGTGTTCAGTAACTGAAGGCATGATGGTCTGTGGAACGGACTCACACGGACACACATGACTGGCTGGCTAACACTGGACTGTAGCTGGACATGTGGCCATGGTTCCTCTCTTGAATAGTGGATGCAGCCAGAGTAAGGATTGTTTTTCAGCTGTTTTTGCCTTTGTGTATTCAAAAGACACAGCGATTGCTGAATGCGTCAAATACCCCATGTTCACCACCTTTCAGTAAGAGGAGGTGTAGCGGCTGGTGGCATGGACGCACACACAATGCATAATGGTAGCAGAATGATAAAAATTACGATCGTGGCGACTCCTAATGACAGGAAAAGGAAGACTTTGCGCGAAGGTATTGTAAATCAGTACCATTGTTGCTGGTCCTAAACAATAACCCTACCACCAGTTGATCATTTATCGTCCCAGGTCCCGTGGTGGTATCCTAAATCTGTGTGGTTGTTATTGCTGGTCCCAAACAGTGAAGGTATCGTAAATCAGTAGTGATCATTGGCCATTGCTGGTCCCAAACAGTCAGTGACTGGGTATTTTTGGTCCATTCATTTGTTTCAGTTTTGGTTTGAAAATTAATGCCCTTGTTTTTTCCTTTTTTCTTCTTCATTCCTGTTTACATCTGATTACATCTGATTTTTGTTATGTCTTAGGTTTCTTCATGCTTATTTCTATTCAGGCTTAGAGTTGTAACTGTTATTCCAGTATTGCAGTAGATTGAAAACCAGCAAAAGCAGCAACAACAAACAAACGCGCACATCTACACACACACACACACACACACACACACACACACACACACACACACACACACACACACACACACACACACACACACAGATACACATACACACACACACACACACACAGATACACACACACACACACACACACACACACACACACACACACACACACACACACACAAACAAACAAAAAGAAACAATAAAATTAAAATTAAAAACGGGAACAAAACATTAAAAAGAAGAAGTAATAAACACAAACCAGAATGACTGCATACCTTTTGCTGCAGCAGGCACAAAATGACTGGGATTTTTGAAAACAGCCACATTTGACCATCTCAGTGGCTGATTTGCTGACACATTAGTGGACTGGTCAAATGATTAATTGATTGGGTGGATGGATGGTCCATAAAATATAGCATGGTTGATTTTTGTCTGTCTGTTTTTTTGTTAATGACTTTATTTACCATGTAAATTGTGCTGAAGAAACAATTGTTTGTGTGGTACTCTGTGTACAGCTTTTACTGTGGAGCCCAGTACAATATCCAGTATAGCTTTATTGTCCAGGTAGGAAATTCATTGGGCATCATGTAGATATATGCATCCAGGTGGGGATGTTTTTAGTACGTGTGATCATGGACGGGTCAGAATCACGATTAGAGTAAAACAGGGTGACGGTGGCCAGCGGAGTAAGCTGGCAGGGTTAATTAATTAATTTGTTGTAGATCATTCTTATAATTGCTTTTATTAGGGCAGTAACCTTTAAGAGGGGATCCTTGGGAAGTGGCAATTTTATGTGATATGCACAGCTTGATGCCAGTGGGATTTTTCATGTTTTTATCTGTGAATGACTTTTTACCGGGATGTTTATTTACTGTTGTTGTAATTTAATGTTTTATGATTGGAGTGAGTGTGTCATGAGTGTACTTGGCACCACAAAACATTCCTCGTGCAGTTGTACTGACATTTGGCAATAAAGCTGTACCGTATTGTACAGAAGGCAGCATAAGAGTGCTGCCCATCGCTGCAGTGCAGCGACCCTGTACTGTGTCAGTTTGTTTGATGGTGGTGGGTCCCCTGGTGTGGGCTGTGCCTACATGTGGGGTGGCTGGCTGAAGGAGTCACTCTCTGCGGGATTTGTTGTAGGGCTTCTGGGCAGCCATCTGTCCCTTTAACTTCACTGCCATTGGCGCCCACCTTCCCATGGCTCCTGCACTTATGGTCAGTATCTGTGTGTTGGGGTCTGTGTGTTTGTGTGTGTGTGTGTGTGTGTGTGTGTGTGTGTGTGTGTGTGTGTGTGTGTGTGTGTGTGTTGGGGTCTGTGTCAGTATGTGTGTGTGTGTGTGTGTGTGTGTGTGTGTGTGTGTGTGTGTGTGTGTGTGTGTGTGTGCGTGTGTTTGTGTGTGTGTGTGTTTGTGTGTGTGTGTGTGTGTGTGTGCATGTTTGTGTGTGTGTGTGTGTGTGTGTGTGTGTGTGTGTGTGTGTGTGTGTGTGTGTGTGTGCTCACATTTGTGTGTGTGAGTGTGTGTGTGTGGATTGGTGAAGCTGTGTATACTGATATAAACCATGCTCTAGCTTCTGCAGTTGACATGTACATACATGTGCATTCTTTCCTCCTACATGCACACATTTGTGTGTGTCTCACTGTGTGTGTGCTACAGTATTCTGTTGACAGATAGCAGAACGTTTTGTTGTGTATGTATACCTAATACTGTCACTAGTGTCAGCTATCTGAATAGCCCATGCATATCACAAATTATTGGAATTCGCAGTGCCGCAGGCTTGTAAATCTTTACAGCGTATAGTGCTACGTAAGAATTATTATTATATACTGACCAAATGTTGATAAGTCCTTTGTGTGTAATGTGTTCGTGACATTCACACACATGAACACAAATGTGCTCAAATGACTGCTTATAGTTATAACCAGCTATTTTTCACTTTTAGGTGAAAGACAAGGCAAAACGGCTATGGCATCTCTTCATGGAATGCATTTATGTGATGACCCACATCAGACACAGAAAGGGCCTACTGACTGAAAGATTTCTCGCTTTCAGAAACACATTAACAAATAGCTGTGTAAGCAAAAAGCTTTGTGCTAACTGCAGGGCAACGTGGTGCTGTGGAAGCCTTCGGACACAGCGGTCCTGTCAAACTACATTGCCTTCAAGGCCTACCGAGAGGCGGGGCTGCCTGCAGGGGTCATAAACTTTGTGCCTGCCGATGGACCAGTGTTCGGAGACACTGTGCTTTCTTCCCCACACCTGTGTGGCATCAACTTCACCGGCAGCGTCAGGTGAGGTGGACATCACCTTAAACAGCACCGCAGCAAACTGCACTCCAGAGAGAACAGCGCTGTAGTAGACTGCACTCTAGAGAGAACAGCACTGTAGTAGACTGTACTCCACAGAGAACAACACTGTAGTAGACTGTACTCCACAGAGAACAACACTGTAGTAGACTGTACTCTAGAGAGAACAGCACTGTAGTAGACTGTACTCCACAGAGAACAGCACTGTAGTAGACTGTACTCCACAGAGAACAGCACTGTAGCAGACTGCACTCCAGAGAGAACAGCACTGTAGTAGACTGTACTCTAGAGAGAACAGCACTGTAGTAGACTGTACTCCACAGAGAACAGCACTGTAGTAGACTGCACTCTAAGAGAGAGAACAGCACTGTAGTAGACTGTACTCCACAGAGAACAGCACTGTAGTAGACTGCACTCTAAGAGAGAGAACAGCGCTGTAGTAGACTGTACTCCACAGAGAACAGCACTGTAGTAGACTGTCACTCAAGAGAGAACAGCACTGTAGTAGACTGCACTCTAGAGAGAACAGCACTGTAGCAGACTGCACTCTAAGAGAGAGAACAGCGCTGTAGTAGACTGCACGCTAGAGAGAACGACACTGTAGTAGACTGCACTCTAGAAAGAACAGCACTGTAGCAGACTGCACTCTGAGAGAACCGCACTGTAGTAGACTGCACTCTAGAGAGAACAGCACTGTAGTAGACTGCACTCTAAGAGAGAGAACAGCGCTGTAGTAGATTGCATTCCACAGAGAACAGCACTGTAGAAGACTGTGCTCTAGAGAGAGAGAACAGCACTGTAGTAGACTGCACTCCACAGACAGAGAACAGCACTGTAGTAGACTGCACTCCACAGACAGAGAACAGCACTGGAGTAGACTGCACTCTAGAGAGAGAAAACAGCGCTGTAGCAGACTGCACTCCACAGAGAACAGCACTGTAGTAGACTGCATTCCAGAGAGAACAGCACTGTAGAAGACTGCACTCTAGAGTCTGTGTAACTGTCATGGCTACCTTCTCATGAGAGTCCATCTGTGTAACTGTAATGACCACCTTTCTCATGAGAGTCCATCTGTGTAACTGTAGTGGCCACCTTTCTCATGAGAGTCCATCTGTGTAACTGTAATGGCCACCTTTCTCTTGAGGGTCTGTCTGTGTAACTGTAATGGCCACCTTTCTCATGAGAGTCCGTATGTGTAACTGTAATGGCCACCTTTCTCATGAGAGTCCATATGTGTAACTGTAACGGCTACCTTTCTCATAAGGGTCTGTCTGTGTAACTGTAATGGCTATCTTTCTCATGAGAGTCTGTGTAACTGTAGTGGCTACCTTTTTCATGACAGTCGGTCTGTGTAATGGCTACCTTATTGATTCCACCTGTGTAATGGCTATTTTCCCCACTAGAGTTAATTTATGTAATGGCTATCTTTTCTTATGAGAGTCCATCTGTGTAATGCTAATGGCTTCATTTCACATGAGAGTCCATCTGTGTTACGGCTACCTTTCTCACAAGAATCCATCTGTGTTATGGATACCTTTCTCACAGGAATTCCTCTGTTTTATGGATACCTTTCTCACAGGAATCCCTCTGTTTTATGGCTACCTTTCTCACAAGAATCCCTCTGTGTTATGGCTACCTTTCTCACAGGAATCCCTCTGTTTTATGGATACCTTTCTCACAGGAATCCCTCTGTTTTATGGATACCTTTCTCACAGGAATCCCTCTGTTTTATGGATACCTTTCTCACAAGAATCCATCTGTGTTACTGTTATGGATACCTTTCTCACAAGAATCCATCTGTGTTATGGATACCTTTCTCACAAGAATCCATCTGTGTATGGCTACCTTTCTCACAAGAATCCCTATGTGTTATGGCTACCATTCTCACAAGAATCCCTCTGTTTTATGGCTACCTTTCTCACAAGAATCCCTCAGTGTTATGGATACCTTTCTCACAAGAATCCATCTGTGTTATGGCTGCTGTTCTCATTTTACTTCTCTCTCTCTCCCTCTCTCCCCCTCTGTCTCTCCCTTCCTCTCCCTCTCTCCCTCCCTCTCTGTCTCTCTCCCTCTCTCTCTCTCTCCCTCTCTCTCTTTGGCTGTGACACTTTATGATTTTACGTACCATTGAGCCACGGTAGATTGAGCAAGTTGTCACTTCCAGTCTACTCAGTTTAAAAATGAGATGTGAATCAATAGATGTTTTAGTCTCTTCACGTTAAAAATAAATCAAATCAATAACTAGAAAAACTGACACTGCCTAAATGAAGTTTTGTAGTAAAATCCACTGATTTTAATCTAAAATCGCAAGGTCATTTTGTTTTCCTTATAGGTATACAGAGTTACATCCGTATCAAGGGTGGATAGACTGACATTGATGTGTGTTATTAATGATTGCAGAACATTCAAAAAGCTTTGGAGGCAAGTCGCTGACAACCTGGATATCTACAAAACCTACCCTCGCCTTATTGGAGGTAGGCAGTACAGGTCAACACCACCATACCCCCGTTAGTTTGCTTTCAGGGCATGTACATGAAAAATCAACTGTCCCAGCACCATTTTCTGATTGCCCAGTCCTTTTACTACACTCACGAAAATACTGAAAATACTGAAAAGTAATTAACTGCAAAGTTAAACAGACTTGAAGCCTTTCGCTCCCAGCTGCACGTTCTGACACAGAATCGTGAAAACCAAGCTTAGAGCAACACTTTTGGAAAACCTGCAGAATGGCAATCAAGTGTTAAGTGATGTAGTTGATGAGTTGCTTTCAGATATGATTGACTCGTAGCAGCTATTTCTGTTCTTAGGGCAGCTGTGACTTGAGACTGGTTTTGTGGGAGAGGGTCACGTTTGATCTTGTTCCTTGTGATGCAGTCATGGACGTCTGACGTGGAATATCAAAGAGCAACGACAAAAGAATATGAAAGAGCCAGTGCCTGCAACATGGGCGAGCAAGGACACTTGTCATTGTTCTGTGCTTCCAGTGCTGTGAGCCATTGCTGTCAAAACAAAGTTTTGAAAATTTATGTGAAATCAAGGGAGCGTTTTTGTACAAGATTCTTCATTTGAGTTTTTACTTTGCTCTGTTAAACCTCTGGGGTGAAGCCTGTATTGAGAAGACTGTTTCCTTTAACCCACTTGGCTCCAAACCAGCCGCTACCCTTTCATTACGAAATCCCTTGTGAAGGGAAGTAACTGTGTCAAATGATCCCTGTATACAACTTTAAAAATCAGTAATAAACACCAAACAAAAGTTTCAGCTCACTTCATATTTTTCCCAGTTTGCGAATACAGTGTTCGTGTATATCCAACAGGTTTTGATTTTTTTCACTAAAAAGTAAAAGCAGAAAAGAAAAGAAGAAAAAATCTCAAGTCAGAAATGTCTGCAACTGAATGTCAGGTTTTTGGGGGCCTATGGGGTAACTGACTTTGCAAAATTTCCAGTTTGAATCTCCAAAGATGAAGCTCTGTGAGTTTGTTAGGGTGCCTTTGGTAAGCGACTGAGCTGAATTTGCAGTTCAAATCTCAAAGGATGAAGCTCTGACGCCATTGCTAACAGTAGGGTTATTGTTTATTTTTGGCCATCCATTGGGCGTCCACCTCGCAACTTTGAAAATTCACAGGTCTCTCAAACTTCGCCGAACTTCAAACAGACGACATTGCTGGAAGTAGTAAACAATAGCAGAAATGAGGCTACAAGTCTCGCGAGAATCCTGTTCCTATTTGCATGAGCCGAGATGCTAGTATGGAGCGTCTGCTAGCCAGCCGCGACCGGGCGGTCTGGGGTTTTCGTGGTAAAGAAAAAGAAACGGGTGGTAATGGACGTTCTGGGGCTAAGTGGGTTGGATTCAGGTGTGTGTGGTTTGTTGGACTGCAAACTGAGTGGTTGCTTTAATGGTTTGCTGGACGGCAGGCTGAGTGGTTGCTTTAATGGTTTGCTGGACTGCAGGCTGAGTGGTTGCTTTAATGGTTTGCTGGACGGCAGGCTGAGTGGTTGCTTTAATGGTTTGCTGGACAGCAGGCTGAGTGGTTGCTTTAATGGTTTGCTGGACGGCAGGCTGAGTGGTTGCTTTAATGGTTTGCTGGACGGCAGGCTGAGTGGTTGCTTTAACTCTTTCAAGGCTTTCCGCATCTTAAGATGTGGGACCTAGCAGTATGCTTGACGATGATTCGCGTCTTCAGACGCGGTAAGAATTAAAGATTTTTAATGGTCTAAGTGACTTTTGTATTGATTGGAGGCGATATATTACACTAACTGCGTCAATTTCGGACACTTTTGGTAATCCCCCCCTTTAGTCCAGTCAAGTGTTCTTTTGGCTGTTTTGGCATTTGTAACATGTGTCAAACTGACGAAAGTTGTACGTTTCACAACGGCAGCGCACATTGAACATGCGTTACTCAATGAGAGGAGCTGTGGAATTAGTACTGAATGAGGGCTCAGATCCAGATTTTTTAGACAGTGGTTCTGAAGAGAACATTGCTTATTCTGGTGAGGAGTTTGTGCCAGTAGATCTTGAAGCGGACTCAAGTGACAGCGATAATGACATCTTCATCTTCGTCACTGGGATCCATGTGACCAGTAGAATAAAACTTTCCTTTTTACTGTGTTTGGACAGTTCCTGCTTTGCTGTTGCGACAGAGAAAGGTATTTTATATTACTCAGTGGATTATGTATCTGACAAGTACACATCCTAAGCTTTCTGAAAATGTATATGTTGTATTATTTCTAGTAGTTTATTTACTACACTATTTTTTTTTGTAAACAAGCAAAAACAGTGTGTCTACAGGAGCTGAGAGCATCATTTTGTGGCGATTTGAATGAGTTAATAGTTTGTTGGACGGCAGGCTGAATGGTTGCTTTAATGGTTTGTTGGACTGCAGGCTGGGTGGTTGCTTTAATGGATTCAGGTTCTGTGTGGTTTGTTGGACTGCAAATTGGGTAGTTGCTTTAATGGTTTGTTGGACTGCAAGCTGAGTGGTTGCTTTAATAGATTCAGGTGTGTGTGGTTTGTTGGACTGCAGGCTGAGTGGTTGCTTTAATGGTTTGTTGGACTGCAAGCTGGGTGGTTGCTTTAATGGTTTGTTGGACTGCAAGCTGGGTGGTTGCTTTAATGGTTTGTTGGACTGCAGGCTGAGTGGGTGCTTTAATGGTTTGTTGGACTGCAGGCTGAGTGGTTGCTTTAATGGTTTGTTGGACTGCAGGCTGAGTGGTTGCTTTAATGGTTTGTTGGACTGCAAGCTGGGTGGTTGCTTTAATGGATTCAGGTGTGTGTGTGTGTGGTTTGTTGGACTGCAGGCTGGGTGGTTGCTGGTATGGAGGGATGCCTGACAGTTCCTTGATGTTCAGCACCAAGTCAGCTGTAGGGTGACTGACGGGTTTGCTTTCTGTCTGACAGAATGTGGTGGAAAGAACATGCACTTCGTACACAAGTCAGCGGACATCGACAATGTTGTCATTGGCACTCTTCTCTCTGCTTTCGAGTACAATGGCCAGAAGTGCTCAGCATGCTCCCGCATGTACGTGCCTCAGTCCATGTGGCCCAAGGTCAAAGACAAGCTACTGGCAGCCTTGAAAGAGGTCAAGGTTGGGTCACCCTTGGAGAGGGAGAATCTGGTCACTGCGGTCATCGATGATAAGGTAAACTTGTAAAGGGACAACAAGGTCACTTGACCAGCATCCAAAAATGATGAACCCTTTAATTTTTGTCCACATCACTTCAACAGTTTCTGAGAAAAATCAGTGGGCTGTCAAAGTTGACTAGGTGATGTTGCTATATATCTGCTTAAAAGCAAAGAAAAATAGATGAGAAACAAAATTAACTGCAAAAGAGCAACATGCTGATGCATAAACTTATTAGTAGTAAGTAGCAGCAGCCAAATTTAAATGGATGTTTTATATTTTTTATGCTAATCAGTAAGATCTTTTCAATACAAACGGAATACAGCAACAGTTATGCTGATACCTTGTTTACTTTTTGAAATATGAGATTTTTAAGATTGGTGTTGTTTCCGTAGTTATAAAGTAGTGGTATGGGCCGTTTTCACACACTCACCAACAGCATAAAACAGTAACAGACAATAAATATATCTTAAGGTATGCATCTTTATTACCAGGAGATACAGCATATGCATTTACAAGACAAATGGAGTTCAAAATCCAGAACAGTGAACCCTTAAAAATTGGAAAAAGACAAATGCGCTGAACAGTAGGCCTGGTGTTTGGGTTGAACTGCACAATGTGTGAAATTGTCTCCAAATATGCTACATAATATCTCCTTGGTTCTGGAGACATTCAGTTGGAGCAAGTTTTCCCCATACCAGCCAAAAATAAACACCAATAAAAAATAAATAAAAAGAGTATTCATGTGCTGTACTGACAGTGTTTGTGATGTAATGTGTTTGAGTGGAAACAGTGTGGTGAAGAGTGATACCATTGAAAATGGTTTAATGTTTTTTGTTAAAGCAAAAGCATTAATCTGGCACAGAAAGATACACTTCAGATCAACTTAGTTTGTGGCCTGAAGGTACTTTCTGAGTATCTTGTGACGCATTCTTGACGAGCATGCAGACCATGCCACAGTGAAGAGCTGCCATTCTTGAGTTGATTTGCAGCATCGACCAAATGCAAACACTTAATAACTCAACACTGTCATTCCGTATTGTTTTGTATGTCTGTCACTTCAACCTACCGTACCATGCAAGTGAAGGGCAGACATTGCAATGAAAGGCTGATTTCAAACTTGTTTGATACGGGCCACCGTCTCTGACAGTTACTGCTGCACAGCTTTGGAAAGAACAGTTACGGTACAGCAGGTACTTGGTGGCTCTGCTTGTTGAACTGCATGTACGTATTCTTGTCACTAGTTAATAGCACAGTGAGTTTAACTCCAAAAAATAGCACTTTGTGAAAAATAGCTATTATATGGTTATGTTCAAAGAGGTCAACACAGCCATTGATGATAGGGAAGAGACAAGGTCACGCTGTCACTGATGATGGGTACACCTTTAGAGAGACAAGGTCATGTTGCTTTGACAATAGGTAATCTTGCAGAGAGACAAGGTCATGCTGTCACTGATGATAGGTACACTTTCAGAGAGACATGGTCATGTTTAATTGACAGTAGGTAATCTTACAGAGAGACAAGGTCATGCTGACATTGATGATAGGTACACTTTCAGAGAGACAAGGTCATGTTTAATTGACAGGTAATCTTGCAGAGAGACAAGGTCATGTTTAATTGACAGTAAGTAATCTTGCAGAGAGACAAGGTCATGCTGTCACTGATGATGGGTACACCTTTAGAGAGACAAGGTCATGTTGCATTGACAATAGGTAATCTTGCAGATAGACAGGTCATGCTGTCACTGATGATGGGTACACCTTTAGAGAGACAAGGTCATGTTGCATTGACAATAGGTAATCTTGCAGATAGACAGGTCATGCTGTCACTGATGATGGGTACACCTTTAGAGAGACATGGTCATGTTTAATTGACAGTAGGTAATCTTGCAGATAGACAGGTCATGCTGTCACTGATGATAGGTACACTTTCAGAGAGACATGGTCATGTTTCATTCGGTGTTGTGGTGGATGTTGTCAAGTTTTGTGGCACAAGGAGCTTTTCTGAAAGTGTCTGCAAAGCAGTGGATGCTGGATTGTGTTGGACAGCTTGATGATTTTTGTGACCTGTCTTTTAGTGAGAGTTTCCTCCATCTCACTCAGCTGTGGCTTGGCTGGTGTTTCCCAGGTGTCTCAAACAGTTGTGTGTACTGGTGTTTGATCAGATCAAGACATACACTCTTATCATACCACTTAGAGAGGGTACATAAGTAGTTGTGTGTACTGGTGTTTGATCAAATCAAGACGTAAATTATCATACCACTCTGAGAGGGTACATAAGCAGTTGTGTCTGCTTGTGTTTGATCAAATCAAGATGTAAACTCTTATCATACAACTTTGAGAGGGTACATAAGCGGTTGTGTGTACTGGTGTTTGATCAAATCTTATACCACTTTGAGAGGGTACATTTTTAAAATATATTATACCTCTTGGAGAGGGTACATTAGCAGTTGTGTGTGCAGGCATTCGATCGGATCAAGACATACCTGGAGGAGGCCAAAGCAGACCCGTCATTGACTATTGTGGCCGGTGGGACCTGTGACAACAGGTAAGTGTATGTCTCCTCCACTGATACCTCATCGTCCTGCTTCCTACCACTTGATATTTGTCACATTCAGTCTTCTCAAGACTTCAAAACTGTGTTAACATCTCATCTCTATAACCAGTACCACAACAAGTGATTTCAAATTCTGTCATCGTGCCTTCCTCCCCTACCCCCTCTCTTACCCTCCTTCATTCTGCACTACATTCATTATGTACACCTGTGTGTGTTGTGTGTGTGTGTTGTGTGTGTGTGTGTTTGTGTGTGTGTGTTTGTGTGTGTGTGTGTGTGTGTAGGCGTGGTGCATGAGGAATACAATATAATGACTATATAATTATTATTTTGGAGATTTTAATGTATACATTTTTCCTGATATTCTGTAAAGCTGAGCATTTGCTTCACAAATGTTTGACTGTGTGTGCCTGTGGATGGTAAAAACATATATGAGTGTCAGCAAACATGTCTGTCAGGAAGGCAAACAAAGAAACATACAATCACAAGACATACAGCACAAGTATGGATCAAACAAATTGATGTCAGTGAGTTTCTTGTTTGTATTCAGGTGCAAAAAGTCACCGGATTCTTTGCATGAAACAGCATACACATGCACAGGTTCTTTTCCCTGAAAATATATTAGACTAGTTACAGTTAGGGCTGTCCTTGTGGCAACACACACGTGTACAAAACAAACCAAAGTTGCCGCTAATGTACAACTATAGCACCTAAAATAATCATCTTTTGGTAATAACAAGCTACATTGGTAATGAGTCTGAAAATATTATGTCCTGAGATCTTGAAAAATAGCCTGTGTCCCAGCAGGTCTGAAAAGTAAACTAAGTTCTGAAACACCAAAATATATTCCGAGTTCTGAGATCCTGAAAAAATAGTCTATGTACCAACAGGACAAGGCGCCATTGAGCCCCAGTTCTGGACCTTCAGAGTTGAGTAACCCCCCCATCACTGCCTCTCTGGACTCATTCAAATGTAACCTAAAAACATTTCTTTTCCCAAAACTGTAGACCTGCCACATTTTCTGTTCCATGCTGCTGTCTTCATCCATCTCAAGTCTCTTCTCCCATTTTTAAGCTAGTCAGAATGCTTGTGCAAGTGTGTGTGTGTGTGTGTGTGTGAGTGCGCGAGTGTGTGTGAGTGTGTGTGTGTGTGTGTGTGTGTGTGTGTGTGTGTGTGTGTGTGTGTGCACGTGTGTGTATGCGTATAGAATAGTCTCTATGGACAAGTTTTGTGCTTTTCAAATACTTTGTCAGTATCAGTTGAGGCCAGTGCTTATTGGCTGATTGACTGATGGACTGCTTGGTGTGTGGGCAGCAAGGGCTACTTTGTGCAGCCCACCATTGTGGAGTGTAAGGACCCGTCCAACAAACTGATGCAAGAGGTGAGTTGCTGCATGCCCCCTCCCTTAGTTCTGGAATTACCAGACATCCCCTCATTCACGCTTGGTCTGCTCGAGACAAACCACACTGTCAGAATTCTTCTTTTACTGACACCACTTCCAAACACAAGTCAACAAATCACAAGCAAACAAATGGCTCAGGTCCTGACACAAGGCAGTCACCAGCAAGGACAGCTTAGTCAAAATGGTATTAGGCATGTCAATCTCAGTATTTACATTTCTCTTCAATACAACATACACAAATATTTGCAAACAGAAATATTTACAAACCGATTGTTCATGGTGAAACCCGAGATTCCTTGTGATGGAATGTGAGATTCTTCATGGTGGAACCTGCATTAGCTGCACTGTTTCGGGGTTCACAGGTGTTCACCAAATCCTTATAAATCCTGGGATTTCTTGAGCAAAGCCTTGTTGATCTTTAGGTAGACAGGTCCTTATGGCTAGTCACAGACCCTTTTAAGTCTGTATTTGCTGGCATGGGAACTGTGTGTCCATTGGCATTTATACACACTGCAGTCATCAACAAATCCTTCACCTCTGGTACATTTCCTCAAACTTATAAACAGCCATTGTAAAAAACCTTCATAAGAAATCCAGCTTTGACCGCAGTGATCTGAAGAATTTGCACACTGCTTCTAACCTTTCATTTGTTTCTTAGATCATGGAGAAAGGCATCCCCTTTTAGCTCTTCAATCATATATCTGCTGAACAGCAACTCCACCCATTTCAGTCTGCCAGTGGCCCTGAGCTCTTGAACCACATGTTTATCTGCTGAACGGGCCCTAAATGTCGGAAAGGCAAACAGCCCCCTTAATCATGTGAAGAATTGCCATATTGGCAAGTACATCTACCAGTTTTAGCACGTATACACTTTTAAAAAGTAATATATGATGACAAAATGTGTATCGCCTTGATATAACCGCACTGGTTGAATGGGCGTAAAACACCAGTTTATTTACTTACGAACTGTTCAGACTTGGGGAGGTGGCTTACCTCCCTTCATGGGACTGTGAGGCGAGGACGCGATAGGTGAGCATGTTGTGTTCAGGATCCCCAGCCTCATGAGATGCTGACCTTCCGTTCTTGCAGGAGATCTTTGGGCCTGTGCTCACCGTCTACCCATACCCAGATGACCAGTTTATGCAGACAGCGGAACTAGCCGACAAGACCTCGCCTTACGGCCTCACCGGCGCCATCTACGTGCAAGATCCAGAGGCACGCAAGAAGCTGTGTGAAACATTTCGTGACACTGCTGGAAACTTTTACATCAACGACAAGAGCACTGGGTCTATTGTTGGTCAGCAACCCTTTGGCGGTGCCAGACTTTCAGGTGAGTCTAGTATTTGCTTCTGTCACTCACAAAGCCTGTACAGTCTGTTGCCCACAAAGCCTGTACAGTCTGTCGTCCGCAAAACCTTACAATCTGTCGCCAACAAAACCTTGCAATCTGTCGCCCACAAGACCTTACAATCTGTTGCCCACAAAACCTGTACAATAACTAGCCCACAAAGCCTGTTTTTGTCGCCCACAAAGCCTTACAGTCTGTCACCCACAAAACCTTACAATCTGTTGCCCACAAAACCTGCACAATCTGTCACCCACAAAACCTGCACAATATGTCACCCACAAAACCTGTACAATCTGTCACCCACAAAACCTGTACAGTGTGTCACCCACAAAACCTGTACAATCTGTCACCCACAAAACCTGCACAATATGTCACCCACAAAACCTGCACAGTCTGTGGCTGACAAAGCCTGCACAATCTGTCACCCACAAACCTGCATGATGTCACCCACAAAACCTGCACAATCTGTCACCCACAAAACCTGCACGATATGTCACCCACAAAACCTGTACAATCTGTCGCCCACAAAACCTGCGCAATCTATCACCCGCACAATCTGTCACCCACAAAGCCTGCACAATTTGTCACCCACAAAGCACTGCACAATCTATCACCCGCACAATCTATCGCCCACAAAATCTGCACAATCAGTCATCCGTACAATCTGTCACCCACAAAGCCTGCACAATCTGTCACCCACAAAACTCGTACCGTCTGTTACCCACAAAACCTGCACAATCTGTCACTCAGGTACCAACGACAAGGCTGGAGGCCCTCACTACCTGGTCAAGTTCATCTCCCAGCAGTCCATCAAAGAGCGGTCGAAGCCGCTGACCACCTGGCGCTATCCTTCCATGGAGAAGTGAACGCAGCAGCATGCCTGGGCTGGCAGCATGCAGGGAAAACATGAGCCTGCTGAGCCTGGCGGAAAGAAACAGAGATTACTCCTGGATCCAGAACGCAATTGTGGCCTTGGATGGGAACATGGGTAGAGGAATAGCCTGCGGTGGGCATTGTGCTCTTGGAGGCATTCATTGTAATCATACCAAGTGCAGGCCACCTTCTTAATCAATCGTAATGAAATGATACTTGCATGCATTCATACCAGATGTATGCCACTTTGTTTATCAGTGACAATGCAGTGTATTTGTTATCAGTGATAATGAACTTGTATTTCATGCAAAATTGTTACTAAAAAAAAATTTAAAAAAAGAAAGAAGAAAAAAAGAAGAAGAAAAGATAAGAAATACATAAAAATTCTAAAAAAAGTGGAAACGAAATTAAACCAAATTATGAAGGCATAATGCTTCAACAACAGTTGTCCCTATGATGAGGCCCAGGTTATTTGTGTGTTTTCTCTCTTTTCTGTTTTGTTGTCCATTGATTGCTGTGTTTTCATCATGAACAGGAAAAAGCTGTTGGCAATAACTGTGTTCCATGTGAACACACATACTTTTGTGTCTTCAAAACTGAAGAGTTACTGTTCAAGTTTTGGAAATGCCTGATTGAGTGACTTGCTTGTGCCAAGTGTTAGAATTTGCTACAAGTGTGTATTTCCAGTTGTGTGCAGTTTTGGGTGGTGGGTGTCGTTGTCTGCCTTTCAGCTGTATCATTTTGCATGCAGAGTTTTTTTAATTCTTGTTTTTATGTGACAGTCAGCAAATGTTTGCTGAACTGACTGTTCACTGTTGCTTTTAATGGTGAGAACAGATTGTATGTGATGGTGGTATTTATGCAAACTGGAATTGTACGCATGGACAGCAGGGTGTCAGTTTTAACACAGTTAAATTATTTTTTTTTGCCTGTATTGATGAAAAGGTACACACACGAACCATAATAACTTTAAAGTTCAGTGGTTTGATGAAAGATGCAGGGCTTGACTCTGAGGACTGCTGGACTTCCCAGGGCAAGTGCAACTGGCGGTTGGGCAACCCATCTTCATGGTGAAGTTGCCTGACAGGACAGGTGATCTTTTGTTTTATAGTTGCTAGTCTGTCTCCCTTTTCCCACCATTCTTACCCTCTGTCTCTGTCTCTCTGTTGCTGTTTCTCTGTCAGTCTGT
Source organism: Alviniconcha strummeri (assembly GCA_963584105.1). Taxonomy (NCBI): domain Eukaryota; kingdom Metazoa; phylum Mollusca; class Gastropoda; family Provannidae; genus Alviniconcha; species Alviniconcha strummeri. The sequence continues at coordinate 11,829,487 of OY757555.1, read as the reverse complement.
GTCTCTCTCAGCCTCCCTGTCTCTCTTTGTGTCTGTCTGTCTCATATTCTGTGTTGTTTTAATGCAGCAGACTGGTGTCGTTTTATCGCACAAACGTTGATCGGCACAGATCCACAGAGCTAGCTATCTCCCTTGAGAATGTTGAACATTACGAAGAACTTGGCACTCGCACCGTGTATCCACATTCCAAACTTTTTCAGCCAGAGTTTCCCGTCCCAGGGAGGCCCTGCAGGAACGAAACAGCAGCCCAGGTAAACTACACCGATTTACATCAGATGGAGGTGTTACACCTCTAACTTAATTATCATCATGGTTGGAATGGTAACTTATCATCATGGTTGGAATGGGGAAGCTTTCGCGCGTCCTGTGGTAAAATTGCATGACATTCACACTGCAGGCCATGCACCAGAAACCAACTGTTAAAAGATATACGTCACAGGACATGCACCAGAAACCAACTGTCAAGAGATATACATCACAGGACAGGCACTGTTGAAAGATATACACCACAGGACATGCACCAGAAACCAACTGTCAAAAGATATACGTCACAGGACATGCACCAGAAACCAACTGTCAAAAGATATACGTCACAGGACATGCACCAGAAACCAACTGTCAAAAGATATACGTCACAGGACATGCACCAGAAACCAACTGTCAGAAGATACACATCACAGGACATGGGACATGTTCTGACCAGGATGGTCAGCTGGAGGTGTAATACACGTGACGTAAATTGGTGTAGTTCACCTGCACTGACATTTCGCTCCTGCCTGCTCCGGCTGGGCCTCACCGGAACGGGAATCTCCGGCTGGGCCTCACTGGAACGGGAATCTCCGGCTGGGCCTCACTGGAACGGGAATCTCCGGCTGGGCCTCACTGGAACGGGAATCTCCGGCTGGGCCTCACTGGAACGGGAATCTCCGGCTGAAAAGTTCGGAACATGGATACATTGTGTGTACACTGGGCGAGATTTTTGTCGTTGTAACTTGTATGTACTGGGTGGTTTTTGTACACATTGCTCTGGCTGCCTGGCCGATCTGTGGGCCCCATCCCTGATAGGCCGTCTCGCCTCCGTGGACGTAAAGCAGCAAAAACACACACATGGCCGATCTGTATGATTGCACTCTGAGTGTAGTTGTTGCTGTGACAATTTTCCCCACATTCACAAGTGCTTGCGGCCCGCAGCGACAAAGTCACACCACCCAGTACCGGTGCCATGCTGTTGCCTTATGTACGAGTTATTTCCCTGCATTTTGAGGCAAAATGATCTTCTCATTTTGAAAAGTATTTTATGAACTCCAGAGCCTGCCATAGAAAGACAGGAGTAACGAGTGTTAATTTTTTTTTTTAACAAACTTTCAGAGTAAAGGCTTATTCGTGAAAGTATTTTTTTTTTTTTTTTTTTTTTTGGGGGGGGGGGGGGGGGGGGGGGGGAGGGGGGGCTATGGTCAAGTAAGTAAAATAAGGTATACATGGAGTTTGGTGGTGGAATAATTCATTTTGAGACATGACACCATAGGTTTAAAAAAAGAAAAGAAATGTACACAGAGTTTGGTGGTGGAATAATTCTTTTTGAGACCTGACACCATAGGTTAATTTTTTTTTATATTTTTTATTTATTGTCCTAAAAATATTAGAGTGTGATTTGCTCTATGATGTTTACAGCTTTAGATCTGACATTACAACATGAGATTTTGCTATTACGATGTGAGATTATATCCATACGGTAGTCCTCAAGTCTTTAATCCTGGTAGTCTATTCATAATTCTGCCTTCATGGTCCAGTTCACTTTAAGTCATCAGGAACAGTCAAAAAATAGTTACTACACTTTTAAGGCAAACATGCAGCTGCAGAGAGATGTTTTGTCAGAATATAGCCACACATGCTTCATCCACTGTCAGGAATTTCTTTTTGTCCTAATTTCTACCTTCCCGGGCCATTCACCTTCATTTCTCCCAAATGCTTTCCCTACTTTTTAACTGCATATGGTTAATGCAATTGCCTATGTGAGCCCACAGAATAAAAGAGGTCACTCTGCTCATAGTCACAGGCAAGTTAGGCACGTTCCCGTGGAGAGCACCTGTAGAATATAAATGGGTATTGAAGCGTGTGCTATTGTGCTTTGGTAGATGGATGGTTGGTTTTTAACGTTGTATCAGTGAATTAGACAAACTTGTGATTTAGTGACTTTTGAACTGATGTAAAAGAATTGTGAATGTGTGATTTGTTCTCAGGTGACTGTATGCGGTTGATGTGATGCAAAATCCAATAACTGACCAAATAAAGTCCTTGATCAGAGTGCAGGTATGCAGGTAAAAATGCCAGCATATAGCTTTGAAAATGCCAGTATACAGATAAGAATGCCAGTTTGTAGGATTACAAATGCTAGTATATAGGTGTGGCGTTGAAAATTCTCATATACAGCTTAATTTGCATGCTTCTAAATCTGCATTCCTAAGTTGTTGATTAAAAAAAAAAAAATGTACTTATGATTTGATGACTTTGCTTTGCCCTGATTTGATTGATCTTCACAGTTTTGCAGGCTTCTATATCAAAGGAAAATCAATACCTCCCCCCCCCCCCCCATCAATCTGTTGAGTTTTCTTAACAGTGCCATACATGATATATGTGCCAAGGACTGTGTTATATGAAACGAGACTTACCGGAAATGAAACAAGCATCAACGGACAAAAACATCCGACAAAAAGCCTAAGGCCTGTTTGCTTTAAGGAAGACTCCTCCTCCTCACTGTGTCAGCACTGTTTATTTTGATACCTCTGTGAGCGTAGGCTGAAGCAGCTTGCTAACACTTTATGATTCAGTCCTGCTGCTCTTTCCATCCCCATTCATCTGCTAATGGACCAGTCTCCCTTTTTTCCCACAAAATTCTCCTGTTAATGGATTGTCTCCTTTTCCCCCACAAAATTCTCCTGCTAATGGACCAGTCTCCTTTTTCCCCCCACAAAATTCTCCTGTTAATGGACTAGTCTCCTTTTCCCCCACAAAATTCTCCTGCTAATGGACCAGTCTCCTTTTTTTTTTTTCCCCCCCACAAAACTCCAGTCTCCTTTTTCCCCCCACAGAATTCTCCTGCTAATGGACAAGTCTCCATTTTTTTCTCCAGTGTTTTTCGTTAAAAGATAGCCTCTTTTTTGTATAACAATAACAAATTTTATTTATAATGCGCCTGTCCCAGTTCTAAAAAAAAAGAAGAAAAAAAAGAAGAAAAGAGCTCCAAGCACACTACAGCTTCACATATCAGGCTCAATACATAGCTAAGAAATACATACATAAAAAAAGTTCTTGTTCAGCAGCTAGGAGATGATCGGTGGTATGTGCAGCTTGCTACCCTATGATACCGATGTTTACCATTATGCAATTTTCATTTCTGGGTTTTGTCCATTCCTTTTTCTTTATCCCCCCCCCCCCCCAATCTGGTATTGAAAAATCAGATTGAGTGGCCCACATTACCAAACATGTCCTGGCTTCGTGTTCTTTTGCTTTTTTTATTATTATTTTTTTAGCAAAGGTTGTAGGGGCTGACTGAAACATGTGTTTGATGCTTGTGTA
>OY757555.1:11810911-11823411 GCA_963584105.1 Alviniconcha strummeri | reverse complement strand
CAGTGAATGTTGTCTGATCTCTGATGCGGCTGTGACATTGAAGGTTGTCTGATGTCAGATGCGGCTGTGACAGTGAAGGTTGTCTGATGTCTGATGCGGCTGTGACACTGAAGGTTGTCTGATGTCTGATGCGGCTGTGACACTGAAGGTTGTCTGATGCGGCTGCGACAGCGAGGGCTGTCTGATGCGGTTGTGACAGTGAAGGTTGTCTGATGCGGCTGTGACATTGAAGGTTGTCTGATGTCAGATGCGGCTGTGACATTGAAGGTTGTCTGATGTCAGATGCGGCTGTGACAGTGAAGGTTGTGTGATGTCTGATGCGGCTGTGACACTGAAAGTTGTCTGATGTCTGATGCGGCTGTGACACTGAAGGTTGTCTGATGCGGCTGCGACAGCGAGGGCTGTCTGATGCGATTGTGACAGTGAAGGTTGTCTGATGCGGCTGTGACAGTGAAGGTTGTCTGATGTCTGATGCGGCTGTGACACTGAAGGTTGTCTGATGTCTGATGCGGCTGTGACCCTGATGGTTGTCTGATGTCTGATGCGGCACAGTGAAGGATGTCTGATGCGGCTGTGACACTGAAGGTTGTCTGATGTCTGATGCTGCTGCGACAGTGAAGGTTGTCTGATGCTGCTGTGACTATGAGGGTTGTCTGATGCGGCTGTGACGCTGACGGTTTTCTGATGCTGCTGTGACAGTGAAGGTTGACTGATGCTTATGAGACATCGACGGTTGAGGGTTGTCTGATGCTGTGACAGTGAAGGTTGTCTGCTGCTGCTGTATGATATTGACGGTTGTCTGATGCTGCTGTGACAGTGAAGGTTGTCTGATGCTGCTGTGACAGTGAAGGTTGTCTGATGCTGTGACAGTGAAGGTTGTCTGATGCTGCTGTAACATTGACGGTTGTCTGATGCGGCTGTGACAGTGAAGGTTGTCTGATGCTACTGTGACAGTAAAGGTTGTCTGATGCGGCTCTGTCACTGAAGGTTGTCTAATGCTACTGTAACAGTGAAGGCTGTCTGATGCTACTGAGATACTGAAGGCGTCCGTCACGTAACGTGTGTCATGAATCATGTGTCTCCGTCATGTAACGTGTGTCATGGATTGTGTATCTCCGTCATGTAACGTATGTCTCCGTCATGTAATGTGCGTCTTGAATCGTGTCTCCGTCATGTAACGTGTGTCGAATTGTCTGTCTCCGTCATGTAACATGTCATAAATCACTGATGTGTCTCCGTCATGTGTCGTGAATCAAATGTCTCTCCGTCATGTAACGTGTGTCATGAACCATGTGTTTCCGTCATGTAACGTATGCCGTGAATCCTGTCTAGCTGTCAGGTAGCGTGTGTCATGAACCACGTGTTTCCGTCATGTATGCCGTGAATCCTGTCTAGCCGTCAGGTAGCGTGTGTCATGAACCACGTGTCTCCGTCATGTAACGTATGCCGTGAATCCTGTCTAGCCGTCAGGTAGCGTGTGGCAAGGTGAAGTAAGCACCTGACGTAATGGTAACACCTTGAAGCCAAAACCGACGGTGCAGGTAGTAAGACTTTGCGGTTGTACTCAGTCAAGCGTCATCTTGAAGCTGCCCTAATAACAATAATAGTAATAAAGAGGATTCTAGAGCGCCCATCTACCACACTAGTTGGCAGCACACACACACACACACACACACACACACACACACACACACACACACACACACACACACACACACACACACACACACACACACACACACACAGAGTGTCGGACGAGGGGATGGACAGCGCTGTGAAAAACAGTTTAGAAATATTTATTAAACAGGTGCGTCTTGAGGGCGGCTTTGAAAGAGGAGGTAGAATCAGAGTGGCGGAGTGTTTGAGGCAAATTGTTCCAGACAGATGGGCCAGCATACGAAAAAGATCTTTCACCAAATGTTTTTGTGTTTACACGGGGGGTGACAAAGGTTCGTGTGTCGGATGCAGATCGTAATTGTCTTGCTGGAGTATAAGGTTGAAGGAGATCGGACAGATACTGAAGGGCTGTTCCGGAGATGGAGTTGAAGCAGATAGTTGAAATTTTGCATTGAATGCGATGTGTTACTGGTAGCCAATGCAGAGTTTCAAGAATAGGATGGATGTGGTCAGATTTCTTAGCTTTACACACAAGTCTTGCTGCTGCATTCTGAACTTTTTGAAGATTTCTAGTAAGTACTGAGGGCAACCTGAAAGCAAAGAGTTACAGTAGTCTAAGCGAGAGAGGACAAGAGAGCATACAAGGGTTTGGTTGCTTGAGTGGTGAGAAGGTGTCGTATGGAACTTATATGCCTGATTTGTATGTATGCGGCTTTACACGTGCTGCTAATCAAAACCTTTCTACACCTAATCAGACAAATCAATAGACAAAAACAAAATGACGATTTAACTGTCGAAATCATGCAAGCCGTTTATCATAAAGTCAACAGATGCCACGAAATAAATCCATTTGTACACTGTAGGCAGTCACGCAGACGTCAACGTAATTATGAAAAGAAATGCTCTGAGGAGTTACAAAAGTCAACCGATCAATAAAACCGTTTGTGGGGGCGGGGATAGCTCAGTGGTTAGAGCGCCGGACTCGTGATTGAAAGGTCGCGGGTTCGAACCCTGCTGGAACGGCGGGAGAATTTTCTTCTCCAGGGTCGACTTTCTGTGCTGACTCTTATTTCGGTATCCGTTCCACCCCCGTGTTACCACAGTAGCACGTAAAAAATCCCGGTCATTCTGCCAAAAGTGCAGGTGGCAGGTTACAGCTAAACACGCATACACCTTACGTATGTGGCTTTTATTGAACCGTGCTTCGGCATTGGTCACAACTTGTCCCTAATATGTCAAATGACATCTGAGGACATTAAGCATCAACTCATCATCATCAAAACCGTTTGCTGTGAGCACGCTTTGGTGATCATGTAATCCCCAGATTAGCCCGTTAAAAAGCGGTCAGCTAACAGCTTTCAATGCAGTGTAACGGTTTAAGCACTTACAGGGTAATTGCGCGTAAAGTCCACTCCGTCGTCTGCCTGCTAGGCTTCGGGGTTACGAGATGTCGGGATTAGTATAAGGCAGGAGATTACGTAAGTAAACATGGCGCTTAACGTCCACAGAAACCGTACGGCTTATTAGGGACGGGGAGAAGGGAGGGAAGGGAGTATGGAGGTGAGGGGAGAGGGAGATTATATACCTATTGCTACACTGTCACCACCAGAATGACTTCTACATTAAGATGGGCAGCGATGAGAGCCATTTTAATGTTTCAGTAGGAAGTGACGGACAAAGTCACAAGACAGTGTCCACAAACCACAACCTTTCGAAGAGGAAGGAGAGCCGAAGCAGTATCGAACCGAGGTCCTTCCGCTTACCAGCCTAACGCCTTACCGCTAGGCCAAACCGGCGCACTGGCAGGAGATTACGCGAATAATTTGTTTTTTTTTTACCGTTTGCGGGGGATTCTCCGTGGTGCGCGTTCGGGCTCATTGGGTAAAGATGGGAGTAAAAACGGGGTGACGGTGACGTTTGTGCTTTGCGCGAGCATTCACAATTACCGATGCAAACTGCGGGTCTTCTGTTTCCTCCATCTGGCCCATGGATGAATTAGAAACCGATGAGTCCTGAAAATAACTTTGAGAGCTTCCTCTTTACGTCTCTTTCACTTGCATGGTACGACTGTAAAAACCTCAGCATAGACTGTCTTTAAACGGTCATTCTGAAGATAACTGGGAGAGCTGACTGTCTTCAAACGGCCACCCTGAAGAAAACTGAGAGAGCTGTCTTTAAACGGCCATTCTGAAGATAACTGGGAGAGCTGTCTTTAAACTGTCATCCTGAAGATAACTGGGACAGCTGACTGTCTTTAACGGTCAGTCCTGAACATACCTGGGAGAGCCGTGGCTTAGACGCCTTCAAAAATGAATAGGCCCTACGGTCTGTTTCCTCTCCTGTCTTTTTTCCAGAGTAGCTTCCCCCGAATCACACGTGTTGCGTGTTGCCGCTTTTGTTTTTTGTTTTTTGTTGTTGTTGCTGTTGTTATTGTTGTTGTGTGTGTGTTTGTGTTAGTGCGTGCGCGCTTGCTTGCTTGCTTGCTTAGAATATTCTCTACGGACAATATTTTGCGCTCTATAAATACTTTTATTATTATAAACAGTCAGTCCTGATGGTAACAGTAAAAGCCATAGGCTGTGTAAACGGTCAATCCTGATGGTAACTGTAAAAGTCATAGGCTGTGTAAACGGTCAATCCTGATGGTAACTGTAAAAGTCATAGGCTGTGTAAACGGTCAGTCCTGAGGGTAACTGTAAAAGCCATAGGCTGTGTAAACTGTCAATCCTGATGGTAACTGTAAAAGCCATAGGCTGTCTGAACGGTCAGTCCTGATGGTAACTGTAAAAGCCATAGGATGTGTAAACGGCCAGTCCTGAAAGTAACTGAGAGCTATAGCAGATTCTAACAGGCAGCCGTCTGACCACGGATCCACAAGGAGTTAGCATGACGTAGTGTTCTGGCCCAGCTGGTTAGCATGACGTCACTAATGTTCTGGCACAGCGGGCTAGCAGCCACTTGCACAACGGTTGGTGGGTTGGCCCGTTCTCTACGCACCACCTGGTTTACTAATCACCCGTAACGGCGGTTTGGGGTCCCCGCTGTTCTGATCCAGTCAACTGTGACATATATCCTGACCGCTGCAGTTGTTGCTCCCAAGTTTTTTTATTTTGTTTATTTTTTAGACATTATGAAACATACAAGTATTTGAGTGACACTTTTACTATCCGCAAAGGACAGTTCAGTGATGGTACGGCTGGTGCGACTCCAGCTTTGTCCCCCACCCCCCTCCCGCCAGTTCCCTTCATTACAGGCACTATTACATAATCCATATTCACCTCCATTATTGGTGTGCGTATACTTGTGTGTGTGTGTGTGTGTGTGAGTGTGTGTGTGTGTGTGTGTGTGTGTGTGTGTGTATGAGAGAGAGAGAGAGAGAGAGAGAGAGAGAGAGAGAGAGTGTGTGTGTGTGTGTGTGTGTGTATGAGAGAGAGAGAGAGAGAGAGAGAGAGAGAGAGAGAGAGAGAGAGAGAGAGAGAGAGAGAGAGAGAGAGAGAGAGAGTGTGTGTGTGTGTGTGTGTGTGTGTTGTGAGTTTGTCATTGGTGAGAGTGCTGGGGGTATAGTAGTGTTTTGGCTTGTGGACACTGTTTAGTGTGTGTTGAGTGTTTTGTAAGGCTGATCGCCATCATTATGTACGTGCTAAGGGCATTACTGGAAGGCAAGGCGCTCTAAATTATTATCAGTTTTTTTAAAAAGCCAACGCCAAGAATGTCACACTACTCAGTCTTAATTACCTCCACAGATCTCGAACAGGCCCGGAGGTGACACTGTGCGGTTGACAAGACGTTCAAATCCAATTACTAACTATAACTCCAGTGGAAAGAAAATCTAGTTACCGTTCAAGGTGCAGCACTTTGTTCCAGGCGAGTTAGCGCACCGATTACTTAGCAAATCCATTTGGGCTGCGAAAGGTTAATCCGAGCAGTCAAGCAAAGACTGAACCGTTGTGAAAGTTTCCTAACTGGTGGAAACCCACAGGAAAGAACGTAGTCGATACACCGATGAATCAATTTGACTACAACTCAGAATGTCCAGCCGCATACAAGATAGAGGCAAACCCACAATCGGGGTGCGATGAATTACATACAAATTTGTCGTAAGGCAAATTTCTATATTATTCATACACAATAAAGATGCTGTATTCTGTATGATCCCATATCTTGGAGTGCAGCAATGCAACAACGCCCTTTGCTCAAAGCCAAAGAATCACCGTTAAACGAAGATAACTGAAAATTATGGTTACGGTTACGTGTGTTTTGGTTACGGTTTGGTGTGTTATAGGATTACCGGTTACGCTTTGGTGTGTTATGCAATAGCTTGAGTGTCTGGAATAAAATAGTAACCGGTTAAGGGTTTGGTGTGTTATGCAATAGCTGGAATGTCTGGAAGAAAATAATACCGGTTACGCTTTGGTGTGTTATGCAATACCTGGATTGTGTGGAAGAAAATAATAACCGGTTACGGTTTGGTGTGTTATGCAATACCCGGAGTGTCTGGAAGAAAATAATAACCGTTACGGTTTGGTGTGTTACACAATACCTGGAGTGTCTGGAACAATAAAGAAAATAGTAACTGGTTACGCTTTGGTGTGTTATGCAATAGCTGAAGTGTCCGGAAAAAATAAAACCGGTTGAAAAAAATAATATCGGTTACGCTTTGGTGTGTTATGCAGTAGCTGGAGAGTCTAGTCTGGAAGAATAAATGAAAATAATAATCCGGTTACAGTTTGGAGTGTTGTGCAATGCCTGGAGTGTTTGAGAATTTTCAGTTCCAGACACTCCAGCAAAGATTTTCCTCTTCGGACTGATGGCGCACACGCGGTGTGCTGCTCTGGTAGCAGGACTGTGTGCCACTGGGTTGGTAGCAGGACTGTACCACTGGGTTGGTAGCAGGACTGTACCACTGGGTTGGTAGCAGGACTGTGTACCACTTGGTTGGTAGCAGGACTGTGTACCACTGGGGCCGGTAGCAGGACTGTGTACCATTGGGGCCGGTAGCAGGACTGTGTACCACTGGGGCTGGTAGCAGGACTGTGTACCATTGGGGCCGGTAGCAGGACTGTGTGCCACTGGGTTGGTAGCAGGACTGTGTGCCACTGGGATGGTAGCAGGACTGTGTGCCACTGGGATGGTAGCAGGACTGTGTGCCACTGGGATGGTAGCAGGACTGTGTGCCACTGGGGCTGGTAGCAGGACTGTGTACCATTGGGGCTGGTAGCAGGACTGTGTACCACTGGGTTGGTAGCAGGACTGTGTGCCACTGGGTTGGTAGCAGGGCTGTGTACCACTGGGTTGGTAGCAGGACTGTGTACCACTGGGTTGGTAGCAGGACTGTGTCACAGTGTGTGCTCCACTGACAGTGCACCTGTCTGCCCCCCTCCTCCTATGTATCTCTTACTCACACACACACACACACGCACGCACGCACGCACGCACACACGCACGCACGCACCCACGCACGCACTCACGCACGCACTCACGCACGCACTCACACACGCACTCTCTCTCTCTCTCACTCTCTCTCTCACACACACACACGCGCGCGCGCGCGCACGCATGCACGTACGCACGCACTCATGTAACATCGGCGATGTTTGGAATTGGCAAGAAGACAGCATGGAACTCATGGTCCACTTTCCCTGGTCACTCTCACCTTCACTGTCATCACCCAGGACTCAACCAGCCTCACACTCGACTCATTGCACATGAATCGTCTGGAGTGTTTCACTGTGCTGATGTACAGCAAGTCTGGAGTGTTTCACTGTGCTGATGTACAGCAAGTCTGGAGTGTTTCACTGTGCTGATGTACAGCAAGTCTGGAGTGTTTCACTGTGCTGATGTACAGCAAGAACTGTAGATCAACTTCTGTCAATGAAGCATGAAAGTTTATGTTTACTGTTGGCCTCAAACCTCTGGAATCCATCCCACCAACCCAGCATGCGTTGTTCCAGCACACAAAGCGAGCATTGCCCATCGCAGCTTTCGTCTGGATAGGAGTCCCTGTCCAAAACATCCAACATTCCAAAACCAAGTGAATGTTATTGGGAGTAGAATGACAGAACCAAAGCACGGGTACCATAGTGGACCAGCCTGCGAGATGCCAGCAAATATGCTCAGTGTTGCTCCACTGTGGTTTCTTGGTTGCTTGCAAGAGAAACTGCAAGTGTCATCAAGCTGGACTTCGCTGTGGCCCATTGTGCAAGTGTACAAAACAAAACCAAAGTTACCGCTAATGTACAACCATAGCGTCTAAAATAATCATCTGTATTTTAGCTGTTTGGTAAGAACTCCAGCTGGTAACAAGTCGAGCCACGCTTCAAGGTCTAACAACCACAGCCGGAAAACATTCCTAGTCCTGAGATCGTGGGACATTTTCTGGGTCTGGAGATGTCCAAAAATATTCTAAGTTCCGAAATGCCGAAAAATAGAGTTCTGAGAGGGGCAAAAAATAGTCTAAGTTCTGAACTGTCCAAAAATATTCTAAGTCCTGAGGTCCCGGAAAATGGTCTATTTCCTAGCCGGTCCGAAATATGGACTGGCGAAAAATATTCAGAGTTCTTCAAGGTAGAAAAATATTCAGAGTTCTTCAAGGTAGAAAAATATTCAGAGTTCTTCAAGGTAGAAAAACATTCTGAGTTCTGGGAGCGCCGCTTAACCGAGGCCCGAAAACAAAGTTCTGAAGTGTCCAAAAATATTCTAAGTCCTGAGGTCCCGGAAAATGGTCTATTTCCTAGAAGGTCCGAAAAATGGACTGGCGAAAAATATTCAGAGTTCTTCAAGGTAGAAAAATATTCAGAGTTCTGGGAGCGCCGCTTAACCGAGGCCCGAAAACATTCCAAGTTTTGAAAGGTCCGAAGATATTCTGTCTCAGCAAGTCCGAAAAATAAGCTGAGTTCTAACAGCGCTACCTAACCCCCGCCAGGAAATATTCTAAGTCCTGGCTATTAAGGGTTTTAATAGAGTTCTATAAGGGGGGAGAGTTGCATACTGGTCTAATCCTTCTACCTTTCGGAACCCAACTGACAGCAACTATCTCGAAGACGACGACGACGATGACGATGATGATGAGAATGATGATGATGATGATGATGTGGGGCTTAATGTCCTCGGATATTGGGCTGGACGTATTTATTATTATTATTAGCGACAATAAAACTCTTAAAATAAAAACAAAAACAACATATTTTGGGAGTCTAGGTCGAATTTTCCAAAGTTTGTGCTTGGAACAGCTTGACCATCCAGTACAGCAAAATGATACTTGTGTTTGCTTTAAATCTATTATTTTTAGACCTCGTTTCCAAAGTCGTTATACATTACTATTCTCTTCACCTTTTCGAAGGCTTTTATGTTACAATCTTTTTCTCTCCACAAGAATCTGAACAGCAGCCTGTTAGTTTCTGTCAACACATTAGCGGGTATAAAAGAGCTTGCATAATGTACACAAGTTGTCATAGTTCAGAAGCTGTGTGAGAGTCGAGGTGGACGTCCTGGGCTGTTCGTCCTAACGAGCCTTCTGGTTTCCGTGGACGTAAAGATTTATTGCACCGTGCTTCGGCATTGGTCACAGCTTGTCCTTGATATGTCAACTGACATCTGAGGACATTAAGCAACACTTCACCTACACAAGTTGAGATATCAAAAAGGTTTTATTCCGCCATGTAAAGCTAAGTCTTTTCATTGCTTGAATTCTTTCTGCCCAGTTCTCCGCATTACACAAGGCTCATTTAACATTACAAAAATACTTTGCAAGAATTTTCACCTTCGTATCATCCAAACAAAGTTTTAAAAAATTTCTACATACACACTGCTTTTTTTTCTCTTTTTTTTTTTTTTTTACAACTAAGCCACATGGCTTCTGACTTCGCTTTATTATTTCCAGCTCGTGCTATCGAAACGTTTCTGGTTAGAATTTCTTTGGGAAAGATCATCAAAGAAATCAAGTTTAAGCTTCTTACTTTGAAAATAACATCATTTCAAAAAAATATAAAAAATAAAAAGGAAAAAAGATAAAAAAGGGAGGGGGGGAGGAAAAAAAGAGGAGAAAAAAAGAAGGAAAACGAAAGGGAAAAGGGAAAAAGGAAAAGGAAAAAAAGAGGGAAAAAGGGGGAAAAGGAGGGAAAAAAGAAAAAGAAAAGAAAGTTGTCCCAATCCACTGAAAAAAAAAAAAAAAAAAAAAAAATCCGCTTGGCTTTCTTATGTATTTTACCACGTTCTTTTAATATTGATCGTATTTCATTTGTTATCCAAGGGGCTCCGTTTGAGCGCACTCGGACTGTCAGAACTGCCATGCAATCTTGTGCAGAACCCATAACTATTTTTTTTTTAACATAGCTGCATATCGTCAATACTCTTGCTTCAAGAATATCTTCCCACTACTGGCCTTAGAGAAAATTGCAGACTTTGATTGCAGTCCAGTTTTTCGTAATTATACATCGTTATTTTAAACCTATGTCTATGAAACTTGTGTTGCTGAAGAACAGCATAAGGAACACTACTGTCACTACAAAAGGACGGCAAGACATCGATATACTTTACAGTAATGGTTTGTGTGATGATCAAGTTTATTATTTTAGCGGGAGTCTTTATTAACCGATGCAGCTGATACTATATTTGAAATCTGGACGGCTTCTAGATTATTTAATAATCTTGTTAGTCGGGTGGTCGTTTGCAAGACCACCCGACACAGATGGTTACACCACCGCGTGGGTCGTCAGATCTGTCCTCCATGACTGACTGCAGAAGATGTGTTAGTTAAGGGTCGTTGTTATTGTCCTTTTTTTGACAGCCGGGATTTAGAGAGAGTTATGATATCACAGTGCTCGCTGTCCACCTCAGAAAGGTCTAATTTCTTTCGTAAACTTCGAACATTAACGTGTGAAGAGGAAACTGAACTATGTTTGACCATTAGTTGTATTGCTGTTGTTGTCGCTATCCATTAGAGGCAGGAGTGCAGTCTACAGAATAGAATTAGGTCAGTATTTAAGTGTAAGGCGCATTGAGATGTACAGTTTAGTGGAGCTCTGGGCACTGCTAGCAAAGTGCTTAACGTCCACAGAAACCATAAGGCTTATTAGGAACGGGCAGAAAGGGGGCGAAGGGGGTATGGAGGTGGGTGGGTGGGAGATTACATACCTATCGCTACCCTGTCACCACCAGAATGACTTCTGCATTAAGATAGGCAGCGATGAGAGCCATTTTAATGTTCCAGTAGGAAGTGATGACAACGTCACAGGACAGTGTCCACAAACCACAAGTTGAAATAGCAGTGATGCACTCGATTAACGGATAGCTTACACGTTACCCTTCCGGACACGCCAGCACCAACAACGGAAAAAGGATCATTTACCTGCCAGTCCATCGCTGTGAAAAAGGAGTTTTCCGTCAAAATTTGCGTGTTTTGCGTTTTCCTAAAATCGACAACAACAGCAATCAGAAAAAATCAATAATCTTTTTAACATTTGAGAGTGTATGGATCTTGTTTCATAACGCAAGCGGTCAGCTTTATTTCAGATTTTTTATTGTTGTGGTTTTGGCTGCAGTTTATTATGGTGTTCTGCATTGTATTGTGCTGTATTGTATTTGTATTATATTGCGGTGTATTGCATTGTATTAACCTTCCCTGAATCGTTAATGTCGCGGCCAGCAGCGTGGCGTTGAGATTTGGTCAAGCCGGTTCAGTCCATTTAAAGTTTTCGTCAGCATGCGAACTTAGAGCGGTATGGATTATGTGCCGTCTTATGGCTAGCGCCGTCTTAGGGTTAATTAACCTTGTGCTCAATGGTCGAACAACTGCACGGTCTGTGCAGACAGAGTATGGACATTACTTCAGGCCTGACCTAAAGCGAAGGTGAATGTACTGGTCAAACTGCAGACAGAGTGTGGACATTACTTCAGGCCTGACCTAAAGCGAAGGTGAATGTACTGGTCAAACTGCCGTTAACAAGTCCCGGCATTAGCAGCAAGAACGGAAAAACCGACAGATCGAGGTATTCAATAGTTTGATTTGTTGGCTTTTTTATTATTTTATTATGATGATGATCATGATAGTCTTTGGCTTTTTGCTGGTTTAAAAAAAAAAAAAACAATGTTGCTAGGTCAAATATTCAGCTGTTGCTAAAGTTTTGCTATATTTTAATTTAATTTTTTTCTATTAAACATCGTGCTGGATTAATACGATACACCGCAGCATCGTGCTGCATTGATACGATCCACCGCAGCATCGTGCTGCATTGATACGATCCACCGCAACATCGTGCTGGATTAATACGATCCACCGCAACATCGTGCTGGATTAATACGATCCACCGCAACATCGTGCTGCATTGATACGATCCACCTCAACGTCCTGTTGCATTGATACGATCCACCGCAACATCAGCTGCATTGATACGATGCGCCGCAACATCCTGTTGCATTGATACGATCCGCCGCAACATCGTGCTGCACTGACTAGAGTATGCGTTTGGCATGACGGCCCCAGCTTTGCCGTGGATTCAGTCGTGTCTGTCTGACAGGAATCAGACTGTTGTCGTGAACGCCTTGAAATCGGAGCCATCTCAACGTGACACAGTACTCACTGACATTTCCACTCAACGTGACGCAGTAAACACGGTAGTCTCATGTGAAAATGTGATTTAAGGAGTTCATACACTTTGTGTCAACTTGCATGCCAGCTGCCCACCGCTGTCGTAGATAACCGTTACCGTCAGATCTCTGCTGTTGTGCCCCTTGTCAGCGCTATCACCCACCCGGAATTTGAAGAAAGAAAAAAAGAAGGAGATTTTTTGTTGTTGAGTTATTTGTAATGGTTGAGTTTTTCAGATAAAGCAGACATTCCTCTATGCAGCCCAAGTGAATGGATTTCCTCAGACTAGTAATTATTG
>OY757555.1:11793991-11806491 GCA_963584105.1 Alviniconcha strummeri | reverse complement strand
ACTAGCTATGTTTTGTGTGGAAATTCTCATGTATAACATTTCATTATATATATAAATGATGCCTGTAATTTTATGTTTACTCATCAGTAGCTTAGCAAGGACTAGTTGTTAGGTTTTGACTGAACCTAAACTGCAATCCTTGTAAAATAAAGTTTTCGAGTTAGAGTTCTCTCTCTCTCTCTCCTCCACCCCCCTGATATCACCGTAATGGTTGACCGGGCGTGAAACACCAAAATACTTTCTTACGTACTCCCCCCCCCCCCCCCCCCGTCTCTCTAGTACTCATGCAACCAACTAAGATATGCCTTTTCTTCAAAATAGCATAACTGATTTCAATGGAGATCCAATGACAGATCTGTTATACTTTTTCCTCCAATCTTTTTTCCATCCCCCAGCAAAGGAAACACGCTGACCTTGACCCTTGACAAGTTCGAGACGTTCCATGCTATGCAGTTTCACGTCAGCTCCGACTTCACCGGCGCCTACATCACCTCCAACAAACCCATCAGCGTGGTCAGCGGCAACAGGAAGATACCGGTGCCGATAAACGCCGGAACCGCTGACCACCTGACGGAGATGCTCATGCCGGTGGACACGTGGGGTAAGACCTTCCTGACCACCAGCACACCCGACAGGAGCATCGGCGACATCTACAGGATCGTGGCCTCTGAGAGCGGCACCACAATCAGTCTCAGCGGGAGGCGGTTCCTACACCATCAGCCAAGCTGGTTACTATAAGGTCAGTCTCTCCATTGGTGGGGTTCCTACTCCAGCAGCAAAGCTGCTACTATAAGGTCAGTCTCTCCCATCTTTTGTGTGTGTGTGTGTGTGTGTGTGTGTGTGTGTGTGTGTGTGTGTGTGTGTGTGTGTGTGTGTGTGTGTGTGCTTTTTTTCTTCTTTTCATTTTCTTTGTGTGTGTGTGTGTGTGTGTGTGTGTGTGTGTGTGTGTGTGTGTGTGTGTGTGTGTGTGTGTGTGTGTGTGTGTGTGTGTGTGTGTGTGTGTGTTTACTCCATCAGCAAAGCTGGCTACTATAAGATCAGTCTCTCCCATCTGGTTATTATAGGGTCAGTCTCTCCCATCGGTGGGGTTCCTACTCCATCAGCAAGGCTGGCTACTAAGCAGGATACCTCAAGGTAGTCCTGTTCCGTTCGGACAGCAGGATACCTCAAGGTAGTCCTGTTCCGTTCGGAAAGCAGGATACCTCAAGGTAGTCCTGTTCCGTTCGGACAGCAGGATACCTCAAGGTAGTCCTGTTCCATTCGGAAAGCAGGATACCCCAAGCCACTCCTGTTCCATTCGGAAAGCAGGATGCTTCAAGGTAGTCCTGTTCCATCCGGAAAGCGGGGCTACCTCAAAATATGAGACCATGCGAAAAAAAATTAATGCGCTTACCTACATCTATGTATATGGCAGATTCAAAAAAAAAAAAAAAAAAAAAAAAAAAAAAAGGGGTGGTGGTGGCGGGGGGAACTATATAAACCTGAACAAAAAACGGGGGTGGTGGTGGGAGAGAGCGAGCGAGAGAGAGAGAGAGAGAGAGAGAGAGAGAGAGAGAAGAGAGAGAGAGAGAGAGAGAGAGAGAGAGAGAGAGAGAGAGAGAGAGAGAGAGAGAGAGAGGATACTCTGCATAGGCAGGCGGTTGTTCTGCAGAAGACCGCCGATTTAATCTTGAGGGATGTTCCCTAGGTGGAACCCTCCTGGAATTAACCTACATGTCGATCATTTCAAGAGGGAAAGCTATAACATCCAGAGATTTTATATTTCTGGGTCGGGTGGCACGAGATCTATTGATATATCAATTTCGTTTACGAGATCTAATACATTACTTTTTATCACGAAAAAGGCAAACACATAATCACTTTTGATTACGAGATCTAAAGAGATTATCACTTTCGAGATCCAAAAGATATCACTTCTGACTACGAGATCTAAGGCATTACTTTTGACATAAGCAATTATCACTTTTTGGCGACGATGTTTAGTATCACGAGATATAAAGGTATGTTACTGGTGGTGATCACGACACCTAGAAAACATATTAGCTTTGGTCACGAGGTCTAAAGGTGTGTCATTTGTTATCACTCTTTGTGCTTTCTTCGGGGGTGGATGGAAAAAACGACGGAAAAGACACCAGATATAAAGTAACCGCAACCAGAAAACAGTCAAGAACACACACACACACACACACACACACACACACACACACACACACACACACACACACACACACACACACACACACACACACACACACGCACATACGCGCGCACACACACACACGCGTGCGCACACATGCACACACATACATGCACACACGCACCCATGTACGCACGCATGCACGCACGCACACGCACGCACACACGCACACACACACACACACACACACACACACACACACACTGTGACACGCACATACACACGCACACACACACGCACACACACAACTAACAACACATACACGCACACACGCACGCAGGCACACACACACATACACACACACACACACACATATGCACGCACACGCACACATACCTACACACTCACATTTATCGTATGAACTTTGTTGCACAAGGATATCGACATCGCCACAGGCAACTACCAAACTATCACGACTAACAAGCCGGTGTTGGTGGCGATGTTCACCAAGACTTTCAAAAACGACGGGCCCAACTACGGCGACCCCGCCATGTCCATCATCATCCCCACGCCCCAGTACGCCTCCGACTACACTTGGTCGTCCGTTAAGGACCCGACAGGTGCCGAGTTCAACAACAAGGTGTCCATTATCATCAAAAAGAGCGAGAAGTCCGGGCTGCTTCTGGATGGCAACGCCGTCACCTGGATGGAACAGAAGGTTGGATATGTCGGATGTCCTGTGCAAGTAATACAGGGCTGGCTGTGTTTGATATCCTGTGTAAGTAATACAGGGCTGGCTGTGTTGGCTGTCCTGTGTAAGTAATACAGGGCTGGCTGTGTTGGCTGTCCTGTGTAAGGAATACAGGGCTGGCTGTGTTGGCTGTCCTGTGTAAGTAATACAGGGCTGGCTGTGTTGGCTGTCCTGTGTAAGGAATACAGGGCTGGCTGTGTTGGCTGTCCTGTGTAAGGAATACAGGGCTGGCTGTGTTGGCTGTCCTGTGTAAGGAATACAGGGCTGGCTGTGTTGGCTGTCCTGTGTAAGGAATACAGGGCTGGCTGTGTTGGCTGTCCTGTGTAAGGAATACAGGGCTGGCTGTGTTGGCTGTCCTGTGTAAGGAATACAGGGCTGGCTGTGTTAGCTGTCCTGTGTAAGGAATACAGGGCTGTCTGTGTTGGCTGTCCTGTGTAAGTAATACAGTGCTGGCTGTGTTGCACGTTGGCTGTCCTGTGTAAGTAATACAGGGCTGGCTGTTGGCTGTCCTGTGTAAGGAATACAGGGCTGGCTGTGTTGCACGTTGGCTGTCCTGTGTAAGGAATACAGGGCTGGCTGTGTTGGCTGTCCTGTGTAAGTAATACAGTGCTGGCTGTGTTGGATGTCCTGTATAAGGAATACAAGGCTGGCTGTGTTGGATGTCCTGTGCAGGGAATACAAAGGCTGGCTATGTTTAGTGTCCTGTGTTAGGAAATGAAAATTGGATATGTTTGATGTCCTGTGTAAAGAACAGAAGGCCGGACATGTTTAATGCATGTCCTCTGTATGGCAAAGAAGGCCGGACATGTTTAATGCATGTCCTCTGTATGGCAAAGAAGGCCGGACATGTTTAATGCATGTCCTCTGTATGGCAAAGAAGGCCGGACATGCTTGATGTCCCGTGTAAAGAATATGTTTGGCTTGGTTCAGTAAACTATTCGTTCCTTTGTTACCCCCCCCCCCCCCCCCTTCGCCCCCTCACAACGTGAAGAATAACAAGATATTCATTGTGATTCTCCTTGGGGCTGAACCCATACAATGTACTCCCTTGCTGTCGCTATACTGACTAGACCCCTGCGATGTACTCCCTTGCTGTCGCTATACTGACTAGACCCGTGCGATGTACTCCCTTGCTGTCGCTATACTGACTAGACCCGTGCGGTGTACTTCCTTGCTGTCGCTATGTATACTCACTTGTTGACCATGTAATGACTAAACCCAAGCAGTGATGGCTAAACCCATACAGTGCATACTCACTTGTTGACCCTATAATGGCTAAGCCCAGGCAGTAATAACTAAACCCATGCAGTGTATGCTCACTTGTTGACCCTATAATGGCTAAACCCAGGCAGTAATAACTAAACCCATGCAGTGTATGCTCACTTGTTGACCATATAATGACTAAACCCAGGCAGTAATGACTAAACCCATGCAGTGTATGCTCAATTGTTGACCATACAGTGACTAAACGCAGGCAGTGATGACTAAACTCAGGCAGTGTATGCTCACTTGTTGACCATATAATGACTAAGCCCACGCAGTAATGACTAAACCCAGGCAGTGATGACTAAACCCAGGCAGTGATTACTAAACCCATGCGGTAATACAGAATACAGAATCTTTGTTATTGGTGAATAACATAGAAATCTGCCACACAATGCATAAAAGATATCCGTAAAATAACACACAGTATAATACATGAACATAAGTACACATTTATCGTAAAACACAGAATACTTTATCTTTGAGTCTGGAGGGCACACATACATATCCGAAACAGTCAACCCTACCAGTTACAAGCGTCAACACATACACCCACATGTCAAGAATTTTTCAACAAGTAAGAAAAGTAAAACTCATAAAATTCAGCCCAACAGCCAAAAGACCTACACACGAACAGTTCTATTGTGACCAATACTCAAATCGCAGGTATCAAGCAAAACAGGAACCTAACACACAGTGAGTTTTAATACTGTCAGTTTTAATATTGAAATAACCCCTCTCTCTCTCCACTTGCCTCAATCCCAACCATCTCCAGGCATAATAGCACTATCATGACAAATACAACATAGATTTCTAACACTACAGATTACACAAGAACACTCAAAAAGTGATCAGCTATAAACCCAAGTATCATGCTAAATCAGACAGCCAAAAACAGAAGCCATTTTAATTAACAAATTCCTCTCTCAGTCTCTCCTTCCCTCCTCATGCTCAGTCCCCCGCCCCTCCAACAAGCATATCGCAAAAAGTACAACACACACACACACACACACACACACACACACACACACACACACACACACACACACACACACACACACACACACGCACACACACACACACACACACACACACACACACACACACACACACTGACACTGCACACACACACACACACACACACACACACACACACACACACACACTGACACTGCACACACACACTGACACTGCACACACACACACACACACACACACACACACACACACACACACACACACACACACACACACTGGCTGACACTGCACACACACACACACACACACACTGGCTGACACTGCACACACACACACACACACACACACACACACACACACACACACACACACACACACAAACTGGCTGACAATGCACACACACACACACACACACACACACACACACACACACACACACACACACACACATCAAGGCCGTGGCTCCCACTGACCTATCAGATCTAGCTCTGTGATGCTGTTGGATGTACTCTGTGGCTGTGACTGTTATGTCTGACGCTGCGGGATGCACTCCGTAGCTGGGTCCGTCATGTCTGACGCTGCGGGATGTACTCCGTGGCTGGGCCTGTCATGTCTGACGCTGCGGGATGTACTCCGTGGCTGGGCCTGTCATGTCTGACGCTGCGGGATGTACTCCATGGCTGCGTCTGTCATGTCTGACGCTGTGGGATGTACTCCGTGGCTGGGTCTGTCATGTCTGATGCTGTGGGATGTACTCCGTGGCTGGGTCTGTCATGTCTGACGCCATAACTGGATCTGTCATGTCTGACGCCGCGCGTGGGATGTACTCCATGGTTTAAACCCATTATATCTGACTCCGAGTGGTTTCCACAGGATATTTCGGGGTCCGACAAGATTCACCTTTGGGCACGAGTGACCCCTGGCTCCCACAACATCTACCACACTGACCCCTCCGTCACCTTCCTTGCCCTCGTTTCCGGCACCTTCAAAGTCAACTCCTATGCCTATGCTGCCGGTCTGAGGCTGGCTCAAATCAACGCAGTGAGTTGTCTGCACTTGTTGTTGTTGTTGTTGGTTAATGAGGCAGGCAGCCCGCAACTGGTTCAAATAACCATTGACTGGTGGATTACCAACTGATTTACCGACCGCCAGTTAATACACCCAGAGCCCACTGATTCGCCCACTGCCAACTCACTGACCGACTGCTAACTCACTGACCGACTGCCAACTCACTGACCGACTGCCAACTCACTGACCGACTGCCAACTGATTCACCCACTGCCAACTCACTAACCTACTGTCAACTCACTCACCGACTGCCAACTCACTCACCGACTGCCAATTGATTGACCGACTGCCAACTCACTCACCGACTGCCAACTGATTGACCCACTACCAACTCACTCACCGACTGCCAACTGATTGAACGACTGCCAACTCACTCACCGACTGCCAACTGATTGACCCACTACCAACTCACTCACCGACTGCCAACTGATTGAACGACTGCCAACTCACTCACCGACTGCCAACTGATTGACCCACTACCAACTCACTCACCGACTGCCAACTGATTGAACGACTGCCAACTCACTCACCGACTGCCAACTCACTGATCGAACGCCAACTGATTGACCGACTGCCAACTGACTGACCGACTGCCAACTGATTGAACGACTGCCAACTGACTGTCCGACCGCCATTTCACTGACTGACTATTAGCTGATTGACTAATTGACCGACTACTAACATACCGACCATCTGCCAATTTGCTGACCGACTGCCAGCTGATTGAACGACTGCTAACTAACTGACCAACTGCCAACTAAATGACCAACTGCCAACTGATTGAACGACTGCCAACTAACTGACCAACTGCCATCTAAATGACCAACTGCCAACTGATTGAACGACTGCTAACTAACTGACCGACTAAATGACCAACTGCCAACTGATTGAACGACTGCTAACTAACTGACCAGCTAAATGACCAACTGCCAACTGATTGAACGACTGCCAACTAACTGACCAACTGCCAACTAAATGACCAACTGCCAACTGATTGAACGACTGCAAACTCACTAGCCAGCTGCCAATTTACTACCATTGATAAGTATGTGGTTGCACGTGTAACATTTTCCTGTGTATGCGTCTGTATCTGTGTGTAGGTATTTGTACCTATAAGTGTGTGTCTGTACCTGTGTATAGGTGTCTGTACCTGTGTGTGTCTGTACATGTATGTATGTGTCTGTACCTGTGTGTAGGTGTTTGTACCTGTGTATAGGCATTTATACCTGCGTGTAGGTGTCTGTTCATGTGTGTAGGTGTCTGGGCCTGTTTGTAGGTGTCTGGGCTTGTTTGTAGGTGTCTGGGCCTGATTGTAGGTGTCTGGACCTGTTTGTAGGTGTCCGTACCTGTTTGTAGGTTATGTCAGAATATAGTTGTCTATACATGTGTGTGTGTGTCTGCACCTGCGTGTAGCTGTCTGCACCTGTGTCTATGTATCTGTACCTGTTTGTAGGTGTCTGTACCTGTGTGTAGGTGTATGTGTCTGTGTGTAGATGTATGTATTAGCATGTAGGCGTCTATACCTGTGTGTAGGCGTCTGTACCTGTGTTTATGTGCGTAGGTGTATGTACCTGTGCGTATGCGTGCGTACCTGGATATGTGCTCTCGTGTGTAGGTGTGTGTACCTGTGTGCATATGTGTGTACATGTGTATATGTGCATACCTATGTGTAGGTATGTGTACCAACCACAGTAGTGGCCGGAGACGTTCTTGACAACGACTGCGATGGCTCTATCGACGAAGAGGTGTTAAATAATTTGGGTGAGTTTGGATTACAGAATACAGAATACTGAATCTTTATTGTCTATGAATAACATAGAAATGTTCATTACGACTGCATAAAAGATACCAGTAAAATAACACACAGTATAATACATTAACGGAAGTACACATAAAACACAGAGTACTTTATCTTAGAGTCTGGAGGGCACGCATACACACACACACACACACACACACACACACACATCCAAAACAGTCAACCCTATCAGTTACACGCATCAACATATGCACTCACAGGTCAAGCATTTTCAACAAATAAGAAAACTACAACTCATCAAATTCAACCCCAAAACAAAACAAAATACCTACACACGAACATCTCTAATCAGACCAGTACTATCACATAAATAGCATAGCAAACCCTCACATTACAAGATACCAAACTAAAATCACAGGTATCATGCAAAACAGGAACCTAACATATTGACAGTTTTAATACTGATTTTTTTATTAAAAATTCTCACCCTCTTCCCTTGCCTCAATTCCCCACCATCCCCAGGCATAATAGCACTATCACAACAAATACAACATAGATTTCTTACACTACTGATTGCATAAAAACGCTCAAAAAGTGATCAGTTACCAACCCAAATATCATGCCAAATACGACAGCTAAAAAAAAAAAAAAAAAAAAGCCATTTAAGTAAGTAAATTCTTCTCTTTCTCATTTCCCCCGCCGATTAACGTTTGTCGTTGGCTATGTTTGGTGTGTATTTGTACAATAAGTCATGGCCAGGCAGTCCATTCTTTTCATTGGCTATGTTTGGTGTGTATTTGTACATTTAGTCATGGCCTGGAAGTCTATTCTTTCCCTTGGCTATGTTCTGTGTGTATTTGTACATTTAGTCATGGCCTGGCAGTCCATTCTTTCCCTTGGCTATGTTCTGTGTGTATTTGTACATTTAGTCATGGCCTGGCAGTCAATTCTTTTCGTTGGCTATGTTTGGTGTATATTTGTACATTTAGTCATGGCCTGGCAGTCCATTCTTTTCATTGGCTATGTTTTGTGTATATTTGTACATTTAGTCATGGCCTGGCAGTCCATTCTTTTCGTTGGCTATGTTTGGTGTGTGTATTTGTACGATTAGTCATGGCCAGGCAGTCCATTCATTCCATTGGCTATATTTGGTGTATATTTGTACAATTAGTCATAGCCTGGCAGTCCATTCTTTTCGTTGGCTATGTTTGGCCGGGCAGTCCATTCATTCCATTGGCTATATTTGGTGTATATTTGTACAATTAGTCATGGCCTGGCAGTCCATTCTTTTCGTTGGCTATGTTTGGTGTATATTTGTACATTTAGTCATGGCCTGGCAGTCCATTCTTTTCGTTGGCTATGTTTGGTGTGTATTTGTGCATTTAGTCATAGCCTGGCAGTCCATTCTTTTCGTTGGCTATGTTTGGTGTATATTTGTACGATTAGTCATGGCCTGGCAGTCCATTCTTTTCGTTGGCTATGTTTGGTGTGTATTTGTGCATTTAGTCATAGCCTGGCAGTCCATTCTTTTCGTTGGCTATGTTTGGTGTATATTTGTACATTTAGTCATGGCCTGGCAGTCCATTCTTTTCGTTGGCTATGTTTGGTGTGTATTTGTGCATTTAGTCATAGCCTGGCAGTCCATTCTTTTCGTTGGCTATGTTTGGTGTGTATTTGTGCATTTAGTCATAGCCTGGCAGTCCATTCTTTTCGTTGGCTATGTTTGGTGTGTATTTGTGCATTTAGTCATGTCCTGCGGCAGCCATAACGGCGTCGTAGGTGGGAAGAGGTGTTCCAGCCAAGCTATGAATTGCTGTCATAGCTTAATTGGCCTTGATTGAAGGGGACGAGTCGGCGTGCTTCCATAGATTCAGACAGTCGCTTTGTTTCAGGCGTGAACTGGTGAATTCATGTTTTTGTCCATTGTCACAAATCTGTCCACAAGGTAAGGTCGGCAGGATCTCCTCCATACCTCTGGGAGTTGCTTCATCTCTACTCTCCTTCTGGCTTTCTTCGCTCGATCAGCCTCGGATACTCGAATCTTCCGTGTCCCAAGGATGGGCAGGAGGACCCTGGGGGAGAGATCCTTTCATCTGACCCGTTATCTGGAACTCTCTTCCTCTCTCTGTCAGGCATTCGTCTTTACTCTCTTCTTTTATCGAGGCTTCGACTAGCAGGCTGAACTGTTTCGATGCTCGTCGTTTGCTGTGTGTTTTCGCTGGACTTATTCTGTGTCGTTGAGTGATTGTGCGCCTGGGAGTTTAGAATGAAGTGGGCTTCATTTTGGTACCTGTTTTGTGCCTCCCTTCCACTGGAACTGAGGATTTTCTGGGTTTGGTTTTCGACCGAGCTGGCAAGTATTGTTTTTGTTTTTTGTTTTTTTTGCATCCGTCATTTTTACCTGACCACATCTCTCACGTGCACCCCGTGTCACCGTGACGGTAAACCAGTTACAGGTGAGCGCCCGTGGACCATGTCCCCGTTACCTTGCACACCACACCGCAAGTAAAGTAAACATGGTGCTTAACGTCCACAGAAACCATAAGGCTGATTAAGGCCGGGGAAAAGGGTGGAAGGGGGTATGGAGGGGCGGGGGGGGGGGGGGGGATTATAGACCTATCTATACACTGTCACCCACCATTTTAATGTTTTATAATTGTGAGGGACAAAGTCACAAGACAGTGTCCTGCACAGACCACAGCTTTTGAGGAGAAAGGAGAGACGAAGCAGATTCGAACCGGGTCCCTCTTCTTACCAGCATAACGCCTTACCGCTAGGCCAAACCGGCTCACTCTCCACCCCGCACGACCTATACCGGTGATGAGCTGTGTTGGGTCCAAACTGCGACCTTTGACCCGTCCGTGATCTCACGCCGCAGGCACCTTTGTGTCGGAGTCAGCTTGCTGGGGAAACGGAGTCGCAGAGTAGGAAGGCGTAAACGGAAAAAGATACCCGTCACGTCGCCGGTGTCTGTTGTTTCGGTCGCGCCAGAACTTGTCGTCACTGTTCCGTCGCCTGACACTCCCGTCTCGTCGCCGACTCCTGACGCCGTCGTTGGTTCAACGTTTGCCGCGGCCGTCGCTGTCACGTCTCACTGCGGCCCCACCGCGTCACCGAAGCCCGTTGCCATGTCACCTGTGCCTGTTGCCCACGTCACGTCGCCGACGCCGCCTACAGCCTATCGACGGCCTCCTCCACGCCGCTGTCACCGACGGCCTCCTCCACACCACTGTGACCGACGGCTTCCTCCACACCGCTGTGACCGACGGCTTCCTCCACACCGCTGTGACCGACGGCCTCCTCTACACTGCTGTCACCAACGGCCTCCTCTACACTGCTGTCACCTACGGCCTCCTCCACGCCGCTATCACCAGTGTCACCAGCGGCTTCCTCCCCACCACTGTCACCAACGGCCTCCTCCATACCGCTGTTACCAACGGCCTCCTCCATCCCGCTGTGACCGACGGCCTCCTCCATACCGCTGTCACCTACGACCTCCTCCATACCGTTGGCACTAACGGCCTCCTCCATACCGCTGTCACCAACGGCCTCCTCTACGCCGTTGTCACCAACGGCCTCCTCCAAACCGCTGTCATCAACGGCCTTCTCCATACCGCTGTCATCAACGGCCTCCTCCATACCGCTGTCATCAGCGGCCTCCTCCACACGGTCGGTCAGACCATAAAGTTGTACATTTGCTTCCTAAATACAGACAGAAAGTGAAGACTACTTTGACGTTTACGGCTAGGGTTAAAAATCTTCCAAGCACTGGACAAGAAAACAAAGCTCAACCCAAAACAGATAAGTGGTTTAGCTTTTCATTTCTTTTTTTTAAATCGTTTTTCACCGTTTAACTATTAAGTGTCATTTTGTAGCTTGATAAAGGGGATTACCCCTAAACTTGCTGGTTGTGTTTTGTCCTAATAAATAGATCTCTCTCTCTTTTTTTTTTTCATAACCTTTCATGTGTTTGGATGTTGGTCTTGATTTTCTGATTAATGTGGATTATGATGGTATTAAGCTAAAAAATGGATGTGTGTGTGTGTGTGTGTGTGTGTGTGTGTGTGTGTGTGTGTGTGTGTGTGTGTGTGTTTGCTTGTGTGTGCTTGGATATAGGCGGGAGATGTGATTTTTTTTCTCCATGTGGGTGTAGGTGTGACTGTCTTTGTGGGTGTGTGGGCGTTGCTTTGACTGTGAAGGCGGTTGAAGGTAGGAATATTAGTAATGTCTGTGCACTTAAACAGTCTCAGAAGCCATATTTTATGTTTTACTACGTTTTACTTCGTTTTTTTTTTATCTGTATACTTACGTTTGTTATGTTGAACTATTTGTCTTTTTTATTGTGGAATTCGAGTGATCCAAAAGAACAAAATTAATACATTTTATGCATTTATTATGAATAATAAAGTTATTTTGTATTGTATTTGTGTTTAATTACACTTTTAATTTAAAGATGTGGCTTCCGCCAGCAGTGCCAACCAGTTATTACCCTTTTGAATATGTCGCTTCCGCCTTATCACCGTGACCTACCTGGATGACTGGGA
>OY757555.1:11736491-11788991 GCA_963584105.1 Alviniconcha strummeri | reverse complement strand
GCCTTGACTGCGTCGGCATCGGAAGCGAGTCCGCCTCCTGCAACAACGGGGTGTGCCCTGGTGAGTAAATTCAGAACGGGGTGAAGAAAGCGTGCTAGTGAGTAAAAGTCAGAACGGGGTGAAGAAAACGTGCTAGTGAGTAAAAGTCAGAACGGGGTGAAGAAAGCGTCCTGGTAAGTAAAATCAGAACGCGGTGAAGAAAGCGTGCTGGTGAGTAAATACAGAATGGGGCGAAGAAAGCGTGCTGGTGAGTAAATACACAATGGGTTAAGAAAGCGTGTTAGTGAGTAAATCAGAACGGGGTGAAGAAAGCGGGCTGGTGAGTAAAGTCAGAATGGGATAAAGAAAGCATGCTGGTGAGTAAAGTCAGAAGGGGTGAAGAAAGCATGCTGGTGAGTAAAGTCAGAATGGGGTGAAGAAAGAGTGCTGATGAGTAAAGTCAGAATGAGGTGAAGAAAGCGTGCTGATGAGTAAAGTCAGAATGAGGTGAAGAAAGCGTGCTGATGAGTAGTCAGAATGAGGTGAAGAAAGCGTGCTGATGAGTAAAGTCAGAATGGGGTGAAGAAAGCGGGCTGGTGAGTAAAGTCAGAACGGGGCGAAGAAAGCGTGCTGATGAGTAAAGTCAGAATGGGGTGCATGGTGGAGAGCACACTCACAACGGGGTGCATGCTTATGAGTAAATGGGGGCGGGGATAGCTCTGGACTCGTGATCGAAAGGTCGCGGGTTCGAATCCCTGCTGGAGCAGCGGGATAATTTTCTTCTCCAGGGTCAACTTTCTGTGTTGACTCTTATTTCGGTATCCGTTCCACCCCCGTGTTACTGCAGTAGCACGTAAATGACCCCGGTCATTCTGCCAAAAGCGCAGGTGGCAGGTTACAGCTAAATATGCATACACCTTACGTATGTGGCTTTGCATAAAGTGACTTGGTACATGGTTGTGTTGTGTACACAGAACGCGCCGAGATGGCAGCAGTTTCTTGTGGCACCAGCCATGCCAGCGCTGTAAGTACACCACTTCGGTGGATATTTAAAAGAAAACGTGCTATAAAAAGCTATTCACTCATGTAGAATCACATGCGAGCGCAGTGACTCTGCTTAAGAGCGGAGAATAGCGCTATATAAAAGCGATCAATAATAAAAAATAAATAAATAACTGGGCATATATTCGTTAGTACTGCAACAGCAACAACAACGTAAAGGAACAGGGAGTGTGTTGGTGAGTGCAGGTGTGTGTTGGTGAGTACAACAACAACAGGGAGTGTGTTGGTGAGTACATCAACAATGGAACGTGTGTTGGTGAGTACAGAAACAACAGGGAGTGTGCTGGTGAGTTTGGGTGTGTGTTGGTGAATACAGAAACAACAGGGAGGGTAGCGGTGAGTACAGCAACAACAGGGCGTGTGTTGGTGAGTACAGCGACAAGAGGGAGTGTGTTGGTGAGTACAGTAACAACGGGACGTGTGTTGGTGAGTACAGCAACAACGGGGAGGGCAGTGATAAGTACAGCAACAACAGGGAGGGTAGTGGTGAGTACAGCTACAAAAAGGCGTGTGCTGGTGAGTACAGCAACATCAGGACGGTAGTGGTGAGTACATCAACAACAGGGCGTGAGTTGGTGAGTACATCAACAACAGGGAGGGTAGTGGTGAGTACAGCAACAACAGGGAGTGTGTGGTGAGTACAGAAACAACAGGGAGGGTAGTGGTGAGTACAGAAACAACAGGGAGGGTAGTGGTGAGTACAGAAACAACAGGGAGGGTAGTGGTGAGTACAGCAACAACAGAGAGTGTGTTGGTGAGTACAGCAACAACGGGGAGTGTGTTGGTGAGTACAGAAACAACAGGGAGTGTTTTGGTGAGTATAGCAACAGCGGAGAGTGTGTTGGTGAGTACAGCAACAACGGGGAGTGTGTTGGTGAGTACAGCAACAACGGGGAATGTTTTGGTGAGTACAGCAACAACAGGGAGTGTGTTGGTGAGTACAGCAACAACAGGGAGTGTGTTGGTGAGTACAGCAACAACGGGGAGTGTGTTGGTGAGCACAGCAACAACAGAGCGTGTGCTGTTGAGTTAACACCGCCATTTTTGTTTTGTTTTGGTGAATGACAATGGAGAATGTGTTGGTGAGTAAAACAAAAACGGAGCGTGCTCTACTGAGTGGAACAATGGAATGAACAGGATTTTTCAAGCAGTTGACCGTGTATCGTGGGGGTAATGTACCCGTAATGTGCTTGAAGTTAACGGGGCTTGGGCCAGCTGACCGGGTATCGTGGGTGTAATGTACCGGTTGTGTGCTTGCAGTTAACGGGGCTTGGGCCAGCTGACTGGGTATCGTGGGTGTAATGTACCCGTTGAGTACTTGCAGTTAACGGGGCTTGGGCCAGCTGACCGGGCGGGTATCGTGGGTGTAATGTACCCGATGTGTACTTGCAGTTAACGGGGCCTGGGGCAACTGGGGATCATGGGCGTCGTGCAGCGTGACGTGCGGGTCGGGGACTCAGTCACGCTCCCGCAACTGTAACAACCCTGCCCCTTCCAACGGCGGGTCGCAGTGTCCTGGGTCTGGTTCAGACTCCACGACATGCAGTCTGTCCACTTGTGCCGGTCAGTACTCATCTGTCCTGTTGTCTGCTTGTTCCTGTCAGTACTCATCTGTCCTGTTTGTTGTCTGCTTGTTCTTGTCAGTACTCCTCTGTCCTATTGTCCGCTTGTTCCGGTCAGTGCTGACCTGTCCTTTTTCGCTGTCCACTTGTTCCGTTCAGCACTCCTCTGTACTGTTTGTTGTCTGCTTGTACCTGTCAGTACTCCTCTGTCAGTACTCATCTGTCCTATTTGTTGTCCGCTTGTTTCGGTCAGTACTCTGTCCTGTTGTCCGCTTGTTCCTGTCAGTGCTCATCTGTCCTGTTTGTTGTCCGCTTGTTCCGTCAGCACTCCTTTGTCCTGTTTGTTGTCCGCTTGTTCCGGTCAGCACTCCTCTGTCCTGTTTGTTGTCCGCTTGTTCCGGTCGGTAATCGTCGGTCCTATATGTTGTCCGCGTGTTCCGGTCAGTACTTGTCTGTCCTATTGTCTACTTGTTCCGGTCAGCACCCATCTGTCCTGTTTGTTGTCCACTTGTTCCCGTCAGCACTCATCTGTCCTGTTTGTTGTCTGCTTGTTCCGGTCAGTACTCCTCTGTCCTATTGTCCACTTGTTCCGGTCAGCACCCATCTGTCCTGTTTGTTGTCCACTTGTTCCGGTCAGCACTCATCTGTCCTGTTTGTTGTCCGCTTGTTCCGATTCAGTACTCCTCTGTCTTGTTTTTTGTCCACATGTTCCGGTCAGTACTCCTCTGTCCTATTCGTTGTCCCCTTGTTCCGGTCGGTAATCGTCCGTCCTATTTTTTGTCCGCGTGTTCCGGTCAGTACACCCATGCCCTATTGTCAGCTTGCTCCAGTCAGGAGTCATCTGCCCCATTTGTTGTCTGCTTGTTCTAGTCAGTACACTTCTGTCCTATTTGTTTCCCACCCATTCCGCTCAGCACTCCTCTGTTTTATTTGCTGTTCGCTTGTTCCTGTCAGTACACCACTGCCCTGTTTGGTTTAAACAAAGTTTATTTACATTCATGAAAATATGGACAATCAAAATCATTGTATGAGCATTAAACAAGCTGCCCTGTTTGTTGTCAGCCTGTTCCTGTCAGTACACCACTGCCCTGTTTGTTGTCCGCCTGTTCCTGTCAGTACACCACTGCCCTGTTTGTTGTCCGTCAATTCATGTCAGTACACCACTTCCCTGTTTGTTGTCCGCCTGTTCATGTCAGTATACCACTGCCCTGTTTGTTGTCCGCCTGTTCCTGTCAGTACACCACTGCCCTGTTTGTTGTCCGTCTATTCACGTCAGTACACCACTGCCCTGTTTGTTGTCCGTCCATTCATGTCAGTACACCACTGCCCTGTTCGTTGTCCGCCTGTTCCTGTCAGTACACCACTGCCCTGTTTGTTGTCCGTCTATTCATGTCAGTACACCACTGCCCTGTTTGTTGTCGATCTATTCCTGTCAGTACACCACTGCCCTGTTCGTTGTCCGCTTGTTCTTGTCAGTTCTCATCTGTTGTTTTATTCCCGTCAAAACTTTCGTTTGAAATAGGTTTCGGACATAGTTCACAGGATGACGTGAAGTTATTTTCCTCAATGAGACATTCATGATAATAATATTAGGGAGTGAATAGAGCGAATTTATACTCAGGCGCTTTGAGCCACAGGATACGTTTCCTGTATTGATTCAATGAGAGCATTGAGCCACAGGATATGTTTCCTGTACTGATTCAATGACAGCTTTGGGATACAGGATACGTTTCCTGTATTGATTCAATGAGAGCTTTGAGCCACCGGTCTGGGTCTTAGTAAATGTCCTGTACCAACCATTGCCAGGACGCAAGCAAGGACATTGACACTGAACTCACCACAACAGCAAGGACACTGACAGTGAACTCACCACGAGAGCAAGAACATCGTGACGCTGAATTCACCACGACAATGACATTGACACTCAATTCACCATAACAGCAAGGACATTGACATTGAATTCACCACAAGGATATTGACACTCAATTCACCATACCAGCAAGGACATTGACATTGAATTCACCACAAGGACATTGACACTGAATTCACCACAACAGCAAAGACACTGACAGTGAATTCACCACAACAGCAAGCACACTGACATTGAATTCACCATGTCAAGGATATTGACACTGAATTCACAACGACTGCAAGGACACTGACACTGAATTCACCACGACTGCAAGGACATCGACATTGAATTCACCACGACAGCAAGGACATTGACACTGAACTCACCACGATAGCAAGGATACTGTGACACTGAACTCACCACGACAGCAAGGTCATTGTGACACATAATTCACCACGACAGCAAGGACATTGTGACACTGAACTCACCACGACAGCAAGGACGTTGTGACATTGAATTCATCACGACAGCAAGGACATTGTGACACTGAATTCACCATGACAGCAAGGATATTGACACTGAATTCACCACGACAGCAAGGATATTCTGACACTGAACTCACCACGACAGCAAGGACCTTCCAGACTTAGAAACTTCCCGTTGTCAGACCCAGGCCTTGAAACTTAGATTATTATTTTCTGACGATATAGCTGTACATTGTCAGCGATTTGTTTTTGTTCTGTACGCGTGTATGTTGCCACATGGATAATAAAAACTAAGAGTGATTAGTCTGAAATGTTTTCAGGGAAATGAATCCGTGCATGTTTATGTTATTTGATGGAAAGAATCCTGGACTTTTTATTCTCGAGTACAAGCAAGAAACTCACTCGCATTTACTTCATTGATCCTTGGAACTGCAGCACCAGTGGTGTTGGTCAAGTAATTTAGGCAACATCCCCAAAGACGCATCTGTGAAGTGCATGAAGCTCGGCTGTGTGGTCCCAGCTTTCCCACTGGGCCCATCGCACTCCCAGCTCTGGGTAGGAGCCGGTAGGACACACAGTTTTATGTAAGAAATAAACGAAAGGTTTCGATGAAATGTATCTGACAGGTGAAGAGAGCGGATCTTCCGTTTACAGCCCGCGTTCTGTTCTCGGTGTCTGGGGATGCCGAGGCTTGTGCCAGCAGGTATGGTTTAACAGGTACAACACACTGAGTGCTGATTGTTGAATGGGTGAAGATGGCAAGCTGAGCACGCCGTTGTCTTTCAGTGAACGGTGCGTGGGGCTCCTGGGGAGCGTGGGGCTCCTGCAGTCTGGCCTGTGGAAGCGGCAGCAAGTCCCGGACCCGCGCCTGCGACAGCCCGGCCCCGCAGCACGGCGGCAACCAGTGCCCTGGCTCCAGCTCGAGCAGCACCTCATGCAACACACACGCCTGTTCAGGTGAGGCCACAAGCCCGTCAAGGTCTCGGTAACACACGCCTGTCCAGGTAAGGCGACAAGCCCTGCAAGGTCTCGGTAACACACGCCTGTTCCGGTAAAGCGACAAGACCCGGAAGGTAAACGATATTCTTTCCGCTCTGGACAATGACATTTCTCTTCTTCTTTTATTGGATCTTTCTGCCGCTTTTGACACTATTGACTACCGTTTACAGCCCACGTTCTGTTCACGGTGTCTGGGGATGCCGAGGCTTGTGCCAGCAGGTATGGTTTAACAGGTACAACACGCTGAGTGCTGATTGTTGAATGGGTGAAGATGGCAAGCTGAGCACGCCGTTGTCTTTCAGTGAACGGTGCGTGGGGCTCCTGGGGAGCGTGGGGCTCCTGCAGTGCCCTGGCTCCAGTTCGAGCAGCACCTCATGCAACACACACGCCTGTTCAGGTAAGGTCACAAGCCAGGCGAGGTCTCGGTAACACACGCCTGTTCAGGTAAAGCGACAAGCCCCGCAAGGTCTCGGTAACACACGCCCGTTCCGGTAAAGCGACAAGACCCGCAAGGTAAACGATATTCTTTCCGCTCTGGACAATGACAACATTTCTCTTATTCTTTTGTTGGATCTTTCTGCCGCTTTTGACACTATTGACCACCAAATTCTCCTCTCCCGCCTGAACTATGTTTTTGGCATTCAATCTACTGCACTCCAATGGTTTCACTCACG
This sequence comes from Alviniconcha strummeri, assembly GCA_963584105.1. Taxonomy (NCBI): domain Eukaryota; kingdom Metazoa; phylum Mollusca; class Gastropoda; family Provannidae; genus Alviniconcha; species Alviniconcha strummeri. Next base: position 11,782,378 of record OY757555.1, on the reverse strand, counting down.
CCTGTCCAGGTAAGGCGACAAGCCCCCCGAGGTCACGGTAACACACGCCTGTTCAGGTAAAGCGACAAGACCCGCAAGGTCTCGGTAACACACGCCTGTCCAGGTAAGGCGACAAGCCCCCCGAAGTCTCGGTAACACACGCCTGTCCAGGTAAGGCGACAAGCCCCGCAAGGTCTCGGTAAGTCTTGGTCTCGTATCCTCTCGGGATTTTAGTGAAGACCTACATAATTATACTTGTAGACGATCATTCTGGACGAATTTGTCGAAGTTAAAAAGCTGCGATCAAAGGCCGTCGAACATGCACCCGGGGAAAATAAAAACAGGTGGCTAAAATGGATCTGTTATAGAACTGAGATGAACATGAAGAGAGTGGATGGATCGGCCAGTCTACCAGTTCCCAAAATGCCAGTTAAATCCCAGCGATGGATATCTGTACACATGTGTATATATATCACTGTGCAACGAAATCGTCATTGTACCAACTGGAATTTGAACTTGCACTACGATAAACTGGAATTTTAGTTTCAACCGGGTATCTTTCATTGTAAAATGGAGTCTAATTTCTGCTGGGGTAAACTGGATATTTTTTTCCTTCGGTACAAACTGGAATTCTACTTTGTCCTAGTTAAAACCAAAATCGTCTGAACGAGAGGAGCTGGCTTGCTGTGAACATCAGTTTAACAGTGTCAGCTCATGAACACAAGTAGGCGTGAGGGGTTGTTTTGAAAAGCTATGAGTTTGCTTTTTGTTGTTGTTATTCTTTAGTTCTCTGTTCCTTGCTGGAAATTCTGATTGCCATACCTGCGTAAGGCACAGCAGCCGTAAGAGCAGCGTTACCCATTCCTATCAGTGTGAGCAGTATTTTCGTGTGTCCAAATAATGGTATAGCTGCCAGTGTTTGGGATTTTTAACGTGCCCACAGATGTTGATGCGTGAGACTGCACAGGGGGACAGCTGTACGGACACCGTAAGAGAGTCTGCACTGAAAGTTGATTCTGGGAGAACTGTCCCTTGCCGCACCGGGGACTGGAACCCGCACCAGTATTGCTTCTGGCTTCAGTCGAATGCTCTACCCACTGAGCTATTCCCTAACACTAACCCTAGCCCTGAGCCACTCTTTGAACATGAGCCTGTGACAACAACTCTGAGTTTTTAATCCTATCAACCACCTGTGTGAGAAAATGGTTTAGCTATGGGTAGCTTTCAGCTTCTCCGACTAACGTTCTTAAGATCCAAATACGTAAAAGATTCAAAACAATGCTTATTTATTGTGACACAGACACACAATCTGCAACTTTTCAGGATAATCCCCTTCGGTAAGCTACAAAGCGACACTTAAACAACGGTTAAACGGTTAACGATGAAACTTGAGATGAGAATGGAAATAACTTATCCTTTCTGGTTGAGTTGTCGCTTTCTTGTCCAATGCTTGGAAGAACGTTGGCATGACGATGACGTGTAATAATTTAACTGTTGTTTAAGCAGATTATGTGTCTGTTTCACGATAAATAATCTTTTATGTGTTTGGATCTTGTTTTAGAACGCCAGAATTCATTCTTGATTCAGATTTGTTTTTAACGTTTTTAAGACACCTATGGTGCTCCATAGTCATGCAGTGCTGATTGTTGAAGGGGTGAAGATGGCATGCTAAGCACGCCGTTGTGTTTCAGTGCACGGTGCGTGGGGCTCCTGGGGAGCGTGGGGTACCTGCAGTCTGACCTGTGCAAGCGGCAGCAAGTCCCGGACCCGCGCCTGCGACAGCCCGGCCCCGCAGCACGGCGGCAACCAGTGCCCTGGCTCCAGTTCGAGCAGCACCTCATGCAACACACACGCCTGTCCAGGTAAGGCGACAAGACCCACAAGGTCTCGGTAACACACACGCCTGTCCAGGTAAGGCGACAAGACCCGCGTGGTCTCGGTAACACACGCCTGTCCAGGTAAGGCGACAAGCCCCGCAAGGTCTCGGTAAGTCATGGTCTTGTATCCTCTCGGGGTTTCCGTGAAGACCCACATAATTATACTTGTAAACGATCATTCTAGACGAATGTGTCGGAGTTAAAAAGCTGAGATGAAAGGCCGTCGAATATGACCCCGTGGAAAATAAAAACGGGTGGCTAAGATGGATCAGTTATGGAACTGAGATAAACATGAAGAGAGTGGATGGATCGGCCAGTCCAACACACTGAGTGTTAAAGGGGTGAAGATGGCAAGCTGAGCACGCCGTTGTGTTTCAGTGGACGGTGCGTGGGGCTCCTGGGGAGCGTGGGGCACGTGCAGTCTGACCTGTGCAAGTGGCAGCCATTCCCGGACCCGCTCCTGTGACAGCCCGGCGCCGCAGCACGGCGGCAACCAGTGCCCTGGCTCCAGTTCGAGCAGCACCTCATGCAACACACAATCATGTCCAGGTAAGGCGACAAGACCCACAAGGTCTCGGTAACACACGCCTGTCCAGGTAATGCGTCAAGCCCCGATTAGTCTCGGTAACACACGTGGCTGTCCAAGTAAGTCGTCAAGATCCACATGGTCTCGGTAAGCCATGGCCCCTCTATCCTCTCGGGGTTTCCCTGAAGACCTACATAATTATACTTGTAAACGATCATTCTAGATGAATGTGTTGAGGTTAAAAAGTTGCGATCAAAGGCCATCGGATATGCGCCCAGGAAGAATAGAAACGGGCGGCTAAGATGGATCATTTACAGAACTGAGATAGACATGAAGAGAGTGGATGGATTGGTCAGACAACCATGTCCCAAAATCCCAGTTAAATCCCAGTAATGTATTTTTATATATCTATCAATTCAACAAAATTGTCCTAGTTTAAAATTTCTGAAGCACAAATGACTGCTAGCGTTCTAAAACAAGATCCAAACACATAACAGGGTCAAAAGAACATTGAAACGAGTATGACTGCTAGCAGTCTAAAATAATATATCGGAATGCATAAAATGGTTATAAAAAGAACACTATTTATTATAACAACACACGACATGCCAATGTTCGGGGTAATCCCATTTTCTAAGCTACAAAACAACATTTAAACAACAGCTAAACGGTGAAAAATGAGACTGACGACATTTATCTGTTTTCGGTTCAGCTGTTTTGTGTTGTTTTAGCATCCTGTGCTTGGCAGAACTGGACAAGCACTGGACACCAACACAAAATAACAAAACAGTTCAACTAAAAGCAGATAAGTATCCTAATTCATTTTTCAATGGGGGCAGGGATAGCTCAGTGGTTAGAGCGCCGGACTCGTGATTGAAAGGTCGCGGGTTCGAATCCCTGCTGGAACGGCGGGAGAATTTTCTTCTCCAGGGTCGACTTTCTGTGCTGACTCTTATTTCGGTATCCGTTCCACCCCCGTGTTACCACAGTAGCACGTAAAAAATCCCGGTCATTCTGCCAAAAGTGCAGGTGGCAGGTTACTGCTAAACACGCATACATCTTACGTATGTGGATTTTATTGAACCGTGCTTCGGCATTGGTCACAACTTGTCCCGAATATGTCAAATGACATCTGAGGACATTAAGCATCAACTCATCATCATCATACTATGTCGCATAGTTCAGGAGCTGTGTGAGAGTCGAGGTGGACGTCCTGGGCTGTCCGTCCTAACGAGCCTTCTGGTTTCCGTGGACGTAAAGATTTACTGAACCGTGCTTCGGCATTGGTCACAACTTGTCCCTAATATGTCAACTGACATCTGAGGACATTAAGCATCAACTGATCAACTGATCAATTCATTTTTCACTGTTTAACTGCTGTTGAAGTGTTGTTTTGTAGCTTAAAAACAGGGACTACCCCAAAAATTGTCTTGTCTTTTATTATAATAGCGTTCTTTTGAACCATTTATGTGTTTCGAGATCTCGTCCTAGTACAAACTAGAATTTGGATTTGTACTACCATAAACTGGAATTTCAGGTTCAACCGGATATTTTCAGTGCAATTTAGAATTTCAGTTTCTCCTAGAGCAAAATGGAATCCTTTCTTCAGTACGAATTCTGCTTTGTGCTAGTAGCATGCAGTTAGACTCAATCACCTGTACTGTAAGGAGTTGGCTTGTTGTGAACATTTACCTAAGTCAGTTGGTGATCACAAATAAATGTGAGGTGTTTTGAAAAGCTCTGCGTTTGAACACAAGTTTGAAAATGAGCCACTCTTTGGACCTGAGCTTGCGAAAACAACTTTGTGAGTTTTAAATCCTAACAAACCACATGTGTGGGATTTTTTTTTTAGCTTTGGGTAGTTTTGAGCTTCTGTGACTAACGTTCTTAAGACTCCTACAGTGCTCCATAGTCATGCAGTGAGGCCTCAGTTCCCAAGAGGTCTGCACTGCTGCATAACGGAATACAGCGAAGAAGAGAAGGTGAAGTTTTGTTACCGACATGAGTGCTGCGCAATGGAATACAGCGAAGAAGAGACGGTGAAGTTTTGTTACTGACACGAGTGCTAAGTCTTGAAGGGGTGAAGATGACAAGCTGAGCACACTGTTGTGTTTCAGTGGACGGGGCGTGGGGCTCCTGGGGAGCGTGGGGTACCTGCAGTCTGACCTGTGCAAGTGGCAGCCATTCCCGGACCCGCTCCTGCGACAGCCCGGCCCCGCAGCACGGCGGCAGCCAGTGCCCTGGCTCCAGCTCAGGCAGCACCTCATGCAACACACACGCCTGTCCAGGTAAGGCGACAAGACCCACAAGGTCTCGGTAACACACACACCTGTCCAGGTACATTACATTGTTATAGGTAACTTTAGTACATAGTTACTTTTAGTTTACTCTTATCAAGTCTGTTTTATTATTTCTAGTTTTTTTTTTAACTGTATCATTACATTAAAAAAAAAAAAAAAAAAAAAAAAAACTATTACAGTAGTAGTGGTAATGGTTAAAAATTTAGCAACAACAGCATGGCTGCTTTTCTTGCTGAGAAAATTTTAGGTAACTAATTATAGTAGATTTATTCAGTTTTATAATACCACATATCATTTGATTATTATGGCTCACTTTTCATCTTACAGTGTTACCCCCCATCCCCACCCCCTTTATTTAAAAAAAAAAGTTTTGTTTTGTTTAACTGAATCATATGCTGACTTTTTATTCTAACTCTGCTTAAATTAACCATACCAACAGTTTTATCACACCTTTTACCTCACGTGCCTGTGCAACCGAGCCTCACTCTCATGCACAGCATACCTTAGCTAGCTGTTGCTCTCTCAGTCTCTGTGCATGTCCCCTAGGTCTAAAACACTGTGAAGCCCCACTGCTGAGCCTTTTTGTCACACACACACACACACACACACACACACACACACACACACACACACACACACACACACACACACACACACCCCTCTTATGTCGGTGCAGAAAGAGTTGGGGGCAGCATATGCTGATGATCGTGCATGAAAATGAGAGTTTTATTTATCTTAGTTTTATTTTACTGTGTTCATAGTTTTTGATCTGCAAAAGATGTGACCTAGATTTCTTGACACAGCGATAGTTTCCCCTGTCTCTGACATGACCTCTGGGTCAACTGCATTTGCACGTGGTCTTACCTTAAAGATTGAGTTTCAGTGTTCCCTCATTCTTTGCAACGACTCAGTTATAATCCTTTACTTACTGCTGTAGAACATTCATTGTCTCCATGGTACTCAGGGTATCCAAACACTAGCTTTTAATTCCGTCTTCGAATGACGTCTGCTTTTCTCTCCGGCTTGTCCAGAGTAGCTTCCCCTAACCGCACGTGTTGTAGTGTTGCTCGACGTGGGGGTGATGGGGCGTGGGTGGGGGTGGGGGCTAGGTGTAACAGGCTAGTGCCACTCCCATGTCAGCTGAGTCCAAACGGGGATGCTTTCGGGGTGTTGGATCCTGGAGGGGCCAGGGTCAAGATGGGAGGAAAACAGGGTGATAAAGTGGCCAGCGGAGTAAGTCGGCATGGTTAATTAATTTGTTGCAGACAGTTTTTATAATTCCTTTGATTGTAGATATTTTTTTAAATAATTCCTTGTATTAGAACAGTAATTTTTAAGAGGAGGACCTCGTGAAGAGGTAACGTTTATGTGATATATACATAGCTTATGTCTGTTTAGTGGATTTCTCATGTATTTATTTATGAATGACTTTTTACCTGAATGTTTGCTGTTGTCGTAATTCAGTGATGTTTTATGATTGGTGTCAATGTGTGATGAGTGTACTTGGCACCACAAAACATTCCAGTGCAATTGTATTGACACTTGGCAATAAAGTTATATTGTATTCTATTGTAAGGCGACAAGACCAGCAAGGTCTCGGTAACACACGCCTGTCCTGGTAATGCGTCAAGCCCCGATTGGTCTCGGTAACACACGTGGCGGTCCAGGTAAGGCGACAAGACGCACATGGTCGCGGTTAGCCATGGTTCCTGTATCCTTTTGGGGTTTCCTTGAAGACCTACATAATTATACTTGTAAACGATCATTCTAGACGAATGTGCGAGATAACAAGCCGAGATGAAAGGCCGTCGAATATGCACCCGGGGAGAATAGAAACGGGTGGCAGACATGGGTCAGTTACGGAACTGAGATGGACATGAAGAAAGTGGATGGATGGGTCAGACCACCAGGTCCCAAAATCCCAGTAACGTATTTTTTTTTATATATCTGTCAGTACGACGAAATCGTCCTACATTAAAATTTCGGAAGCAAGAATGACTGCTAGCGTTCTAAAACAAGATCGATACGCATAAAAGGTTCAAAAGAACGCTATATATTATAACAACACACAGCATGCCAATGTTCGGGGTAATCCCATTTTCTAAGCTACAAAACAACACTTAACAGCTAAACGGTGAAAAATGAGACTGACGACATTTATCTGCTTTCGGTTCAGCTGTTTTGTGTTGTTTTAGCTTCCTGTGCTTGGCAGAACTGGACAAGCACTGGACAAGCACTGGACACCAACACAAACAGTTCAACCAAAAGCAGATTAATATCCTCTATCTCATTTTTCGCCGTTTAACTGCTGTTGAAGTGTTGTTTTGTAGCTTCAAAACGGGGATTACCCCGAAAGTTCACCTGTGTTTTGTCATAATCAACAGCGTTCTTCTGAACCATTAAAGGACAAGTCCAAGGTTAGGGGTGATTTTTGATATGATTTCCGTTAAAGCTCGCTGAGAACGATGATGTAGGTGAAACTGTGATCTGAGGGTTATAAAGGCACAAAAAAGAAAAGAAAAAAGAGAGAGAAAAAAAAAAAGAGAGCATTTTCTGTCGTACCGAAAGCGTCGCCATGACGCCCAAATCACGTAACCATATGCCTACTACGTCACTCTGGGGAGTCGCTGCAAAATGGCCAACTCGAGCTCCGAAGACGAAACTGATACTTTGCCCGAGAGACCCACAAGGATACAGACGTATCAGTTTGAGCCTGCCAGGCAGGATTTTGAAAGAGTACCGGTATTCCATGGGGTTTGCGAAATCGCACTCACTGAAGTGCTCGCTACACAAATGGGCGTGATGCGGCGCAGCAAGAAAGTCAGATCGTTTGCTTGAATTGCATAAATTTAATCCACTTTTGCCTCACTGCGGGTCGATTGCGCGGGAGCTCGTGCATTGTTATACCTGGGGTCGTCTGCGAATTGTTACAATTCGCGGCAACACAGTAGGCCGGCATAGTTAACTTTTTAGTCGACCACACGCATACACAGTTTACTGAAGAATCTAAGATGGCAACCGCACTGACTCTCCAGACTGACGTCACTTCCGGGAAGTGACGTGACTGATGGAGAACCCGAGACTGTAGTCTCGGCCAGCCTACAGAAAATAAAATCGAATAAAAACCCAATCAAAATTTTTTTTAATTTTTTTTTTTAAATGGTTTTTATTTCATTAAATCTAAAACTAGTGACTCATTTGTCAGTCATTTCGATGGTCATTTTGCATACTTAAAAACCTTGGACTTACTTTAATATGTGTTTCGAGATCTCGTCCTAGTACAAACTAGAATTTGGATTTGTACTACCATAAACTGGAATTTCAGGTTCAACCGGATATTTTCAGTGCAAATTAGAATTTTAGTTTCTCCTAGGGCAAAATGGAATCCTTTCTTCAGTACGTCCTGGAATTCTGCTTTGTGCTAGTAGCAGTTAGACTCAATCACCTGTACTGTTGGCTTGTGAACGTTTACCAAAGTCAGTTTATGATCACAAATAAATGTGAGGAGGTGTCTTGAAAAGCTCTGCGTTTGAACTCAAGTTTGAAAATGAGCCACTCTTTGGACCTTAGCTTGTGAAAATAACTTTGTGAGTTTTAAATCCTAAAAAACTACCTGTGTGGGAAAATGTTTTAGCTTTGGGTAGTTTTGAGCTTCTCAGACTAACGTTCTTAAGACTCCTATAGTGCTCCATAGTCATGCAGTGAGGCCTCAGTTCCCAAGAAGTCTGCACTGCTGCATAACAGAATACAGCGAAAAAGAGAAGGTGAAGTTTTGTTACCGACATGAGTGCTAAGTCTTGAAGGGGTGAAGATGGCAAGCTGAGCACGCCGTTGTGTTTCAGTGGACGGTGCGTGGGGCTCCTGGGCAGCGTGGGGCACGTGCAGTCTGACCTGTGGAAGCGGCAGCAAGTCCCGGACCCGCTCCTGCGACAGCCCGGCCCCGCAGCACGGCGGCAGCCAGTGCCCTGGCTCCAGCTCGGGCAGCACCTCATGCAACACACACGCCTGTCCAGGTAAGGCGACAAGACCCGCAAGGTCTCGGTAACACACACGCCTGTCCAGGTAAGGCGACAAGACCCGCAAGGTCTCGGTAACACACACGCCTGTCCAGGTAAGGCGACAAGACCCGCAAGGTCTCGGTAACACACACGCCTGTCCAGGTAAGGCGACAAGACCCGCAAGGTCTCGGTAACACACATGCCTGTCCAGGTAAGGCGACAAGACCCGCAAGGTCTCGGTAACACACACGCCTGTCCAGGTAAGGCGACAAGACCCACAAGGTCTCGGTAACACACGCCTGTCCAGGTAAGGCGACAAGACCCGCAAGGTCTCGGTAACATACGCCTGTCCAGGTAAGGCGACAAGACCCACGAGGTCTCGGTAAGTCTTGATACAGTATTCTCTCGGGGTTTCCTTGAGGACCTACATAATTATACCTGTAAATGATCATTCTAGTCGAATGTGTTGAGTTTAAAAAGCTGCGATCAAAGGGCCATAAAATATGCACCAGGTGAGAATAAAAACGGGTGGCTGAGATAGATCAGTTATGGAATATATACATGACGAGATCAGAAACTGGTGAATGGATCCGACCAGCGAAGGAAATGCAATAAATGTGCAAAATTACAGTTGGGTGAAACAGGGATTGTAAACTGGAACTCAAGGGCACTACGACGATGAATTTAATTTACTGCCTTCGGGCAAACTGCCCTGTGGCTACCAAAGAGGAACTGTTTGACGCGACTGCCAGACGTCATGTGAATATGGGACACGCAGGGAGGGGACACGACCTCCATGGACAGAAGCGTGTGGAAAGCACTCGGGGGTCAAGCAGGACGCCCTCGATTTGTTTCTAGAATCCTGCACCAATTACAGGTCCGTATCGGCACGTCATCTAAAGCCTTACGTCCGGCTGAGCATTTTTAAACCTGACATTTCTGCTGATTTTCAGATCAGTTTGATAGACCATCGAAGCGGACCAGGTAATGATAACAGATGGATTTTGAACACATTTTTGTTTTTTGTTTTGTTTGTTGCAATTTTAGCTGTGCATATCTACCAACAACAAGAACATGTGTATGCAGCCATTCTTCTACGTGAAATGACATCCATCACTTAACCTGCACGGTTGATAGAACGAAACAGTAAGTCACAATGTAAATGTATTGTCATGTGTTTCGCTGCACCAGTGGATGGCGCGTGGGCGCCGTGGAGCTCGTGGGGCACCTGCAGCACGACCTGTGAACTGGGGACGTGGTCACGCTCCCGCTCCTGTACAGACCCCGCCCCAGCTCACGGTGGAGCCAACTGCCAAGGGTCCACCTCCGAGTCCACCGGCTGTAACCTCCGACCTTGTCCCGGTGAGTGAACCGACCTCTCCCTCTCTCCGCCTCTGTCTCTCTCCGTCTCTGTCTTTCTCTGTCTCTGTCTTTCTCTGTCTCTGTCTTTCTCTCTGATCAGTTTTGTGGACTAGATCCATGTGAGAAGACACGGTGGAAAGACGTTACGGTACTGACGCAGAGCTTTTTCCATGTCATTGACGGGTAGGAAGAGCCTCCCTTTGTGTCCATGATGTGTTGAATTTCGCTTGTTTTGTACGCTGCTTTATAGGCTATAAACAAGCAATAAACCATTATCATCTCTCAGCCATCATCATCATCATCATCATCATTCTCTCTCTCTCTCTTTCTGGGTACTGATTGCTTGCTTTCTGCTCCATTAGTAGCCATAGCGGTTTATTTGAATTTGGAATAAGTTCTGTTGGCTTATCTACTGGTTATATGCTTATACATACATGTATAATTCAATGGTGTATGCACTGTGTGCTTTTGGCGCTGTGTGGAAGTTTTTATGCTCCATATGTGAATTTCTATGAATGAATGAAAATATATATGGCGCATAAAAACGTCCACTCAAAACCTTGCGTGTTCACAGCGCCAGATGCACACTGCATGCATAATAGGCTCTAACAAGCTAAAACCACCAAAGACATTCATGCCAATAAAGTACACAACAGCCCGCCCCAAGCCCCTAACCCCGAAAGTGCAAACACGCATAGCAGTTAAGTGTATAAACATATACAGAGTTAAAAAAGTCGTATCGGTGGCAATCACCACCACTCCACACGCACACGCACACACACACGCACGCACGCACACACACACACACACACCAAGTCGTATCTGTGGCAATCACCACCACTCCACACACACGCACGCACGCACACACACACACACACACACACACACACACACACACACACACACACACGCGCGCGCGTGCAAACGCACACAGACACACACACATACGCAAACACACGCACACCAGTGCGAGCGCACATCACACACTCCAATCGCAGTGACTGCCCTGCCTAGGTAAAGACGTGAGTTCTCAGAGAAGCTCTGAAAGACTGAATGGAGTCCTTTTCCTTGACGCTTTCCGGGAGGACGTTCCAGAGGAAGGGAGCAACATACCTGAAGGCCCTCCAGCCGTATCGCTTCGTCTTAGAATCCCTGGGCCTGAGAACATCAAGGGGAGATCTAGATTTATGCACACACTCACCCCCTCCCTCCCTACTACCTCCCATGCCTTAATTCACTGTAGCCTCCATAGAACTGCAATAGTGCGTATATGCGCGTGTGTAGCTCTCTCTCTTTATTATTTTATTTTGATTTTGTTTTGTTGTCTTTGTCTTTTTCTGAGCTTTGATGGCAGTGAAACCCTTATCAAGATTAATATCATAGGTTTTTCCCCAGGTACTCCAGTTTTCCCATTCATCCCCTGTGATGTTTGGAACTGGAAGCCTTCTTCCTTTTCCAAGGTCGGATCCACCCCCACCCCCACACCCCCCACAAAAAATCAATAAAAAAAATCACACTCTCTCTCTCTTCTGCCGCCCCTCCCCATCTTCCCACCTTTCTCTGTCATTTTTACGTCACATAATATTCATTACATCATACCTATTACACGTCATTGTCATGCCAACATTCTTCCGGCAAGCACTGAACACAACAACAAAAGATAGGTTACTTCACCTCTCATATAATTTTTCATTGTTTTTAACCGTTTCACTGTTGTTTAAGTGTCGGTTTTTGCCTGAAGAAGGAGATTTCCCTGAAAATTTGCATCGTGTTGTCTATGTCATAATAAATAAGCGTTTTTTTTTTTTTTTTTAAATAATCTTTTGTTCTCCAGAATCCATTGTGTGCTTGGATCTTATTTTAGAACGCTAGCAGTCATAGTTGTTTCAGATTTTTGTTGTATCTGCTGGTCATTGCTGGTAGCGTCTTGCAAAGGTTTCGTTTTGGTGGCGTTGGTTGTTAGGGTTCTCACGGCTGTGTGAATCTCAGTCTGAAGCAAACTCCAAGCACTGGTTTACGATATCCTTCCTTCTACCACTGCCGTATTTAGTTACGCCAGAAAACTGTCAGCTAACGAGCAGTTGTTTTATTGGTGCTCAAGCAGTAGTAAGTTTGTTCCAGACAACTCGTATTATATCAGACGTTTGTTTGATAACTGACATGGTGCCAGCTCAAATAAAACCAAAGTCGTTTGAATCGAGACGGAACTCTTTTTAACCAGGGTGGATGCGCCTCATGTTTACGTGCGTGCTTGGGCGCTAGGTTGCTTCTACAGTCATATTAGTACCCGAACCTTTCGGAGGGCGCTGACCTCATCGGTGGACAGCTGCGCGGAGATAAAGAGTGCCCCTTCAGTGGCGTAACTAAATCTGGCAGAGTTTGGAGGAAGGAGCCGGAAAGCGATGTTCGGAGTGAGTCTGAAGATCTTTCCCGTCTGGTTCCGCTGGGAGGAGTTTCCGCGATAGGCTCTCTGCTACTGGGATGTCCTTGCTGGGAATGGTGTGGACGTCATATTCCTGCACTACAGTAACATCCAGTTACGGTCGAGGTGAGGCCGCTGCCAGGGTCTTCTTTGTGACCGTCTCCAATGGCTTGCGGTCTTCTTCTTTTTTGTGTTAAGCCCTTTCTTAACTGGACGAATGTTTGTTCGCCCGAACATACTTCGGACACTTCGACGAACTATGATTCGTTTCTTAATTGAACATTTAGTTCGCCGAATATGGTTCGGACAGTCCAGACTTTACTTCATTCTCATCTGGCTTGTAATGAGATGCAAGCTTCGGCCCGAACTTGCGGCAGACGCGTAGCAGACAGCATGATCGAAAATGTAGGCTAAAGTCAAGTCAGTATACTTTAATCATCCCTCACAGGGTAATTCAACTAACTAATATCTCATTCTGGGTTCTCCGAGACAAGGCTGCGCCTTCCACAAGTCAACACAAGTCAACAAATAAACAAATTCCCTTCGAAGCGAGTGAAGAACCGAGCGACACCGTCATCCATTTTTATTTTTGTTTTTTCTCCATTTACAGGAGAGCTCTGCTCTCAGCCAATCAGTGGCAATGATCGTCCAATAGGGCGAATGTTCCCAGAACATGTTGAGCGAAGGTTTTTGGACCCCGAATATAGCTTGGACGAATACTTCCAACTAGGTTCGCGAAGAAAAGTTGGCCCAATTAAGAACCAACTAGCTTCGCCGAATACTTCCAACTAGGTTCGCGAAGAAACATTCGCCCAATTAAGAACGGGCTTTAGGCAGCCACCTTCCAATGAGTTGAAAACTGCTCGGAGATTTTGCTGCACTTTTGGGGGTCGGGGGTCTGCAGAGTCCTATAAAGTGGTATAATGAAAAGAAAGCAAAAGAAAGGGAGAAAGAAGGAAAGACAGGAACAAAAACAAAAAAACGACAGGAGAGTGGGTGCTGTGTATTAACTACTTTGGGGTATCCTTTAAAAAATATTTTGGTCTGACTGCACGTTGACTTTGCGGCCGTAGCGAAATGGTGGAATATAGCCTCTTCGGCCGATAAGGATTGCATAAAGAACCTTCTCAGTTTGAGCACAGTTCTGCTCAGTTGTGTTGAGGTTCTTACATACGAGTGCAGCTGGCTTATAGTACTACAGCTCCCAGACCTTGTAGTTTGACCTGCCGTGTAATGGGTTTCACTGGGTCAAAGGATGCGGACATACCACATGCCGGTGGCAGGGGAGAAGTAGCACCGAAAGACTGTCCATTGGTCCATGAGGCCATCGGTCCATCAGTCCATCGGGCCATCGGTCCATCAGTCCATCAGGCCATCAGTCCATCAGGTCATCGGTCCATCGGTCCATCAGACCATCGGTCCATCAGACCGTCGGTCCATCAGCTCACTGCACCTTTTTTTGTTCTCTCTCTTGGTTTCAGTTGACGGCGGCTGGAGTGCATGGCAGGCGTGGAGCGCGTGCTCCGTCACGTGCATGGGAATCGGGGTGCGCGGTCGTATCCGGGACTGCGACAACCCCGTCCCTCTGCATGGGGGATCCAACTGCTCTGGATCGTTTGGCGAAACTGAGACCTGCGACAACTCCTTCGTCCTCTGCTCACGTGAGCAATTGGCCGTTAGCTAACCCTGCCGCCACTCTCTCGCCCTCCTTCGGCTAGGGCAGGGTATGGGATGTTGGGGGTGTGGAACTTTCAGATTAGAGTGGGTGTGCAAGGCAGAGAGAGAAGAGAGTTAGTCTCAGGTGACCAGTATATACACTACTATAAGATCAGAGTGGGTGTGCGAGGGAGAGACAGAAGACACGAGAGAGAGAGAGAGAGAGAGAGAGAGAGAGAGAGAGAGAGAGAGAGAGAGAGAGAGAGAGAGAGAGAGAATGGAGGCACGAATAAACACCTTTATGGCCCACCGACACGAAGACTGATTGGATGAATACAAAGCCGCACCATCAACACCCAACCACCAACACCACTGCAACCACCAACATTACAGACAGTAGCTACCCGCCGGAACAGTAACCAATAGTGAGTGACGGATGTGTATTTTTCATTGCAGCTGGAAACGGGTGGGCAGTGAATGTGTATTCCACCACACCAGGCACTCCAGGTCAGTCGCTCAACTTTTTGCTGTCTATCCTGCTGACTTGCTGTATTTGATTCCTCTGACGGTGGTTGGTTGACTGGTTGACTGGGTATGATCGACTACTTTAATGGTTTGAGGATTAACTCGTTAAGTCTGATTGCCAGGATGACTGGTTGGTTTTTGTTGATGTACAGTTTTGTCGCGAGAAAATAAATGTAACAAAGTTGACTGCCGGCTTTCTGCAAAGACAATAAAAAATATAAAAAAATATTTAAAAAGCTGTTTTTTAATAGGACAGTACAAGACAACATACACAGTTTCGGCACAGATCCTTTTGATTTGGCAAGGAACAAAAGCCCGAGAGAGGATAATGACGGACAAGTAAAGAAACCTTAGCTAGTTCAGTCCGTCTGTTGAGAAAGACGATGATGATGAGTTGATGCTTAATGTCCTCAGATGTCATTTGACATATTAGGGACAAGTTGTGACCAATGCCGAAGCACGGTTCAATAAAAGCCACATATGTAAGGTGTATGCGTGTTTAGCTGTAACCGGGATTTAGCTGTGACCGGGATTTTTTACGTGCTACTGTGGTAACACGGGGGTGGAACGGATACCGAAATAAGAGTCAGCACAGAAAGTCGAAGAAAATTCTCCCGCCGTTCCAGCAGGGATTCGAACCCGCGACTTTTCAATCACGAGTCCGGCGCTCTAACCACTGAGCTATCCCCGCCCCCTTGAGAAAGACGAGAATTTAGTCCTGTCTTTAAAGGAATGAGTTTAAGAGTTGATGGCGTGACTTCTTGTTCTGCTAGAACATTGCTGGCTTGTCAGTCTTTCGTTGGTGTTGTCTTTTGTTTTGGAATTTGTTAGTTGGAGGTCTTCCTACCGCGTTAACTTTCATTCCGATAAAATCGACAGTAAGTAAACATGCTGCTTAACACCCACAGAAACCATAAGGTTTATTAGGGACCGGGAGATGGGGTAGGTGGGGGTGGGGGGGGGGGGAGATTATAATTATACCTATCGCTACACTGTCCCCACCAGAATGACTCCTGCATTAAGATGGGCAGCGATGAGAGCCATTTTAATGTTTAATTAATTGCGAGGGACAAAGTCACAAGACAGTGTCCACAGACCACAATATTTCAAGAGAAAAGAGAGCCGAAGCAGATTCGAACCAAGGTCCCTCTGCTTACCAGCATAACGCCCTACCACTAGGCCAAACCGGCTTACACACACACACACACACACACACACACACACACACACACACACACACACACACACACACACGCTCGACACAGTGGGCTGGGCGTTAAGTATGCAGTAACTCTACCGCTAATTGCTGGTGTCTGTGTTCAGTGAACGGGGGGTTCGGTCCGTGGGGCCAGTGGTCAGCGTGTTCCAAGACATGCGGAGCGGGCATGCGCCTCAGGAAGCGAGAGTGCAACTCACCCGTGCCTAAGTTCGGCGGCACCGTGTGTTCCGGCAACTACGTCAAGAAGGAGATCTGCGGCAACGTGCCCTGTTCCAACAGCGAAAGCTACGTACAGGTCAGCGTGAGACGTGGTTTGATATCGACAGTACAGGTCAGCGTGAGACGTGGTTTGATATTGACAGTACAGGTCAGCGTGAGACGTGGTTTGATATTGACAGTACAGGTCAGCGTGAGACGTGGTTTGATATCGACAGTACAGGTCAGCGTGAGACGTGGTTTGATATGGACAGTACAGGTCAGCGTGAGACGTGGTTTGATATGGACAGTACAGGTCAGCGTGAGACGTGGTTTGATATGGACAGTACAGGTCAGCGTGAGACGTAGTTTGATATTGACAGTACAGGTCAGCATGAGACGTGGTTTGATATTGACAGTACAGGTCAGCATGAGACGTGGTTTGATATTGACAGTACAGGTCAGCGTGAGACGTGGTTTGATATTGACAGTACAGGTCAGCATGAGACGTGGTTAGATATTGACAGTACAGGTCAGCATGAGATATATGATATTAACAGTACAGGACAGCATGAGACGTGGTTTGATATTGACAGTACAGGTCAGCATGGGATATGGTATGACATGAAAATACAGCTCAGCATGAGACATGATTGCGTGCGTGCGTGCATGTGTGTGCGTGAATGCGTGTGTGTGTGTGTGTGTGTGTGTGTGTGTGTGTGTGTGTGTGTGTGTGTGACAGACCTGCCCAGAGCGGTACTTTGACTGCAAGGATGGCAACACGACGTGCGTACACTTCCTGAAGAAGTGTGACTGTTTGCCCGACTGCGACGATGGCAGTGACGAGGACCCGGAGTACGCTGGCTGCATTTCCGATGCCACCATCTGCCACAACTCAGCTTGTAAGTGCCCCCCCCCCGCCCCCCCCACTCCCTTCCCCAGCCTGCTGTGGACATAGCGATACCGCCGAGCTCTCCCCCCCCCCCCCCCACACACACACACATTCTCCGTTACTCCCATCGTTTTCTCACACATAATAATAATATAGTTCAGGAGCTGTGTGAGAGTCGAGGTGGCCGTCCTGGGCTGTCCGTCCTAACGAGCCTTCTGGTTTCCGGGGACGTAAAGCTATACTGAACCATGCTTCGGCACTGGTCTCAGCTTGTCCCTAATACGTCAACCGACCTCCGAGGACATTAAGCATCACCTGAAGAAATAATAATAATGTACATTTATCATGCGCTCATGAATGCCCTGAGCGCTCACACGAAACATGTTAACCTAAATACAATATTCTATACACACGCAGAGCACAGTCCTACCGAAACAATTTACATAAGGTATTATATGGAAACACACAGAGCTGCTGTTGTGTTGCTGAATGTCCTCGGATGTCGGTTGACATAATTATTAGGGACAAGCTGAGGCCAATGCCGAAGCATGGTTCAACATAGCTTTACGTCCACGGAAGCCAGAAGGATCGTTAGGACGGAAAGCGCAGGACGGCCACCTCGACTCTCACACAGCTCCTGAACTATGGCACACACGCACAATGACTATAGCAGAAACGGGGTATTGATATTAGTTGGGGCGGAAATACTGTGAGAAGAGGAAGGTTTTCAGTTTGGCTTTAAAAGATGACAGGGTTGAGCAGTGTCTAAGGTCGTGTGTGAGTGAATTCCAAATGTATTCTGTTGTCTCTGCCCCCCTTTTCATGTATTGTGTTACGTCAAGATATGACCAGCGCAGTTAACAACAGCATTAAAGAAAAAGAAAAATTCTCTTCCGTCCCTTGTCTCCTCTTTTTCATCGCCCTGATATAACCGTGCCGGTTGACTGAGCGTAAAACACCAACTTACTTACTTCTCTTTTTCCTAACCGTACTGGTTAACTGGGCGTAAATCACTAATTGCCCCCCCCCCCCCCCCCCCCCTTTATCGACCGTACCGGTTCAATGACTGCGCGTAAAACAAGTTACCTCCCCTTTTACTAACCGTACCGGCTGATTGCGCGTAAAAACCAAGTCAGCTCCTCTTTTACTAACCGTACCAGTTGAATACGCGTGAGACACCAAGTTACCTCCCCTTTTACTAACCGTACCGGTTGACTACGCGTAAAACATCAAGTGTCACAATACAAACTTTACTGACGTTTATTTACTGTCTGCTCCTTTCCATTCCATAGGAATAAAAGCTTGTATTGAAAATTCAAACATTTATACATTCTATGCTTTCATACATTTATTCATCCGTCACCCTTTCCTTTAAAACTACTAAATTTATCTATATGTAATATTTCAGGCCAACCATAACATGTTACAAAATATATACTTTAACTTAGTTTTGTTTTGAGGTTTTATGTATATTTCTGTAAACCGAGTAAACCTTTGTTGGTGAGCTATGGTGCTATGCAAATGATGGTCATCATTATTAATGAGTGCTTTATTTTATGGAATGATCATCGCTGTCTCCAAGAAAAGAGGAAAACAGTGATATAGGGACATTGCTCTGTGTTGCAGACAGCTTTCACTGACAGCCGTCATGCCCGTGCTACAGACACCTTCATGCTTTTGTTCAGGCCTGTGTTGCATACACCTTGATGCCTATGTTGCAGACACCTTTCATGCCCGTGTTGCCGACACCTTCATGCTTTTGTTCAGGCCTGTGTTGCATACACCTTGATGCCTATGTTGCTGACACCTTCATGCTTTTGTTCAGGCCTGTGTTGCAGACACCTTTCATGCCCGTGTTGCTGACACCTTCATGCTTTTGTTCAGGCCTGTGTTGCATACACCTTGATGCCTATGTTGCATACACCTTGATGCCCGTGTTGCTGACACCTTCATGCTTTTGTTCAGGCCTGTGTTGCATACACCTTTCATGCCCGTGTTGCTGACACCTTCATGCTTTTGTTCAGGCCTGTGTTGCAGACACCTTTCATGCCCGTGTTGCCGACACCTCCATGCGTGTGTTGCACACATCTTTCATGCCAGTGTTGCAGACACCTTTCATGCCCGCGTTGCAGACACCTTGATGCCTGTGTTGCAGACCTTGATGCCCGTGTTGCACACCTTTCATGCCTGTGTTGCATACCTTTCATGCCCGTGTTGCAGACACCTCGATGCCTGTGGACGTGCTGACCATGCTCCTGGTCGTTGTGGCTGCCTCCCTGCCCACCGCTGCCACGTGCATTGGCATACATCTGTGACCTGCTTCTATCGGCCAGCTTCACGCGCCTCGGAGTGTGCGAATCGTGGCCTTATCTTTGTCCTACCTCCGCCGCACAGCTTTACCTGTCTTGACCAGAGTCTGCGGCCTAATTCTGCATAGCAGCTTCACGAGTGTTGACCTGAATTTGTGACCTTCCTTTCCCACTGCTATGCGCACTGACCTACATATGATGTACCCCCAGCGTCAACTGCTTACTTTCAACCGTCTGCTCTGAAATGTACCTCAGAACACGCAATAACTCTAGCTCCAATTCCGGCCCACTTCTCTCAGATTGCCTATACGTTCGCCCGGTTTTAACCTTCACAGACCCGAGCACCCTTCCAGTTGAAAGACAATTATAAAACATATTGTGAAAGCAGATCTTGGACGCAATATCTCACTTCGTATATTCATTTCCTTAGCGTCGCACCAGGGGTCCCACAGGTCAGTGTGATCGTAAACCTTTTGGAGGCAATATATATATCTTCTGAACCGCTCAACCTTTTCTAACCAAACTTGGTATGGTGCTGCATCACCAGGAGCCAGAGTGATAAGTAATTTAAAAAATACATATATTTGGTTATGGTCACGGACACAGTGACGGCTCATCTATTTTCTCCACTAGATCTCCTTGATTGTTTATTTACACAATCTCTAAGGCCAGGATGTGTTTTGATAACCCTGTTATTGAGCAAAAAGTAGGATTTGTTTGGGGGAGGGTGCAGGAAACTGATGCACACAATACCCAATAGTCTCTTCATGATGGGAGTAGGGCACACAATGCAGGATCATAATTTCTATGAATGTTATTGTTAATCTGCATGATTCAAGGTTCAAGATTACTTTATTGTCTCATCAGGGAAATTAAAACATGGCTGAACATTAATCACATCACAGTACACAATAACACATATTGTATATTTTAAAACTCAAAGAAATTGAAAATACAAAAGTTACATAATAAACAAACTAGTAATATATGCAATTACACACACACTGCTCTAATGTTTGAACGGATTTATGTGTTCAGAAATGTTTTGTTTTGTTCTCACTGTCTTAGATTTAGGTGTGCAAAATCGTCTACCAGATGGAAGAAACTCATAATGTTTAGCAAGGACATGGCTGTTGTCATCTACAATCAACCTAGCCTTCCGTACCACACAACATTCATGCAACTGACTTAATTGTTCTTTCACCCACAACCTTGCCACACACATTCACCACTTTACTCAGGACATTTTTGCTTTTCACATTCAAGCCTCCAAACCAACACAGGAACGAAAATGTTAAAACTGATTCAATACAACTCCGGTAGAAAGTGCGTAAAACAGCAGCACTGACATCAAGAGATCTTAGCTTTTGAAGGCAAAATATTCTTGGCTGACATCTTTTGTGAACAAAGTAAGTGTTTTTGTTAAAATTCAGCTTGTTGTCTAAGACTGTTCCCAGATTTTGTACTCAGTCACTCTGTCAACATTCATGCCATTAATAAAGAAATCTGGAATGGCAGTTGGAACTTTTCTACAATCAATCAGCTAGACCTTTTGTAACCAAATGTGATATGGTTGTGCATCGCAAAAGCCAGCGTCATGATGAAGATTATTTTGAGATCTTCAAGGTCAATGTTATAGGGAGGACTCATATATCAAAGTACAACATTTCTAAAATATTTCCTGAACCACTGATCTTTTTGCAACCAAACTTGGTGTGTTGGTATTACAAGCCATAGTGTGACACTAACCCTTACAAGCCATAGTGTTTTGTGAAAAGGACTGGTTTGCTGAGTTCAAGTTCAAGGGTTCATTCATGGCATTTGTGAACCCTTGTTGTGATCTTGACTTCCGACAACAATCCAATCTTGTCACAAGGTAATCAAAACTTAGTTTAACTGCAAAAGGGGCAGCAGATCAGTAGATATGGTGAAACAGTCCTAAATCATTTTCATGACCCCTCATGAGATTTTCACCTTGAATGTCTCTCCAGTGCGCCACGATGCATCACCATGCAAAGTTTTGTTTTAAACGTCTCAGTGGTTCAGAAGATATTGTCCGGACAAAAATTGTAACCCTTTACTATAACTTTGACCTCAGAGATAGCATTACAATCTTGTCACTGAACCTTTCGGCTTATGATGTACTGCTCGGCTAAGTTTGCTTTCAAAAGGATCAGCAGTTCAGAAAGTATACCAGAAACTGATTTTTTTAAATGGCTCCTCACTGTGGTCTTGACCTTTTCGTTGGCAAACTAATCCTGATCAGTGATCCTGACACTAGAAATCCTGATGATGCATCTATATCTACATTCCAATGCTATATAAGGATCAGCAGTTTACACGATATAATCCGGTAAATCATCGATTAAAATGTTAGACCTTTAAAGTGACCTCAAACTTGAACACAGCAATTCAGTCTTTTCTCTGGACACTTTAGCTTATAATGGTGTACCATCAATGTACGTTTGGTTGCAAAAGGATCAGCAGGTTAGAAGATAAAATAAAAATGTTTCTTGTTTGTTTGTTTTTAATGCATGAAACCTGTATTACGTTTGGTTATGAAAGGTTGAGAGCTTTGGAAGATACCATCTGGACAAAATTCGGACAACTGGACAGACATTTGGTTACAAAAGGTCGACAGCTTCGGAAGATATCATCCGGAGAAAATTCGACTGCACTCTCACTCTCAGAGGTGAAGGTCAGGGAAGGATTTCAGAAATAAACCACACTGCTGAAGTTTGCAACACACTTGGCACTCCCAACAGTGACTATAACAGATGTCTGTCATGCCAACATTCCTCCAGATCCCCCAGGCATTCCACAAACCATAACCGGATAAGCGTTATGTCTTAATTTATCATTGTTTAACTGTTGTTTTGCTGTTACTCAAAAAAAAAAAAAAAAAAAAAAAAAGGGGGTGGGGGGGGGGTGCTTACCCTGAAAATTTGCCCAAGTTTTGTATTGTCCAATCAAAATTAGTGTTTAACAACTGTTTGTATCTTTGAAACATTTTACATTGTTAATCTGGCATAAGAAAAGTATTTTGCAAATTATTTGTGCTGTATAACTATGTACACACTTTAAAAACTGTTGTTTGCCTCTCTTGAAAATCAACTCTGGCAGTTTTTTCCATGTGGGCAAACTTCTGATGGACACAGTAATTCCAATGTACGCCCCATCCTTCACTGTCCATTTGAAGGGGGCATAAAAATGGACGATGGTGTTCAGAGCTGGAAGAGTTCATAGGCTTTGTACAGAAATAAAAACTATGGAAACTGCAACCTGTTGTGCTGGTTTGTTTTTAACACAGTTTTGCTGTTGTTTTTGCTGTTGTTTGGTAGTCACTGTGAAGATCCAAGCACTTCATTTTGAGGGGTTTCCATTCAGTACACTTGCTTCTCTTCCAGAGAAGACTTGAGAGAAACTGTAGTTTGGCTGCAGCAGGTTGAGCAGGCTTACATTCAGACCACTCTCACTCTCTGTTGATCAGCTAACAAGCGTCATGCTGGAGGTCTGACAGATACGATCAGCACCGTCACGTTGTCTCCGCTAAGACGCAGAACTGCTGTGTTGGCCAGGCGGCTGCAAGCTGTGTCAAATCGAACTTCCTCTGCTGATCTTCTGTCGGTGCCATGAACGGACTGGTCCTGTTGGACAGTACCACAAGTCTGTCATTGTTGTTACTGGACAACACTGCCTGCTCAAGTTTGTCGTTGCACAAGACAACACTGGTGACTGCCACGCACCACCAGTCTGTCGTTGTTTTGCACAACACATAGGCTAGTGACTGTCATGTCTGTGTCATTGTTTGCATTGCAAAATCCTGGTGCCTGACAGGCCTGCACTGGTTTGCATGCAAAGTACTGGTTTGTCACTTAGTCTGCCATTGTTTGCATTGCAAAATACTCATGACTGTCAATCTGCCATTGCTTCACGGTAAAATACTGATGGCCAGCAAGTCCACCATCATTTACACTGCAAATTCAAGTGTACCAGTGTTTGCATAACAAAATACTGATGACTGTCAGGTAATAATAATAAAAGTATTTTTTTTTTAAGCGCAAAATCTTGTCCCTAGAGACTGTTCTAAGTGCATCCACCTATACACACCCACAGAGGCACCCACAGTCACAAGCGTTCAGACTACACAAAGCTAAACATACAGCTTAAAACAGGTAGCAAATGCCTGAGAGAATTGGAATGGATAAAGATGCACGGAACAGAAAACATGGCAGAAAACAGCTCCATTTGCATTACAAACTACTGGTGAATGTCAAGTCTGTTGGTATTACCAAATATTGGTGATGGTCACATCTGTCATTGCATTACAAACTACTGGTGAATGTCAAGTCTGTCGGTAATATCAAATACTGGTGATGGTCACATCTGTCACTGTTTGCATTACAAAATAGTGGTGAATGTCAAGTATGCTACAGTTGCAAAATACTGGTGACTGTTGACTGTCAGTCAAGTCTGCCACTGTTTGCATTACAAAATATTGGTGACTGACAAGCCTGCCACTGTTTGCTTGCAAATACTGGTGACTGACAGTCTGTCATGATATGCATCCAGAACACTGGTAACTGTCACAAACAAGTGTACCTTTCACACAACGGATGCACGCGTTCGAATACACAGAAATAATAAAACCAACCAGAAATCAAATGGAAGAAACTGACCTTCAATACACTGTTGACAAAGTTGATGCTCTCCTCCATCGTAAAGCTTTTCCACAGTCCATCACATGCGATCATGATGTATCTGCCAAACAATAAACCACCGAGTTTTACTTGGAACACTGTAAGTACAACCAATCTGATTTCAAACTGTTCTAGTTCTATGCCCACTTCCACAATTACACTTCATGACAACTTCACTGTCCTTTCACAATTCATGCTGCCTTCAGGAACATGGAAATAATGTATGGGGTACTGTGACTTTGGAGCTAAGGCGTTAGCTAGCAAACTCGGGTGAGATTTTACGTAAGCAACAGTTTCTTGCATTACTTTTGCAGAGCTCCCTGTCACCGACATTATTCCATGCCATTTCAAACAGCAATCACCACCATCTTGACAGCTGACAGTCACAGAAGAATTCAATCAACAACTGAAAGAATCGCCCACGATCTTCAAAGAATAACAAGAATA
Organism: Alviniconcha strummeri; assembly: GCA_963584105.1. Taxonomy (NCBI): domain Eukaryota; kingdom Metazoa; phylum Mollusca; class Gastropoda; family Provannidae; genus Alviniconcha; species Alviniconcha strummeri. Next base: position 11,757,971 of record OY757555.1, on the reverse strand, counting down.
TATATAGTTTTTTTAGTGCTTCATTGCACCTTGCAGGAAATTCAGGTTGTCATAACCAGGTAAGCCACAGCAGTCCTATCAGTGTGTGCAGTATTCTTGGGTGTCCAAACAATGGTATGGCTGCCAGTGTTTGTTTGTTTTTAATGTGCACACAGATGCTGATGCATGCGGTTGCACACGGGGGCTGTACGGACACCGTACGAGTCTGCGCTGGAAGTTGACTGGAAGAAAAATCCCTTGCTGCACTGGGGACTTGAACCTGCAGTTGGAATTGCTCCTGGCTTTTCAGTCCGACATGCCATCACCTGAGCGTCCCCGGATCAATGCAATCGGTACTGCTTCTGACTTTTCAGACATTCTATCACCTGAGCGTCCCCATATCAATGCAATAGGTACTGCTCCTTGTCATTACATTTGAAACAAACACCATTTCCCACCCTGTTAGTTAACTTGAAACAAACCTTTCCCACCGTGTCAGTCATCTTGGAACAAACACCATTTCCCACCCTGTTAGTTAACTTGAAACAAACCTTTCCCACCGTGTCAGTCATCTTGAAACAAACACCATTTCCCACCCTGTTAGTTAACTTGAAACAAACCTTTCCCACCATGTCAGTCATCTTGGAACAATCACCATTTCCCATCCTGTCAGTCAACTTGAAACCAACAATATTTCTGACCCGGTCAGTCAACTTGAAATAAACTCCCTTTTCAGCTGTACAGGGCATTTTGGAATCAATTCTATTTTGCAAGCCAGGTATTTGGAACACCCACCTGTCGTTGGAGGTCAGCTGACATCGTTTGATATCAGGCAAACACGTCACGCCATGATTTTTGTATGGTCCATCACCAATGGATCGAGACACTTCCAATATACCCATCACCCTCCCATCTCTGTTAAACAAAAAAATTTAAATTTTAAACAGTAATGATTATAATAACAACAAACAAGATTCAAGAATACATTAATAATCAATGTTAAAAGAAAAGAAAACAAAGAATACATCAATACTTTTTTTTTTATAGGATCAAAACACACAAAATGTTAAAAACTTAATACACAGCATGTGTAAATTTTTAGTTAAACACCTTTTTCAAGCAACAGTGTGTGTGTGTGTGTGTGTGTGTGTGTGTGCATGCGTGCGTGCACGCCTGTGTGTGTGTGCATGTGTAGGTTAGGTGCTCTACGTATCCGTTATTATTAACAGACAGAATACACTAACAAATGATGACATGAATAAAATTTGATCTATTTTAACTTGCATTTGGTGAAGTTTGTGGTAAAATGCAAGCATGAGTTTGAGGTACATGTGAGATGGGCATGACATAAAGAAAATACGATGTGAAAACAAGGGAACACAGGAGAAGTGCCAACCTGACGTTGCCCCCAGCTTTCTGTATTCTCATGCGCTCAGCATACACTGATGGACTGTGGTCTGTTGTTAAGGGAACAGCCACATATTTCTCTTCCTCTGGTTTGTAGCGACATAGTATGGACTGCAACAAGAGGAAATGCTCAGATGCCTCACATTCAACTGGAAATACAGTCATCATTTTGTTACTTTCCTGTGACCTTCAGATGTGGGTCGAAGTCACTGAAGTGAAACGTTAAGCTCAGTGAGGGTTATCATCACGCAAAAATTCAAGCATGCCCTTTATCAAGCCACAAAACGACACTTAACAGATAAACAATGAAAACTGAAAGCAAAAGACTTATCTTCCAAGCACCGAACAAGCTGTAAAAACTCAACAAAAACAAATCTTTTTCTTTCATTTTTCCTCGTTTTTGACCGTTTATCTGTTGCTTAAGCATCGTTTTGTGGCTTGTTAAAGGGGATTTCCCAGAAAATTTGCACACTGTGTGTCCGTGTTAAAATAAGGAAGCGTTCGTTTGAACCTTTTTGTGTTTGGATCCTGTTTTAGAATGCTAGCAGTCATTCGGTTTCAGGTTAAAAAAATAAATAATTCAATCTCCACTAAGCATGGCTGTCACGTGGACGGGTGACCATTACGCGCTAGGTTTTGCACCCTCTCTGAAAGTTCTCCCGAGTCAAATTCTGTGCAGCCTCCACAAGAGTCCTTCAGATGAGGCTCTCATCCCCCTGTGTGTGCATCATTGGCGGAAGCTGCCACAAGTATCATTTCTGTCATGACAAAACATGTCTTTCGTCGCAACAAAAATAGGCTTGTAACAAAAATATTCTGTCGCGACAAACGTTTTGTCACGACAAACATGTGTTGTCATGACAAACATAATTCTAATAACACCTAATTCTGTCATCATGCCTCTCATGGCTTCCCATTTCAGAACATATTACATGTAAAGTCGCTTGTTTGTGTTCCAATGCTATAAATGGTCCTGGTCCTGCTTACGTCTCTGAAGTGCTACATGTCTACAGTATATCTCATGCACTATGCTCTTCTTCTGACATGCTGAAAATCCAGCAATACAAAATGCAAGAGTCGTGGCTTTCACACTTTCTCTTGCTTTGGACCCCACATTTGGAATTCACTCCCATATGATCTTAGACACTGCTCAACCGTGTTATCTTTTAAAGACAAACTGAAAACCTTCCTCTTCTCACAGAATTTCCGCCCCAACTAATATCAATGCCCAGTTTCTGCTAAAGTCATTGTGTGTGCATGTGTGTGTGTGTGTGTGTGCATGTGCGTGTGTGTGTGTGTGTGTGTGTGTGTGTGTGTGTGTGTGTGTGTGTGTGCACATTTCCATATAATGCCTTAAGTAAACTGTTTCGGTCGGACCATCCTCTATGTGTGTATAGAATATCATATTTAGGTTAATATGTACCATGTGAGTGCTCAGGGCACTGATGAGCGTATGATAAATGTACAGTATTATTAGTATCTCTGCATCTGCAGTACCCCACTGCAGGCAAGGAGAGACGAGTAAGCAGTATCATGTCATGAACCCATACAAACAACAAGGTCTGTGGCACTGTGGTTATTAGTAATAATAATAAACAACAAGGTCTGTGGCACTGTGGTTATTAGTAATAATAATAAACAACAAGGTCTGTGGCATTGTGGTTATTAGTAATAATAATAAACAACAAGGTCTGTGGCATTGTAATAATAATAGTATATCCCCATCCAGCCTGCTTGCAAACATATCAGTGGTATGGAAAAAGTAAGGACTGACAAACTTTCAGTGAAGTTTTGAACCATTACGATGACCTTGGCCATGAACAAAGCAATCCAATTTTTTCACAATCCTAACCCTGTAAATTTTTATTAGTTTATAAAATAATCATGGTCAAAAAAGTAATATTCTGATTATATAATCCCTCACAGTGACCTTCACAATAGCAACCTATTTTTTGATATGACACTCCAGCTTCTAATTAGGTAGTGGCAGCTAAAATTTAAATCAAGGTGTTTAGCTATGGTTTTTGCTCTGTTTGAAAGAGCTTTTAAATACAAGCATAATACAGAAAGAATTATACTGATATCTCAACTATTTTTGTAATTATAGCCTGTTAAAGATTGACATTTTTGCGTTAATGTTACGAATACTGAAAAAGCCATTTTCAAGTACCCCAAAAGACAACAAAACACAGAAAGAGAATAACCAGCAATGAGGAGCAAGTTTAATTGTACAAAAGGAAGCAGCATGGACAACCATATGTAAAATGTCCCTCAAATAGCAGAACACTGGTCTCTCAAAAACGGCAAAACATGCAAAGTGACATGCATCAAACCACACAATATGCTGATTTCGGCTCGACAGTACTCTGTCAAATTAACAGTAACATAACCAAAGGTAAGCATACCTGATGTACTGTATACAATATACATGTCTATTTTTTTGTGTGGCAATATCATGAACAGTTACTTTGCTGTGAAGTCTCAAAGTATGGAGAATAGCCAAAATGGCACCTGCGCACATAGTCAGAGTGAAAAAGTTCAAATTAGCCTAACTCAAAAAGTATTTGAACAATTATAATAAAACTTGGTATAGATGTTCTTTGTGCCTTGTCATTTAATAAAAAATGTGTTTAAAGGTACATAGATTTTTTTTTTTTTTTTTTTTTTTTATTCTGAAATATGCCAAAAAGTATACCATCACTGCACACTGACCTGGATGCAAAAATATGGAGGTCACATTGCATTCAACCACTGACTGCTTTAATCTTTACTGATGCTGATTAATTTCACTGACCAGGAGGTTCTTGGTTACTCAAGAAGCCATTTCAAACAGCAGCAGCCAGCACTGCTTTGAAAGCTGCATACTTCGGCGTCAGCTTCTCTGGACTGGTCACGATGAAGGCACGACCTGATGTTGATGAAGGTGCTAAAATTATGTTCTTAGCGAACACAAATTCTGCTGCAATAGCACACTCATCCTTTCTCCTGGGCCATCTGAATGCTGGCTGTCCGTGAATCTGGAATGCAGCCTTTTCCATAAATGTGATGACTGCCTCCTGGGGTGAAACAACTGCGGTCACCTCACCAACAAAAAAATCTTCCAAAAAGTACACAGCAACAAGCTGTCCCTGTTGCTGGAAGCTGAATTCCTCAAACTGAAACTGAACAGAGTCAGTCTCACTCTCAGGGTCTGAAGCTTCAGAATCATCACTGTCAGTGTCAGGCTGAAGACGCTGCCGCTTTGCTGCAGGCTGCTGCTGACGACCTGGCAGTGGCGGGATTTCTGCATTTGCTGCCGCTTCATCCGCTCCAAGGAACTGCTTGAGCCTCTGCACAAGCTGAGGCATGGTCCCTGTCACCTTCAGGTATGGAGAGGACTTCAACAGCACCAGCTTCTGGAAGAGAAGTTCTGCTCTGATAGCAAGCATACGTTCTTTGGCTGATGTGTAGCTGTTCAGCAGTCTGTCAACATCAACAGGTGCAGCACAAGGGCCAGCATGGGGCCTAAGTTTGGTGGTGATGTCCAGGATCTTTTTTCTTCTGCTATCTTCTGCCTGGATCTTCTTGGCGTGAGTCTCCTCCAGAATAAGTTGTCTCCTGGCAACGGCATCCTTTTCATCTTGGCGGTGCTTTTTCCGCAGAGCTGCCGCCTTCTGCTTGGACAGTTGAAGGAGGCTGTGCTGTTCTTCAGGCGTTTTGAGATTCAAAAACGTTGAAATGCTTTTGTTCCTCTTGAGCATGTTTATAGTGCTGTGGTGATGCAGTGACGCATTACGCCTTTTGAAAAGACTGAAATCGAGGTCTCCAAATGCCTGCTCACCAATCAAGTTGGTGAGCTTGGAGTGCTGCAGTCGTTTTCTTGTGTCCTCATCCTGGACTCCATGGTACCTGCCTCCTGGAAGAAAGTCTGCTAGCTGCCTCTTTGTTGTTCCCAGGCAGCCCTCGCACAACTTCTTGAGGATCCGTTTCACCTCCTCTTTGGTTTCCTGTTGTGAGTTCAGCATTGCCCTGAAGATGGATGCGTTGGGCATGAACTCGGTTCCAAAGAGGGGTTCGAACTCATCAGCGAAAGCATCCACTGCATTTTCTGCCCACTTCTGCAGGAAATCATGCATCTTCACCACATGATGACAGAAGTCCAGGTAGTGGACGTCACGGCCGAGAAGCTCCCAATAAGGACCTGTCACCCTATAGAAGAGGAGACCAAGGGCAATCAACTGGCAGTCAATTTCATCAGACCTGTTATCTTCTTGTACGCTCTCGAGTTTTCTGTTGATCTTTGGGAGTGACTGCAAGCAGCTGCTTATATCCTCCCGGTGAAAATGAAGTGCAGCTGCTGCTTCGAAGTAGTTGTTAAACCTGTTATTTCTAAACGAGGTTACGGCAGACTTTATCTCTGTCATTGTGCAGAAGGCTTCCCACAGTTCTTGGCAGCCATGTTTTTCATCACCGCGTGGGCCAAAGCAGTCGCATGCAAGGCGTATGTACCTGAAAGCATACAAAGAGGCTTTGTTATAACAGCCAACCATGTATTTCATGATTAATAATCTTACCTGTCCGGTCATGGATTGTTAACTGAAAAACAGGAGATATGAAGCCAAAGTCAAACCAGCAGGAGAACCATTATGATTATTAAACTTATTCAGTTATTGCTTTACAGTTACACCCTGTCATCCACCCAGGCTTACTACATAAAGATGAATCACAAGTCAGCATCAAACACAATTCTAAATGTGAACATTCCACTCACTTATTCAGTTACTGGCCTAGTTTTATTCCCCAAGCTCTGCAAGTCAAATGGGAGAACCAACTGTTGGTAAGCTGTGGATAGAACATTTTAGAGAAGAAAAATGCAGGAAGGCAGAAATCAGATGTGCAGAAGGCCATGGCAGCAGTATCAGCATTCAAAGCTAGAGATTAAAATTTGATACAATGATAACCCTGAGTTCACAACAGAAGAAGAATTTGTTATAATCACAGAATCCCGCTGTGGCATTTAACATTAAAACAAAATTTGAAAATGATCATAAAAGCATTAAAGTGGCAGTGAAAGTGGAGAAGAGTATTCCTTCTAATCTTATGTACTTACCTGGAGACAGAACTTTCGGTGCTGTTCTTGAAAGACTGGAACTTGGGCAGTCGATCTCGCCCTAGGTGTTGGCCGCTGTCTTTCTCCGTCTTCTTCAGATCCTTTTCGCAGGCTGAGCTCAATCCCAGCAGGAAGTGAGCGTTACAGTACAAGAAGTGGAGCTCATCTTCTGTCTGTAACATTCCTCTTCTTTCTTCATTGAGTGCATGACCAAAAGACTTCATAACTGCAGCTCTGTCACTCATAACTGCAGACATGCCTTTCAAGAGTTGCAGGAATGTTTCTTGAGCTTGTTCCTCCGAGTACAGGTCTGACAACTCGTGAAGAAGGTTCATAGTGATGTCGACCAGCGTTGTGGTGTTCTCAGTGCTGACAGGTATAAACCCAGTTGCCAGTGCCTTGCCAGGAACATTCATCTGTTGTGACACAAACTTCTTACCACATCGGGATGTCCCATCTGTGTGGAGGTCCCAATTTTCTGATTCCAGAAGTGTTTCTGCAATGTGGATTTTGCCTATGACATGGCCATGGTCTGCAAAACGTTCAGCAGACCTCATGCTAGGGAGGTGAGATTCAGGCACAACTGCATTCAAGACATGTTTGGCAACAGTCTGAATGACTGACCCACAGCGTCCTGGAGGTACCTCATTTTCTCCAACTAACTGCATGACACACACAATTGCTTCTTTTTTGAAGTGGCCTCGTTCATCTTTCAAATGAAGAACTGGAACTTCCTCAATGAATTCAATGTTGTGAATCTGAGCAGCTGGCTGTTGGCTGAGATCCTGGACAGCTTGGTTCAAGCGACAAATTTCAACATCTTTTGTTTCTTGCGTTTTCTCAATTCTTTTCCTTAAGCTGGAACATTCAGTCTGAACAGCCTTGATTTTCTTGCGCAAAGCTCTCGCAGTCTGTGTACAACGTCCTGTTTGGTGTGCACTGATAATGGCTTCTTTTGATTTTAGATAGTGTTCTTTTCTCTGCACTCTTTTGTAGAAATTGCTTCTGCGAATTCTATGAATGGTTTGTCTGGCTTGCTGTTCAAGTTCTCTCAGTCCTGAAATTTCAGCAGTTAACATGGCGTTTTTCTTGTCAGATGTTGCTAGATTTTCATCTGCAACCTGCAGGGCTTTATGAAGCTGAAGACTGTTTTCATGTAAGACTTTGTTCCTTTCTCTCACTTGGGCAAGTTCACTTCCTTGTTCCTCCAACTGTCGTCTCAGAGCTGCAGCTCTACTCTCTGCACCAGCAGCTACTAAATTTTCAGCAGTTCGGAAGGAACTGATGCTAGTGCTCGCTGAGGTAGAAGCTACTGTTGAACTTGACACAGTGTTCCCAAAATCTGCTACACTGCCCAAGAAAACATTCATCTTCTGTTCACCGTTGGGGCGTTTACGGCTTTTGTTTAGTGCCTGGAAAGTCGATACTGTGCGGCTCAACCTTGAGCGCAGCTGTTTGTCAGAGAGTTCTGCAGTGTCCATGCCGAAGAAGTCAAGGGTAGGTCTACTTTGTGATACGCACAGGCCTTCCTTTTTCAGGAAAAACATGAAGTCCACAATGATGCCATTTGTAACTTCAGCAGGCGGTGCAAGTTCTGTCAGCTTGGAGTGGTCAAGTAAATGATGCCGGAACACACCATGCTTGAGCAGATGAAGACCCACATTTCTTGCTGCAAAGGAATTTGCAATGTTGACTGACAGAAATGTGTCTGTATCCTCTCCACTATTGCAGACATCAGCTGCTAGCTTCTTCACAGCTTCAGTTTCAGTTTTGATACTGAACCCCTCAAGATCTTTCAGTGTGTCAGCACCAACTACCCTTGGCAGAAAAGATGACATTTCCTGCCATGATTTCATGCACTCACAACGAAGAAGGTCAAGCTGCAGAAGAACTCTGTTAGTTAGTAGCTGACATGGAATGTTGAGCGGTCTGCCTCTTCCAGTACTGCACAGGACGGCCTTCATGCGCTGATAATTCTGGTCATCTGGAACAGTGGAAGTGAAATTGTGAATGAAATTACAATTTATTCATTAGTTATTACAGTGTGTCATATACACTTAGAATTTGATTTGAAATTAATTACATGTATTGTTTTCTTTAGATTGTGTGTGTGTGTGTGTGTGTGTGTGTGTGTGTGTGTGTGTGTGTGTGTGTGTGTGTGTGTGTGTGTGTGTGAAATCAGCAAACTGCAATGAAAACGTGCATGTTTTTATTCAGTGAATGTAAAATGTTTTACGAGAAAAAATCCATAGCAGGAAGATGGTAGAAGCCTACAGCTGATTCATAATGTCAACGTTTAAGTGAGTATGCGTGTGTGATACAGCACAGAATTTTCAAATCATGTGCATATCAAAGTAAACATCGACTTGGCCACAAATTCGTCGTCTGCTGTGACCAAAAAATAGGAACTTCCGGTTTTGAAGCTCCTCTCGAACTCGCTAGAAAATGCAGCAATCCAAAGCAATCCTAACACAAAACATAAACATAAGCGCAAAGACACTTAAAAATGACTCTCTACTCTTGAATTTTCAAGCGATATTGAAATAAACAAGCGTAATAAAAAAATAATGCGATCCACCAAGTTCAGCCGAACCACGTGTCGATCTTCTCAGATCAGTACAAGGAAAGCGAAGTCAAATATCGACAATACTGTTCATCAGCAAGTACAATAACAGTAAAGATTGGTTACAAGAAACATTCTTTAAAAGAACTGGATCTATGACTTACCAAGTTTGTGTTGAAACTGGGCGAAACTGGGATCGACGCCGCTGCTGTCCGAGTCGGCGACTCGACGCTCCGCCATTTTTGTCTCATTCACAAACCGAATGACTACTTCTCGCATTTGATTGGCTCGCGCAATGAGCACAAGCTATAAATACCGTAGTTGCGTATACCGTTGGATTCAGCGAAGAAAGAGCTTTCGACGCGCGTAAGGACATGTAAGTTCGGATGAATATTGCCCTAACGGCAAGGTCCGAAAGATGGGCATAATTTTGACCGTAAAATTTAATCTTTATAAAAATAAACGAGGGAAATGAAATTTATACGTAGCTAGAGAGGGGGCATTGCTTTTGCAAATGAACCTCTTTTTGAACCTCTCTGTTATGATTGGCTGCATTAAGAGCGAATTGTTTCAAGCGCGTCGTGAACTCTGACTCGAAAGGCCGTGTTCGGAGTGTGACATCGGATGCCGCTTGCCGACTTCAGTGAGTGCTTGTCCTCACAAATAATACACAAACACAATATTCTAAGGATAAATAAACAACACAGTTATATTAAAGAATGTCATCTCTTTATTTACATCTGAACAACATCCACATCCAGGCACATTTTACTGTGATTTCTGCCGTGGAAAGATGGGCCGATTTTAGCCGTCGCGCTAGTTTCCGCCATTGGCTGATAGAGAGCTGCCACTACCTATTCTAATGGAGTATCACAACACAGTCTGGTTACAAAAGGCTCCATGGTTCAGAACATATCATCCAGATAAGCATTAAGTTACGTTCTGAATGTCTGTTGTGAAACTGACCTTGAACATTGCCATCCAATATTTCACTGGACACCTTGGTTTGTGATGATCTGCCATAAAATTATGTTTGGCAGCAAAAGGACCATTAGTTCAGAAGATATAGCCAAAACAGTCATAGTTTTATTGTATAAGCCCTCATTGTGACCCTGACTTTGAAGATAGTTACACCCAGTTTCTGCTAGTCATTTTATGTGTGTGTGTGTGTGTGTGTGTGTGTGTGTGTGTGTGTGTGTGTGTAGGTGTGTGTGTGTTTCCATGTAATGCGTTATGTAATTTGTTTTGGTAGGGATGTCCTCTATGTATGCATAGCATATTGTACTTAGATTAATATGTATGATGTGAGCGCTCAGGGCGTTGATGAGCACATGATATATAAATGTATATTATCATTATTAAGATAGCAACCCCATTTTCCCCCCAACAAAACACTCCACTTAACAATGATGCACCACCAGCCCAAGTCTGGTTACAAAATCGTTAATGATTCAGAAAATATCTAATGGACAAAGCCTGGATACACAGAACAGACAGGCATACACAGTGATTCCAGTAACCCCCCCCCCCCCACACACACACATTTACACTTTACTACAGGGGGGTATAACAAAGAACATGACTATCATCACAAGTCTAACTGCCATGTTTTGTTTGTAACTAATGTGATGACAGCCAGTTTTAAAGAGCATTTTGCCTTTGAGTTTTTCCACTGCCAGTCAGTGGACTTATAATGAGGTCAGGGAGATTAGTGCAAGGAAGCCATTACTGGCATTGGATTACCTTACTGTCCCCCAGGTTAGCAATGTAGAGCGTGTTGTTGAGCACCAGGACAACCACTGCTGTAGTTCCATCCTTCCATGATGGCTTTCTGCAGAAGGCATCATTAGCATTACCATGGTGACAGTTTCCACCACCTCAAATACTTACTGACTAGGAACCATCACACTTTAACAGGGGTCATGCTGCCTTTTAGCGATTTGCGTCAACTGACACGAAACATTACGCATTTTGCGTCAGCAGTACAAAAAATGCGTACAGCATGATCTAGCATTAGTGAACAGACAGCTAAAAAGGATGGAGTAACTTGACTGCAACTGTACTCACAATTTAAAAGTGAGCAGACAATTTATTTATTTTTAAAGTCTAACCGTGCACACACAAAAATATAGGAAATGTTCAGTGAAACTGCCGTTCACAAAAAGTTTCAAGTGTACTCCTCAGCATTTTCTGAAGATAAACTGTGCAGCAGATATGTCAGTAAACCCCAGTTCTACCATAAGACTTGGTAACGAGATGAAGTTAAAATCCAGGCTGCTGCCATTTTCTCTCCTTTGTATTCAGTGTCTACGCCCATTTTGTTTTCGGTCCCGTAATCTTCAACCCTTGAGTAAATGCTGATATACGCTGATGGTATGTCTAGACGTACTGGCTCATTCCACACCCCGTTTCTGGGATTGTGTCCTCTCAGACTGACCGGAAAATATCACTGATCAGTTTGGCAAGGTACATGACTTCTGGTCAGTCTGATGCAGAGACCGATTCTTTCTCTAGATATGGTTTCATTAGGATTTGGTTTTAAACTAATCATCTTTCTCTAATGAAGTATGAGTTTTATTCACAGACAGAGTGCTACCAACAATAAGGTGCAAGGATCAGACTTGTGGGTGAAAAAGTATTGCCTCATTGCCTCACTGTCCAAAAGATATGGCAGCTTATTCGTTTATTTCATCATTGTCCAGATTCTGCCCTTCGCTGACCGGACTTGTAGCGCATGGTGTAGAGGAGCGCAGGGCCACGGCCGAGATGACACTGAAGATTGTCAGGTGTGTAGATGTATGGTCTTTGCTGACACTGAGTTTGCAAGTTGATTTAGCGTTCAGTGACGTGGCAGCCACAGTGAGCCATAACTTGTTCAATCGGTGCTCATTTTGCGTACAGTGACATAGCGATATGGCTAAAATGTGTACACCACTCGAAAAATGCAATATTTACACACAATTTTGCAATGAGTGCAGCTCCTGCTTTGAATATCATGGGTAAGAATTTGCATGTCTAAAACACTGACTAGAAACCACTACACTTTAATTACTATGGGCAACTGTTTCCAAGAAGATCATGATGATAACTGATTGACTGATTTGAATTATGTTTCTGTGCAATGAGCTGTGCCAAACAGCCCATGAAGGGGCGTGGATGGCTCAGAGGTTAGAGTGCCGGACTCATGATTGAAAGGTCGCGGGTTCAAATTCCTGCAGGAGCGGTGGGAGAGTTTTCTTCTCCAGGGTCGACTTTCTGTGCTGACTCTTATTTTGTTATCCGTTCCACCCCCGTGTTACCACAGTAGCACGTAAAAGATCCAAGTCATTCTGCCAAAAATGCAGGTGGTAGGTTACAGCTAAACATGCATGCACCCTATGTATGTGGCTTTGCATGAAGTCACATGGAGCATGGTTGTATGGTGTACACAGAACTTGCACCAAGACGGCAGCAGTTTCATGTGGCACAGCCATGCCAGTGCCGTAAGTACACCACTTCCGTGGATATTCAAAAGACGCAGTATCAAAAACTAGTTACTTATCCAGAGTGACATATGAGCACAGTCAGTCTGTTCAAGAGAGCGGAGAACAGTGTTATATAAGCAATCATCGATCAATTAATTTGGAGGAAAATGAAGATGAATGGACCGGGAAGCTAGACATTAGGACAAGGAAGAAATTCCTAGCGAGGCTATATTCTGACCTACTTCAAGCCTTAAAGGGAGAACATTTGTCAGCTCAAGCCTCTGGGTTCTCAACAATCAATTTCTACATCTGAAGTAGCCCACAGCAGGAAAGTGAGGTCAAATTCAGGTGCCAAGAGGTGAGTAGTCTTCAAATGTTTTACATTTTAGGGTTCAAAACACAACTGTAAGCTAGATTTTCTGGGAAAGACTTTCATTTCATGACACAGTTTACAATTTTATGCAATGAGACGTCAAGGATGGTTCATGTGCTTCCACATAAAGACTTTCATTTCATGACACAGTTTACAATTTTATGCAATAAGACGTCAAGGATGGTTCATGTGCTTCCACATAAACACTTTGAGCAGGAGCTGTACAAAAAGCCCCCAAAACAATACGTAGGCCCTGACAGGGGATCAAATCCAACTGCTTTAGGATTGACTGACAGGCTGGTCTGTACACAAAGCATCAGTAATCCACGCTGGAACAAACTAGTGAATAATACAGGTGTAGTAGGATAATACGATCAACTCCTATTTCACTATGTCCTACTACTCACAGAATGTCAACTTTTTTTTCAAGAAATTTTAAGGTATTGTACATTATTTTTAAAGGTCAGTTTGGTACCAAACACAAATCCAAGGATCAGTGCTAAGCGATAAGTTGAACTGTACCACTCTTCATTGTCCACAAAAATAATACGGCGTAGGAGAAGTGGGCAAAGTATTGAACCCTGAGGAACACTGTCCCCCACAAAAAGGCTGGTGGGAACAAACAGCATGCTTACTGCCGGGCAGCTTCTTTCAGGAAGTCCTCGTCAAGCTTCCTGAAGACCTCAATAAGGCATTTCTTGATCTCCTTCTCCACCATGGCGATATCCCCTGCAACCAACAGGCACAGCACACAATCAACATCACTGTCAAAACATCCACGGATTACACCTATACATATCCCTTAATTAATGACCCTCATCAACACATCAATGGAAGCAGTCTACAGCATCCTCAATTTCAGAGTGCATGGCTGTGCCAGTTGGCCCCCCCCCCCCCCCTGTTTCCTGCTCTTTAGTCCGCAGCAGCAGGACACCTGATACCCCTGCTGCAGGTCAGCTGCTGTTAACATTCCTTTCCCTGGCTCTTTGGCACTCTGACATTTCCCTCCATGCTGCATAGTAAAATGTGTGTTCTGCTTGTAACTTTACAGTGTTGTATTTCTTGACACAACAGTTTTGCTGAACAATCTATGCATGTGAGAGGATAGTGTTTTGTTTCTGAAACAGCATTACGTGATATTTCTTTTGTTTCTTTGCAATTTGTGTTTGTTCCACAGGAACGTGACTCAAATTTTGGTCGATGTATTGTGTGAAAAAGTACTAAAATGGATGGAACTGACCACACTGAAGAACTGCATTTGCAGAGACTCGGTGCTTTGTGGAAGAAGATCAAATAAGGATCTAATGACCGAAAGATTAAATTGTGCAAGACATCTAACATGCCACAGAACTTTCTGCTTTTCATGAAACTGATATTTCATCTGACACAGCATCCAAACATTCAGAAACATTATGTAGGCCTTGTCACATGCGCTTGATGAGATTAAAATGCTCCAAAGTTCCATCAGACTTACACTGCAAGCAGCAAAAGAGGACATAGACAAATCGTCTATTAGTTCTCTTGTATCTGCAGATCAGTGTTCCGTGTGTGCCCAGATTTTTAACCCAACAAAGGGTGGACAACCCACAAAACCAAATCTAGAGGGGAAAAAGAAGTTGAATGGTTTCAGAAGCAGACTGTGAAGCTGACAGAAGTATAATAGTTGAACAGGACATTAGCACACTCTCCTCTAGCCATGCTGGGTCCAAGTATGTCAACTCCAAAAAGGTTTGGTACACATACATCTGCAATCACGGCATTTGTTTCACCACCAGTGCAAACATCACCAATAAAACAGCTGAACACGATCATTGACCAAAGCACACCTCCTTGCACAGAAACTTCTGTAGACACTGCGACTTCTCCATTTGAAAAATCTTCCCTTCATTCTGTCAACAATGTGATTTTGCCTCTAACAAAAGAAGAGGAGGCTTATCACACACATCGAACATGCCTGAGATAGCGCAGTCAGGTGACAAACTGACTCTGACATGCAAGACTTGGGGCCAACCTCTTATCTTCAAGAAATTGGTGAAACCCAGGAAGACACTGACAACTGTGTCCTCTGCTAAAAGTTAAAATGTTGTGTAATCTTCATTTAAAGGCTATTTTTCAATAACCCTTGATTTTTTTTTTTTTTAAACCAACCAAAAATGGCCTAGCTCACCCCAAGGCCATTTTCCAAATGAAATGACGCCAACTGACCAAGTGAGTATTAAAGAAGTTACAATTTTACATACACGTTACACACACAGCACTTGACACGGAACCTGTCCGCACAAGGCAAGTTAAAATTCTATGCAACAGAAAGTATGGAGCCAGCTAGTGCCACAAATCTGTCACAAAACATGTACATGTTCATATAAGTCATTTTTAACAACAGGTTTTGTGTACTGGGCATTACCCTTGGGAAACTTATCCCGCAGAATTTTGTGCAAATACTGTGATGCGAACCTTGAAGCACGTACACCCCCATGGCCGTCAAACACAGCATACAATGCCACCCGACGACTGAAACACACACACAATCAAAACAAACACACACACACACACGCACGCACACACACACTACATAAACAAAGGTATATTTGCCAACAACGCATACTGGGGACTGGAAAGAAGCTACATGTTGTAGCATTCCCCAACTGAACACAGGGGGCCAAAATGCATTCCACACAGGGTGAGAGGATTGTGTGTGACTGTTGTTGTTGTTTTCTTTGTTGTTTTTGTATTTTGTGTTGGTTTTGATATTACTCTGGCAGCTACAAATATTTATAATGGGTAATTTTGCAAAAATGTCTGCAAATCAACAAGTAAACAGTCATGATACTTGTTTGTAAGTGGAACAGATTTCTGGGTTCTGGGGACATGGACCCAGTGGTGCTGGCAGATGCACTGAACAGCCATCATTCCTGCAGTTGTTACACTTGGATTCATCACCGTGTGGGTAGAATGCAGGTGGCCGAGTCATTGTTTGCTTGTTTTCAGTTTGACAGATTTTGGTGCTAAAGTCACTCAGATGAAAGCATGCGCATGTCTGCAGTCAAATGGCAATTACATTGTTGTTTGTTTTTTAATCACAAGGTCTGCGAGCCTTCACAAATTCTGTCAAATGAAGCCCTACTGTCGTACGACATAATTTTAACAGAACTGCAAAGATGACTCAAAACACAGCACCTGTCCCATTCTGTTTTTTTTTTCCCTTAGTTTTTTAAATGCACCTTTGGCCATGTAAACAGCAAATCAAATGGACCATACATCTCGTCATCTGTTCAGTAAAGAGCAAACTACACAGATCTTTGCTGTTAGTTCAGATTTCCCTTTTGGCTTCAGCAAAGCAGTGGATATCAATCATGCATCCTATATATATACAGAGAGGGAGAGAATCAGAGTGCAAGAACAAAGGGAAAGAACTAGATTTCACCTTTGTAAAAAGTGAAACTGTAAACATTCTAATTTCTAGTTACAAAAGTAAGAAAACATCTAAATAACAACTACCAAAATCAATTTAATCATATAAAAAATGTCACTGATGGTTCTGTTTGGGATTCATTAGACAGTAGAGCAGGATTTGTCATTCCTGATTTAAAAGTGCAAAAGTCATTTTACTTAGGGAAGGGTTTCTCCACATATTCACACTGGAGTTATATGCAATATAAATGGCATTAAATTGCCTATAATATATGACTAAGTGCCAAAAGGTATGTCTGCAAGGGGTGACTTGGTTTTTCAACAGGGTAACAATGCTGTAATTACAAGCCAACTACATGGAAAGCCTATCAGAAAGGATATTGAGTGCAATACCCCTGGACCTAAGTACATACTAGCTCATGTGTGCTTATTTTTACAGCTGAGGAGAAAGTTTAATGTTGTACTGTCAAGTCATGACTTTGTTGTAAACTGATGTTTGACATTTTGTGATTCTGTAGTAAATGGGATTTTTTTAATGCTTTTTTTTTTTTTTTTTTAGCAAAAAGAATCAAAACCTGTTGGATATAATACAAGAACACTGTATTTGCAAATTGGGAAAAATATGAAGCGAGCTGAAACTTTTGTTTGGTGTTTATTATTGATTTTTAACATTGTATACTGGGAACATTTGACACAGTTACTTCCCTTCACAAGGGATTTCATAGCGAAAGGGCAGCATCTGGTCTGGGGCCAAGTGGGTTAAGCACAAGTCAGCTTTTTTTACAAATCTCTCCCTGATGACAAATACAGCAAGAAAAGGACAGAGAAGGAGAGAAAGAGAAAAAGAGGAACTGGCTTACATGGATGGATGCAGGTCATCCAGCATCTTGGAGTAGTCATCCAACTGAAGGTGGGCATCCTGCATCTCCTCTCTCTCTCCCTTGCGGTCAGCCAGGAAACTGGTCAGACAAAACAGCTCATCTTCTCGTCGTGCCTTCTGCTTGGCTGGCTCACCCCCTGCACTCTCACTCTCAGTGCTCTCTGCTTTCCTCTTCTCCGCAAAAGCTGCTGGCTTGCCTGGCAGTGTGTCTCCTCTTCCTTCTTCACCATTGGCATCGCTGCTTGCCGGCACTGAAAAGAAACCAGCATTGATTTAGATTTTGAGAACAATATTGGGAGCACCTTAACTACGTTATAATCTATGGATTGTTTTCACTTTTGAGTCAAATTTCTGGGGGTGTACAAAAATGTAGTTTAGTATATGCTGGCTCTGGGCAGCAAGGCATCTTTAACTACAATAATGTAATGGATGCTGGCTGTGGGCAGCAAAGCATCTTTAATTATAATTTAATAAAATTAATGGATGCTAGCTGTGGGCAGCAAGGCATCTTTAACTATAAATAGTATCATGATTTAATCAAATTAATGGATGCTGGCTATAGTTAAACATGAAACTGAAAACATTACAACAAAACACAACCTAATTTAATAATGCATTGAATATTTTAATAATAAGTTAGCATTTTAAAACCTCTTTTGCTTATTCTTCGATTTTCCAGTGTTATAATTTAAATGGCCATAATCAATGTGTGATTGTTCTGCAGCTGTTTTGGGGATCTGGCCCTTTAAAAAAAAAAAAAAAATGCCCCCCCCCCCCCCCCTAATTACCAAAACTAATTTAAAGAAAACAGCACACAGAACATTTTATAAGTGATCCAGAGGTAAACATGACAAATGCTCCATTCCAACAAGAGTTTCAAATACTGAGCTAATTATACAGTACGGCTCAGATGATGCTACTGTAATTCAATGTAGTAAAGGACAAGAATGGTGAAGATGCTGGTACAATTACAATGGCAGCTTTGTGTTTTTATGCCTAATAACGACCTTTCAGTTTCACAGACCACTAGACCGCAGGCATAAAAACTGACAAATCACATCAAGAATCTGGGCCTGCCATGCCCTGCACTTAAACTAAAATGCATGCAAAATCCGGACACATGACCCCACCCCCTGTCTTCTACCACACCATACTAAAGGTATGTCACAGTGTCAGTGTCATGCTCTCAGAATAGTCTGATTTGGGTATATATTTTACTTTTTTTAAGCACCTTAAATTACTGCTTTCACAGTTTCAGTCATTTCAAATCCAGTTGTTGCCCACTTTAACTTTTGAATGGCACTTACTGTAACTGGAGTGGTATGCCATTTAGCACTGGGAAGCAATGTCTATTTCACCTTTTTCAGACTGACCAAGCAGAACTTTCAGTTTCAGTGAAACTGTGATTCCTTTAGAATCCTTAATTTTGCTTTGCAAGTTTGTAATTGTATCACTTAAAACACATTTGGTTAACTACTGATTCAGGACTGTTGGGGGCATAAATTTAATGTGCATGGTTAGGTACCACACTGTTCATGTTACACCAAATTACTAACGATACACTGCCATAAAATTAGAAATGCACTACTTCGTTCAACTAGTACACAGTAGTAGTAGTACTTCATTACAAACTCCAAGCACTGGTTTACGACATCCTTCCTTCGACCACTACCGTATTTAGTTACGCCATTGGGTCCAGAAATTGTCAGCTAACGAGCAGTTTTTTGTTGGTGCTCAAACAGTATAAGTTTGTTACAAACAACTCAGGTTATATCTGACGTTTGCTTTATAACTAACCATGTTGGTTACGCCAGCTCGGAGTGTGACTTTATTAGTCAGTGAGGGGGAATGGCTTTCCATTTTAATGATTTAATCATTTATAAAGCATGTGCGACCCAAAAATGAACAACTAACTGAACTATGGACAATGGATGTGAAATGAGACAATTTTAGACACTAATCTGAAACAAGTGCCCGCGAAAGAATTTATGTTTCATAAGTTTATAGGACCAGAACAGCGGAACTATCCCTGTGTCACTGTCAGTCGCGAACGCCATGCACTTGTAGTTAATAAAGTTGTCGGAAAAGAACGAAGGAACGATCTCAGGAAATCTATTGCACGCAAAGAGCCAGAAACATTTGCATCAACACTTTTCGTCAGGATACTTCGGTAACCTTTCTGGAGATCGTCTGTGGGGTCTGGCAAATCCCCAAACAGGTCCATGATCGCAGAAGCCTCCGCAAAGTTAGTTCAATGCAGTCTGGAAGCGCCGGGGCATTGCAGAGTGTGCACAGGAACTGATGACGCATGCAGTAGCAGGCCTCTCAGGAAAGATAACTCGTGTGGAGAGAGCTTTTGGTACTATCTAGTGATCTTTCCTGCGTCCGTATTCTGCTGCTCCGAACTATACTGCAGTTTAAAAGAAACCCACACACTTTGTTTTGTCCAGTTAATCAGGCATGGCTGGTTGTTGAATTGTATGAACGATCCCGACACTTTATTGTGTGCAGTTAATCCTTTTGGTCCATTTGCTTTCGTCACTTTCTCAATCAGTCTCTTCAGAAGAAGCGGGGAAACATCCGCTAATTTTTACCGCGTATTTTTAAGGTTGCGCGCGCGTGTAAGTGTGTGTGCGCGCACAGGCGTGTCTGTGTGCGCGCGCGGTATAAGCCCCTGTTCTATTTATGCTCTCTCTCTCTCTCTCTCTCTCTCTCTCTCTCTCTCTCTCTCTCTCTCTCTCTCTCTCTCTCTCTCTCTCTCTCTCTCTCTCTCTCTCTCTCTCCTTAGTTAATAGTAGTTTCCCTCATGGGCGAGGGCTGGATGTAAAGACCTGAGTCTTCTCCACTACCCTCGTAAAATAAGGTTTATTCATACATTCTCTCTCTTTCTCTCCATGTACACGCGCGCACACGCACACGCGAACACACATACGCACGCGCGCAAGTCATACACGCACGCGCTAAAATATTAATATCATCTTTATTACAAGTTCCTCTTATGCTCGCCATGTTGTTAATAATAGATGTTTGTGACGTATCAGTTTATGCACGAGTCAGACCGTAAAATACAAGTATTTTTGCTTGTTGCACGGCCCAACTGTTATGTTGTTAATGAATTGTTATATAAGAAATACATTTTGTTTAAACCAAATTGTGTGTGTGTTCTCGCGTCTTACTCACAGACACACGCACACCGGTCGTGCGCGCGCGCACGCACACACACACGTGACATGCACACAAAAACAAGCACACAAACAAACACGCAGTCTCAGTCACACAGATGAAGCGCGCGCGGGCACGCTTAAGACAATACAAGAATACCCGACACTTTTTACTTTTCTTTCTTTTTTCAATCGATTTGACGTGACAGAAACTGCAAAGCCGCGCGGCGACACATTTAAACCATTCTAGCCGGAGGACGTTAGGCAGATCTTCAAGCCACTGGCGATGTCGGGGTGGCCGTTGGTGTACGCGTGGTTGAATATATTAAACAGCTGGTTGTCGTGGTGGCGGAGGAAGTCCCGGACCTCGGCCTCTGAGCGACACTTGTGTCCACCGGGACAACTGTGACACAGGACTGGTGCGTGAGGAATGAGTTAAGGCAGGTTAGAAGACGATACTGGTAACTGTCAGAAGAGCTGGGACACGGGACAGGACAACTGGGACACAGGACTGGTGCGTGAGGAATTAGTTACGGTAGGTTAGAAGACGATAGTGGTAACATCAGGTCAGCTGGAACACAGGACAGGACAACTGGGACACAGGACTGGTGCGTGAGGAATGAGTTAAGGTAGGTTAGAAGATGATACTGGTAACCGTCAGGACAGCTGAGACACAGGACAGGACAACTGGGACACAGGACTGGTGCGTGAGGAATTAGTTAAGGTAGGTTAGAAGACGATACTGGTAACCGTCATGACAGCTGGGACACAGGACAAGACAAGTGGGACACGGGACATGGTGCATGAGGAGTGAGTTAAAGTAGGTGGGGAGACGACACTGCATGGTAACCTTCAGGACTACTGGGACACAGGACAGGACAAGTGGGACACGGGACATGGTGTGTGAGGAAGGAGTTACAGTAGATGGGGAGACGTCAGGACTACTGGGACGCAGGACATGGTGTGTGAGGAACGACTGAGCTTAAGTAAGTTAAAAGATCGATAACCGTCAGGACAATAGGATACGGAACACAGTACTGGTGGAACGGTACAAGTAGGTAGAGAGACGACACTGATAACCGTCAGAACAAGGTACCTGAGAAACGTGTCAATATAAAATAATGAATAATATAAGCAGCCGACACTGACAACG
>OY757555.1:11721545-11733791 GCA_963584105.1 Alviniconcha strummeri | reverse complement strand
ACACTATTTTGCTCTTTATAAATACTTTATTAATTATTATTACTAATGACCTTCGAGAGATCATTGATCTCAACAGGACGGGAAACTTAAAAAAAAATCTGAGTTCGCGGTTCACCATCTCGGGGTGTTCGAGTGGTGAAGACACTCGACTCGGGATAGAAAGGCTGCGGGTTCGGATACTAGACCGCGCAGTAACCTCTCAGTGCCCCCTCCGCCCCCCTCCCCTCAGTGCCCCCTCCGCCCCCCTCCACATACCCCCCAGATTTGGTTCGTAGTGTTCGAGGTAGTGTGAGCCCAACGTACAGAGTTTCCGATGACGTGAAGGGACAGAACCATGTTCTGTATGCGTCCTGCGTGCACGATGTTAGAGAACAGGGAAGTGCATCAGAGGGCCAGGACCCCCAGCAAAGTCCTGTGGAAACAAGTTCCATCAACCTTAGAGACGAACAAAGCAGGCCGCGCCACGCTGCTACAGTATTGTTGTTGTTGTTGTTGTTGTTGTTGTTGTTGTTGTTGTTCTTCTTCTTCTTCTTCTTCTTCTTCTTCTTCTTCTTCTTCTTCTTCTTCTTCTTCTTCTTCTTCTTCTTCTTCTTTCTTCTTCTTCTTCTTTCTTTGTTTGTTTGTTTTGTTTTGTTTTTTCACACAAAAAGGACAAGAACTCCCATCAAACAAGAAGAAGAAGACAGGCAACAACAACACAAACTATGATAAGAAATAGAGAGAGACAGAACTCGAACTCGAAAATTTTATTTGACAAGGATTGTAGTTTAGGTTCAGTCAAAAACCTGCCTAACAACTAGTCCTTGCTAAGCTACTGATGAGAGTAGATATCAAATTACAGGCATGAGAGAGAGAGAGAGAGAGAGAGAGAGAGAGAGAGAGAGAGAGAGAGAGAGAGAGAGAGAGAGAGAGAGAGAATCATATTAAACACCAAGTAACCCCAAGAGATATGTATTTGCGACAGCGAATAATATCAAACACCAAATAACCCAACTCACCCTAAAACCGCAGTAAAAAGGCTATCCCCAGAATCCTCTAGTTTTCCCCCCAGCCCCGCTGCCTTCCCCCCCCCCCCCCCCTCGAGCTCCCCCCGCCCCCACCCCCCTTCTTCCCACTCGTCCTCCTCCTCCAGGCACCCCGGGAAAAGACCTCTGACCTAGACATGTTCGTAGCAAGACGGAGGATACAAGACAGGCTGCCTAGAAAATGACATTACAACGGCAGGAGCCTTGCCTTTGAGTTGCCGGTCCTTCAGACGCATTGCTGGGGGAATGGAAGCTTTCTCCGGACTCTGAGGATCCCAAATCCCATCCTCCGCACGGTTTCAATGCAACCCTGAGCTTCTCTCAGCGACGAGAAGTCTATCCCCTCTTGTTATCCTGCGGTATTAGGGATGAGGGGTAAGGGGCAGGGTTTTGTGGGAAGACGAGGGTTTGATTGGATTGCGTCGCCATGTTTTACTTTGATGCGGTGGGGGGCTTATTTGTCTCCGCTCCAGCCATACAGCGCAATGTTTGCGTTTTGCGCGGATTAGGCTGAAAGTGATCCGGGCTGATTCACATAGATGACAGCAAAGAGACATGAAAGGATTCTCTGCGTGATTAAATATCAAAAGTGGATTTTATTTGCATGGGAAAATATAATATTCACAATATTCACATACCTCTCCCCCTCTCTACTCCTCCCCCCCCCCCACCCCCCACCACCCACGCACACACACCCCACCCTCCATCGTGTACCCACTGGCGACGAAGGTTTGGTGATTTCAGTGGATGCGTTGGTAGTTGGGGGGTAGGAAGAAACATTGTTTTAAAAAGGAACAAGAGGGAGACACAGCTGAGGAACAAAGCAAACAAGCAAACCAAACCAACCAACCAACCAACCAACCAACCAAACAAACAAAAACAAAAACAAATTTGAGACGGAAGAAGAGGTGGCACATTTAGGTTGTTGTTTTTTGTTTTTGTTTTTTGTACAGGGAGCTTTTAATGGCATTTTTCTTCCTCTCTCCAAAACAACGAACAACACATAGTTTCCAAGCAAACTTGCATCTTATTGTTTTGAATCGTTTTTGGACTTTGACTTTGTTTTGTGCTTAGTCAGATACGTTTTAATTAGACGACGCTGGCATTGCAGTCAAAGAGAAGTACCCACCGGGTGTTTAGATACTGATTAAAAACAAATCAGTAAAGAACATCACCAACTCAGCCACTGTTATCATGATCGTTGTCATCATCATCGTCTCCGAGAACATCAGCCTTTCTGGTTATTCAGCCCAACTACATTATCAAAGTTGGAAACCACGACGGAACATGAACAGCTACACTGGACTGATGGCCGCTGTCTCCGCTACAGGAACTGACTCTGTATTAACTTTCACAGACTTTACCTAGTCATGTTTTCCACACACACACACACACACACACACACACACACACACACACACACACACACACACACACACACACACATCACCACACACACACACACACACACACACACACACACACACACAACACACACACACACACACACAGCACAGACACACACTCACTCACACACGGACACACATACCATACACACACATGCGCTCACACACACACACACGCACACACACACACACGCACACACACACACACACACACACACACACACACACACACACACACACACACACACACACACACACACACACACTCTCGATGACGACGATAGAAAACATTAATAAGAGATGAAGGTGTAGGTAAACAATTGGACTTTTACACCCAGTCGACAATGATGGTATACTAACAAGAAGATACTTCAACAACGTTGGACCAACGAAGCAGTTTATTCGACAGGGAACTAAGTGGCTAATCAGGTGCACGTTGAACAAAGTCTGTCCACTCACAAGCGTTTGCGGAATGAGAAGATTGTCCAAACCGATTTAAGAGGAGCGTGAAAATAGTTCATGTCCATCTCTGCAGAACATCCACTTTGGCACGGTGTTCCCGGGGAGCTGAGCACTGGAAGAGCGCCCGAAGAGATTGTCCAGGAATCACCGTCGATAGGGAAATCGGCTTTATTCACGTCTCACACATGCACGTTCCGACCTGGCAGTCACGTGACCTTTCATGCGGGACAGTTGCCACTTCGCTTGCAGCCTCTTTTTTTTTTTTGCTGGAGACAAATGATTGTTGAACATCGTGCCAAAGTATTTACCCGCCGCTTGCTTGTGTGTGTTTATGCTTCGCGGAACGTCCAGCGTCTGCTACTTCGTTGTTTGTGTGCGTTGCGGTAATTAGATTTTTCTGCACATCATGTTTCGCTGAGCGACATAATTGTGACTCATGTCGGAGCCTACCCAGGTGGGGGAAAAAAGGGGGGAGCGGCAGAGTAGCAACTCACGATGTCTAGGTTCTTTGACTGAAGGAACAGATGCAATGCTTTTGTTTGTTTAGAATTAGATCCAATGTCCGAAAAGCCTAGGACAGGTTCTCCCTCAGATAATGCGTTTGGTAGGCGCCCTAGTGTGTCTCGGATGTTACACAGTTTTAGTCGTACTTCAGAAACTCTGGAACTGTTTAAAACATAAGGTGCTTTCGGGAAAACGTCCGACGAATAGAGCAGATTATAAGTTTTCCTAAGCACTCGATCGCACGCTGAAGGTCAGACTCAAATTCACTCATTACTTCTGCCTACTCTGTGCTAGTCTAACTCTTTCACAGGCATTGGATGCTGTAATTTATTTATGTTGATTTTGCTGCTGACGCCTTCACTGACTGGCTGATGATTTTCAGGGCATGGGAGGTGGAGAGAGACCGGCCGGTGTGTGTGTGTGGGGGGGGGGGGGAGGGGACGAGGGGTTTGCGAGATTGTGTTTGTGTGTGTGTCTTTGTGTGTGTGTGGATGCAGGGGAGGGGGAGGGATAGAGTGAGATATGTAATGCATTATTAAATAAGGTTGTGTATTTTTGTAAAGTTTCATGCATCGTGCCTTGAGCCTCACACATGTATTGTCACAAAGGGATTCTGCGCGTAATTTATTATAATTAAACTCCAAGCACCTGTTTACATCTTTCCTCCAACCATTGCCATAATTTATTCCGTCATAGGCCGTGTTCGAAAACTGTCAACTGACTGCCAGTATTTCGTTAGAGCTCAGGTGGCAGTGAGTCTGAAATAGACATCTCAGATTATATCAGGTATTTTCTTTGCAACCCGTAACAGTGCATACGCAAGTACAGACAAGTCAAAATTGTAGAAATCGAGACGGAACATCTGCTTCTTCTTCTTCTTCTTCTTCTTCTTCTTCTCTCTCTCTCTCTCTCTCTCTCTCTCTCTCTTCTCTCTCTCTCTCTCTCTCTCTCTCTCTTTTTTTTTTTTTTTTACCAGGGGGCGGACGCGTCCGATACTTAAGTGCGTACTTCGACGATGTGTGGAGTCCAAGTCTAAGTACTCAAACTTTTCGCAAACTTCACCGAGAGCGTCGACAACGTGAGACTTTTATGAGCAGTTTCGGCAGACAGACGCGCGGAAACGAGGAGTGCCCCTTCAGTGGGGTAACTAACTGTGGCAGAGTTTGGAGGAAGGGTGCCGGAAAGCGAGGCGTGGAGAGGGACTCCGGCTCTTCAGGACCCTTATTTAATGACTTGTTTAGCGCCGGCTGGTCGCCGGAAAAAACATTGTGGGGACGGCCACTGCAGGAGATGGGAGAGAGAGGGGAGCGAGGCGGATGTCGAGGGGACAGCTACACTGTAACTGTCGGAATGGTTTTGTAGTACGATGGTGGGCAGCGATGATGTGAACTAGCACACACACACACACACACACACACACACACACACACACACACACACACACACACACTGGAACGATCCCCCTCCCTCCACTCACCCCGCCTGACACTTGTGAGTGTGTAGGAGTGGAGGCAGAGAGAGAGAGAGAGAGAGAGAGAGAGAGAGAGAGAGAGAGAGAGAGAGAGAGAGAGTGTGTGTGTGTGTGTGTGTGTGTGTGTGTGTGTGTGTGTGTGTGTGTGTGTGTGTGTGTGTGTGTGTGTGCTGGGGGGAGGGAATGGGGCGGAGATGTCACAAGCGTTCATGATTCAGACTTTGCCAGAGAAAAACAAAAACAGCGAGCCCCGGGGGGGGGGGGGTGGGGGGGGGGGGATTCGAACCAAGGTCTGTCGGCTAAGCAGCTGAGCGCCTTACCGCTGGGCCAGTCCCGTTTTGAAGACCGGTGCAGTGCTGGCGCACCAGAGTGTGCGTGCCTGCAGCCTATTTCCGCACAAGTCCAAATCTTCCCCTGGCTTCCTCGGCCCAGCACGTGTCACCCGGAGCGGAATTCATCCCTTGGATCTTGTCCACGCCACAACCTGATCAGCTTTTTGACTCTCAGCCATGGGGCACAGCCGTTTTGACTTGACCGCAGCCCGCTGCGCTGACCGGACGTTCGCAACGTGCAGACCGTTGGGTGGTCAGGCAGGCATAAAAAACACAAACCCGGACCCTTTGAAGGATGCGAAAGGTACCTCGCGCGGAGCCTGGCACTTCGAGCACGTGTTGCTCCAGTCGCCTCCAGTCTGCCTCCCACGAGCTTTCACCCACAAGTCAAGACGAGTAGCGCGACTGGCCTGCATGTACACCGTGTTGATTAATACCTGTCGGATCAGATTAGCAGAAGGGTGCGAGCACTGGGGGAACAGAAACAAAACGGACGATGCGGCTTGGGAATGATGCACGTGAAGCCAGGGGTTCATTCATTCACTGCAGGTTTTTAGCCGCTGGACTGGAAAAGTTGCAGTAACATACTCTCATGCTGCAGGCTGCTTAGCAGGAAACGAAGGCTCTTTCCACCGCTCATCACTGCGCTGTCACCGTTGACAGTTATTCAGCCTGGTGTGCGCATCGCCGGAGGAGAGACTGACTTACTGACTGAACTTTATTACGTAAGGATAAAGGTTTAGGCATGAGTTCCTGTTTGACAACACAACCTGTCCTTGATACAATTACAACCACTGAAACGGTACAACAAAACTGAGTAATAATAAAACACTGAAATGCAGAGAGAAGGTAAGATCAAACTTAACACAACAATGCAACACAACACCTTTAAAAAAAAAAAACAATCATTAAAAAAATCATAATGAACGCTTTTTAGACGGCGTGACAGAGAGAGAGAATTAATGACATAAGCCAACGGCCCTAATCAAGATACGGGTTACACAATTATTACTACGGATATGTAATTTATAGGTTTGTAACTTGAGAGAGATAGAGGGAGAGAGAATGTGTGTGTGTGTGGGGGGGGGGGGGGATGGGGGATGGAGGGAGAGAGAATATGAACTAGTTTCCAGGTAACTGACTAGACCAATCCGACTAAATAACACGGTCCCCTTAAAAAGAAAGAGAACTGAGCTCTCGTTTGAAAGATGCCAAGGCGGGAGCTTCAGCTGCATCAGTCAGCACCTATTGTTCCAGAATGGGGCTGTTCAGGAACAAAAGCTGCCGTTGACACTGTCTGTTCTGGTGGAAAGTTGTTGAAACTCAGTTTAATGTGATTAGACCTGCTTCTGGTCAATGCTTGATGTGTCCTAAGTGTTGAACCGTGCTTCACAAAGCGATCAGTGGATAGGCAGCAACCGCTGCTTTTGGGGATGTTGCACGAGTAATGCGATGTTGAACTGAATGGATCATTTTATTTGCTTTGCGCGTTGCTGCTGCTGATGCTATACAGCTGTGGCAGTAAGGCAGTTCCTCAGAGTCAGAACATGCGGGGGAAGGCTATTCTTTATCGGCTCCTCGTGGTAAGTGTTTCCAGTAATGCACAAATACTCCGTAGGTTCGGTAACTCGAAACTCCGTAGGTTCGGTAACTCTCCCCCCCTTCCCTCCTCCCGCTTAACAACCAATATCTAAGCATCGCCTCTAACTCCTCAGCCCCCCCCCCCCTCTCCCTCCTCCCCACCTCACCTTCTCCCGGCATCTCTCTGGAATGCAGGTACCCCGGCGCATGACTCCATTCAAACCCGATACCGTAAAACATGCTTTTGGTGTTGCCAGAGGGAGAGAGAACAGAGACAAAGAAAATATAATCAATATGACTATAGAGGAGCGGTGTTGTTGGCTGTGAGCGCTCACTGTAAGGTAGCCTGTGCGCGGTTGATGAGGGAACGGGGAGGAGGGGAAAGGGGGGGGGGGGGGGGCGAGTGTGGAGGGGGCTGGGGGGAAGGGCGAAGGCCGGAAAGAGAAGCGATATTGGGGCTTCTACCGTTGGAGGTAAATCATTATAAGGAAATCGTTAGGAGTTTCAAGAAGGCATTAGGACGCACTTAGTTTTCAATAAATAGATTTATAGGGAGCTAAATGGTCTCTAAAAAACACTCCGGCTAGAAAACACGGAAAAGCACTGCCGGGAATGGCCAGCAGGCGAAACAGAGTCAGAGATCAAGCTTTTCATTCATGAAACAGCACATCACAAGATGTGACAGTGTACACTGATATAGGCTCATTCATTAAAGACCAGTCAGGGTGGGGTGAGGACATACTCTTACTACGACTTACCGGTAAATGAAAGAACTCTGCAAAGTCCTGAGGTAACCCTGTGCGTTTGATGGGACGTTAAAACCCAAGAACTGTCTAACTAACCAACTAACTAACTAACTAACTTAGGACGTGAAACGAGCGAACGGGAAGAAAGAAAGAAGAAAAAAAGAAAAAAAGTTCAGAATATTCTCTTTCCTGTACTTCTCGCTTTTCAGTCAATCTGCCCCCGCCCCCACCTCCATCACCCCTCCTCCCTCCCGCTCACCCTTCTGTCTCCCCTGCCCTTCCCAATCCACCACCCCACCTCCCCCATCGCCGACACCCCCAGAGCATACACAGGGTCGCTGGAAGTGTGGAGCGACTGTCGACCCCCAGACTCATCATCAAGCCAAACCATCAAGGACTCGATCTACTTATAAAGCTGTCCGTCTAAACCCACGTCACTTCCCGGAACTGGCCGCGGCTCCACGGTCTGCGTGCCTCTGACAATCCGATCGCCACTTTCCTCCTCCTACCCACGGCTGCCACCCAAACAAAAAACTCCACACGAACCGGAGAGCTATCGAGGCGGAGGAAAAGTTTGGGGGCTTTGACAGAAAAATGCGGGCTCGTGTCTTACTCGGTCCCTCCCAGCGTGATCGAACTCCAATCGTCACAGACCGGTACTTCGATCTTTTCCGGTCGCGGCTTCTTTGATCCGCACCGCGTCGGGGTTTTGCTTGATTCGTTCCCCAAGAGTGAAAAAAGAAAAAAAGAAAAAAAAAAAAGGCTTTCGGATTCGGTTTCCTTTCGCTTACCTCGTTCACGGTTCGCGTCTGTTTCTCGTGAGACTGTTTGGGTTCTCGGTCGGTTGTGGCGGCCACAGGAAAAGGGAGAGAATGTAGCCTGTGTGCATTGGCCGTTCATATCTGTCCCGATGTGTTGTTGTTTTGTTGGTTATGCATGCTGTCGTTACGCTGGAACTGTGACAGCGAGCAGTAGTGACATTATAATGGTACTGTCTGCTTTTCGGTACAGTATTCCATTTGGTGGTAGTAGTAGTAGTAGCAGCAGTAGTAGTAGTAGTAGTAGTAAATGCATTTCTAATGCGCCGAATCCCTCTATGATTATATATGTGAGAGGCTGAAAGCGCTATACATGAAACATTACAACAATACACAACCTAATTTAGTAATACATTAATATCTTAATCTGTCCCTCCCCTTCCCCTTCATCTACACTCCCACCAAGCACCCCCACTCACACGCACACACGCGCGCGCGCGCGCGCGCGCACACACACACACACACACACACACACACACAAACACACAAACACTGCACGAATACGTGTTTTGGTAGATTCATACAAACAGGAGTTAGAACTCTATCTGGTCGTCAGTTTAGTAAACGGGGGGAATCCGATGAGGATTTTAGACAAGAGTCTATGAACAGAAGCGTGCGCTTAGAATAGTCTCTATGCACAAGATTCTGCGCTTTACAAATACTTTAATTATTATTACGTGTTTTGAAGTAATGTAAAGGAATTCTGAATGTGTGATTCATCCTGAAGTGCACTTATGCGGTTGACGGAATGTTAAAACCCAAGAACAAACTATAACAGAAGTCTACCTCTCCCCAACCCCAAACTCCAAGCACTGGTTTACGGCTTCTTTTGGAGGAAAGTGCCGGAAAGCGATGCTCGGGGTGTGGGCCCCCACCCTTCCCAACAACACGTGGTCTCCGCGCAATAAGGATTCTCTCCCTTCTCCTGTGAATCTGGCCACACTTTTTGTAGTATTCGTCTGACGGTCGGTTTCTCTCCAGACCTCTCTATTAGTCTGAGGCCGTCTCTCCAAATTTCTCTATTAGTCTCAGGTTCTTCTCCAGACTTTTCTATTAGTCTGGGGTTTCTGTCTCTTAAGTCTGGCCTCACTTTAGCTGTTGTTTAGCGCTGTAACTGATCTAAGGCTTTAAAAACCAAGGTGATATGAGGCCTTCGTCCTTCATCTTTTATAAGGAACATCCACGGCCGTCCCTTTGACTGCTTTACGACTACCATGTGTTATCTGTGTGTTTCTATGCCATGGCTTTACGACTGCCATGTGTTATCTGTGTGTTTCTATGCCATGGCTTTACGATTACCATGTGTTATCTGTGTGTTTCTATGCCATGGCTTTACGACTGCCATGTGTTATCTGTGTGTTTCTATGCCATGGCTTTACGACTGCCATGTGTTATCTGTGTGTTTCTATGCCATGGCTTTACGACTGCCATGTGTTATCTGTGTGTTTCTATGCCATGGCTTTACGACTACCATGTGTTATCTGTGTGTTTCTATGCCATGGCCATTAGGCCTTCTCTTATCGACAGGTGGAGATGGGATCTTTAACGCGCGCAACGGTTTTAGTGAGTTCTGGTCAGTTCAATTTAGTTCTAGGTAGTATCTGTGCGCTCGGAAAAGCCCATATGCGCTCCACCCCGTCTCTCAGAAGTTTCCCCAACGGAGCAGTGCCAATGCTTGTCTGACTGGCGACGGCCCTTTCTAAGAAGATCGGAGTCAAGCGAAGCATCCACGCCTCTCTTCTCCATGCGATCGATGGTGTGGTCGCTTTCACAGACAAGGTCGACTGTACGAATCCAAACGTGTTGGAAGGACTGGAAAGGACCGGTCCTTAGCCCTTTATGTCCAGGAGTCGAACCCTGGCTACTGGACTGACAAGATCCAAACACAGAAAAGGTTTAAAAGAAGGCTATTTATTAGGGAAAGAAGACTGAGGTTGTACCTCTGGTGGAGTTTATGTACCTTGCATTTTACACGCATGCCAGGTGAGAGTTACCGTAGGCGACTCAAGTCTTAATTGTACTGGTGCTGCGTATTATTTCGAGTGTTATTTTTTTAACTTTTTTTCTTTTTTTTTCTTTTTTTCCTTGTGTTGATTCTGCTATTTTTATTAGGACAGGAGGCACTTGCGAATTTTCTGGGTAATTATATCCGTCCCGATTTTTTTTCTTCTGTTGGTCGTGTACTCTGTCGTCATGTAGGACTTATGACAGCGAGCAATATCGAGGTTATGAAAGAACGGGCGAGACCAGCAGCGAAACCTTGGCCACTGGACTGACCGTTCTGCGACTTGGCCAACCGGCCACGAACCCCCGTCTTCGTGGATTTGCTGATTTCAAACTGGGTCATGCTGCGACACGGATGGTCGTTGAGTCTGCCGATGCCTCAACAAGGTTGGCCTTGGGTCAGCATAACGAAGGATTCTGTGCTGACTTCTATGCCCCGCCTCTTGCCTCACAAGCGTTCGATCAGTCATCGTGTGGGGCACACTCCGAGAACCGCTTTCCGGCAGAAGGAAGGATGTCGTAAACCGGTGCTTGGAGTTTGCGTGTGGGGCTGTGCTGACTGGTCGAATGTGCGATAATCTGAGCCTGAGGCAGCACTTAGATGAACATAATTTCGACGCTTATTGGATTGCAGCTAATAATTATAATTATTTCGTCATCAGTGAACCTTTTGTGTTGAGTCATGGTTCTTTAACTGTGCTATTTGGCACAAAGTTAAGCCATACTTTGGGAATTTCTTCAGGTCGAAGATTTTTAAGTACTGTTTCTACAATTCAGCCATGCTACAAGGGGAAACAAATTTGAAACAAAGACGACTGCCAGAATTTCAGAAGGGAAACGTTTCTCTAGCCATGGATCTACTTTTCGTGTATAACTAAATTTTCGCGTAGTATACTTACCCGTGCACGTAGCTATAATTATAGACGTTCTACGGCTGGAGCATCTGGCTGCGTGTGTCTTTTCTCCGCTCTTTTACGTTT
The DNA here is from genome assembly GCA_963584105.1 of Alviniconcha strummeri. NCBI lineage: Eukaryota > Metazoa > Mollusca > Gastropoda > Provannidae > Alviniconcha > Alviniconcha strummeri. The sequence continues at coordinate 11,722,462 of OY757555.1, read as the reverse complement.
CTTCTGCTATCGGATTCGCCTTCCTCCCTAGATACCCTCCTCGATCAGCCACTGTGTGGCGTTTCGGTAGTCTGCGTGAGTTGATCCGAAGAGTGCCGTCTCTTTTGCTTGTCTCTTTTCTGCTGCCGCCACTCCTTTGCAAATCTTGTTTGGGAGAGATTGTGGGCACGGATGGAGGGGTGGAGATAATTGTGGGTAAGGGTGGAAGGCTGGCTTGACAACTATCTTTTTCGGTTGTAAGTCCCGAGTTCCTGTCAGTTCGTTGAGAGAGAAAGAGAGGGGGAGAGAGACAGACAGACAGACAGACAGACAGACAGACAGACAGACAGACAGACACAGAGACAGAGAGACGGAGAGAGACAGAAAGACAGAGACAGACAGACAGAGACAGAGAGGCAGAGACACACAGAGACAGAGACAGAGAGAGAGAGACAGACAGAGAAAAGACAGACAGAGGTAGAGAGAGAGGGAGAGGGCTTCAGATGGTCCATATGAATTGTCACTGGTTATTTAGCAATTCCTCATTTGAATCACAGATGAGAGCTTGCTTGACTGTTCGTGAAGCACGGCACTTTCATGTTGGAAGAAGACCTGTGTTGGCAGACAGGCAGATGGAACTAAGCTGGGAAAGCAAATATTTGACAGGCAAAATTCCTGGCCGTAGGCAAAGCACCCAAAGCGATATTCTGACATGATCCAGGCTTAGAGGAGGGAACCTCGGATAGCTCCTGGTTCTCAACAGAGGGATCGTAATTTCTGCGTATGTGTGCCCCTGTTCTTTATTCTTTCTCTCTTCCTAGTAATGGTAATACTGCAGACGCCCGATCATTGAGGAACAAACTCTACGACGAAGCTTAATCAAACAGAATCGTTCAGTCAAGTGACGTAGGAGTTTCTCAGTGTAGAATCAAACTGAA
>OY757555.1:11704018-11716345 GCA_963584105.1 Alviniconcha strummeri | reverse complement strand
TATCCTGTTCTGATAATGACAGAACAACTGTCCCGTTCTGATAAAGACAGTGCAAATGTCCCGTTCTGATAAAGACAGTGCAACTGTCCCGTTCTGATAATGACAGTGTAAATGTCCCGTTCTGATAAAGACAGTGCAAGTGCCCTGCTATGATAAAGACAGTGCAGGTGTCCCGTTGCAGAGTGCACATGGAGAAGGAACCGACGGGGGCGGTGCTCAGCGTGGAAGCCAAGTTCTGCAAGAGCAGTGACCCGGATGATTGTCTGGTCAAGGTGCAGGTGCTGGACCGTGCACTCATGCCGCTGCCCGTGTGTGGACCGGACGGCTCCGTCTTCTTCCCCAAAGGTCAGTGTGGACCTGATGGCTCCCTCTTCTTCCTTTAAGGTCAATGTAGACCTGACGGCTCCGTCTTCTTCCCCAAAGGTCGTCAGCCTGATGGCTCCCTCTTCTTCCCCAAAGGTCAGTGTCAATCTGATGGCTCCGTCTTCTTCCCCAAAGGTCAGTGTCGTCCTGATGGCTCCCTCTTCTTCTCCAAAGGTCAGTGTCAGCCTGGTGGCTCCCTTTTCTTCCCAAAGGTCAGTGTCAGCCTGGTGGCTCTCTTTTCTTCCCAAAGGTCAGTGTCAGCCTGGTGGCTCCTTTTTCTTCCCAAAGGTCAGTGTCAGCCTGGTGGCTCTCTTTTCTTCCCAAAGGTCCATCTCAGCATGGTGGCTCTCTTTTCTTCCCAAAGGTCAGTGTCAGCCTGGCGGCTCCTTTTTCTTCCCAAAGGTCAGTGTCACCCTGGTGGCTCCTTTTTTAACTTCCCTAAAGGTCCATGTCGGCCTGGCGGCCCCTTTTCTTTACCAGGCGTCAGTCCTATTTATTTTCAGCTGAAAGCATCGAAGTTATGGACATTAAGCGTGTAATTGCTTCCTCAGATCCTGACGGTGGGTGTTCCCATTTTGCACGTATGATTTTGTTTATGAAGATGCTGAGCCTTGTATCTTTTGTATTATTTGTCAGCATACTAACTCCTGTTTTATCTCTATCCCCTTTGCCCCCCCCCACACACACTCACACACACACACACACACACACACACACACACACACACACACACACACACACACACACACACACACACACACACACACACACACACACACACACACACGCGCGCGCGCGCGCGCGCAACCGTCCCACATTATCCTGAAGGTAATTCTTTCGGGTTGGCAAAAAACTAAAATCCAATTCCTGAGTATCTATCATTTGCTCTCGTTTCTGTCTCATCGCCATCATTCATCCGGTGTTGGTTATCAGGAGACTCGTGATTCTCACATTCCAGTGGACCTTAAGATGATGCTGAAGAATCAAAAGGACAAGTTCAAGAGCAACGCCAAGGAGACGCTGAGGGACTCTGTGACCTACTTAGCTGACGCAGCTTTTGACGCCATTCCTTGTCTGGCCCCCGAGGTAAGTTGCTTTCGCTGAGCAGCTGCATCAACTGGGCTAACGCCCATCCTGGTATTTCATGGTTCGTGTCTGGCATAGTGTGGGGTCCTGGATTTCATTATGGTTCGGTGCTGCCCTTAGTCTGCTCATCTGGTTGGGATACAAATCAGGCATAGTATCCAGTGAAGGAATAAGGATATGAAACCATGCCAACATTCACGTTCTCGACAAGGACTGAGTAATGTGCTAAACAAACGAATGAAAATGAAGTCTTCGTGTGAAATATTTGTATTCACTTTCGGGTTCATCAGAGAAATGTTATACTAATGCAAGTTGCAGTTCATAAGCCGTCCCTGTGGACTTGCTTGTAATTGCTTGCAGTGTTTTCTTTGCGGATGATTGGCCGACAGGTGACATGCAAACGCCCCACTTCCTATACTAGCACATTTATAGGACAAAGTTTTCTTTGCTATATGGAAGAGGGGGTCGAAAGCATTTATCATACAAAACAACAAAGCGCCCTTGAAAAAATTCACAAAAACATTGAAGAAATTTCGGCCCAATGGGTCAGCAAATCATATGCGGCTCTCACACACGCACAAACAAAGCTCTGTTAGCACATTAAGAGAGCATTAATTTCAGCTCAGTTCCATTTTTTTCTGGGTGAATTTGTTCCTACATTATGAGGCCCATCACAAAGGAGTCGGGAAAACCGGGTCCAACTTTACTTGTTGCTGGGTCCTCAGGATGATTCGGATAACCTGCCTTGTGCACGTCCTGACGAAATGGGCGAAGAGTCCTTAACCCAAGCCCTGGAGTCACGTGGCCTTGACACGTCTGGCACGGAGCAGGAGAGAGTTGCCCGCCTTGAACTGGCCGATAGAAGTGAGTTACATCCCTTTCTTCATTGCCGTCGATGTTGTTCTTGCCTACGTGTTGTTTGTTCACTGTCTATTTGTTGACGATAAGATGGTCTTACAACTCCAGTTGTCTATTTTGTGCAGCATTTATTTTGTGTTACTGCTGTTGACGTTGTTCTTGCCTATTTGTTGTTTGTCCACTGTCTGTTTGTATGCGACAAAATGGTTTTACAACTCCAGTTGTCTGTCTTGTGTAGCCTGCACAGTGCCAGTGATCGGCAGGACTCTGACCCTACCTGCCATCTCGAATGCCAAGTTGGCCAAACAGGTCTACGTCAAACTGGACCCCAAATGCCTGGGCATTGAGGCCTGTCTGGACATTCCTCTCAACATTCCAGTGAGTCCATCCGATTTTCTTTTCTTTTCTTTTGTTTCGTTTATTTTAAAATTGTTTGGCTTTCATGAAAAATGTGACTCTGCACCGTGTAAAGATCCTTGTCGATCACGGAGACAGAAAAGATGGCCAGCATGCAGACTTACCGCTACTTGTTTTAGAGAGTTATGTTAATGTCAGATTATGCATGATGATGGTACTTACTTTTTATGTGTACTTATGTTCATGTATTATACTGTGAGTTATTTTACTGGTATTTTTTTTATGCAGTTGTAAGGCACATTTCTATGTTATTCATAGACAATAAAGATTCTGTTCTGCTCTGTTCTGAACTTATCTAGGCATGCCAGTTCCAGTGACAATGATCTTACTTAACGACCACAGTACAGAGTTAACTTAAACAGCTAAAAGCTCAAAGTTGTACTTTCTGTAGTAGTGTAAGCATTCAGTCAGTGAGAAACATACAGCTGTTAAGTGCAGGGACTACACCAGGCATATATTGCTTCTTATTATTACATATTCGAGGGAATGGTCTTGACACTTGTTGACTTAGACGCCATAACCCTGCCTTTTTCCAACAGAAAGAGTAGGAGTTGAGTGTCCATCTAGTCAGCAAGAATAAGCTTTTTTAACGCCCTGAATGCTCAAGAGTCCTAATCAGCTTTTAAAGGACAACCAGGCAATGGTCCGCTGAACACTGAACCAGATGCATGCTTCGCGTCTTAAACAGTCAATACAGAAGAAGAAGAAGAAGAAGAAGAAGAAGAAGAAGAAGAAGAAGAAGAAGAAGAAGAAGAAGAAGAAGAAGAAGAAGAAGAAGAAGAAGACTAGTTACAGTGTCTCATCTCGTGGAAGTCCGGAGCGCTTACAAAGGCCTGCGGATACGCTCATTTTATCACACACACACACACACACACACACACACACACACACACACACACACACACACACACACACACACACACACACACACACACACACACACACACACTCACACACACACTCACACACACACTCACACACACACACACACACACACACACACACACACACACGCACACACGCACGCACGCACGCACGCACGCACGCACGCACGCACGCACACACACACAGTCAAACAAAAACGCAAACACACACACACACAGTCAAACAAAAACGCAAACACACACACACACACACACACACACACACACACACACACAAAACACACACACACACACACACACACACACACACACACACACACACACACACTAGAAAGGTATACATTACCGGTGATGGGTTGTACAATGGGAAGGGAAACAAACGACGACAATTAGTATACAGAAGAGAAGAGGTGGGTTTTCAGCTTTGAATTAATAGACGAGGGTGAAGAAAAACGTCTGACAGAGAGAGAGGAAGAGAGTTCCAGATCATAGGTCCGATACATTGAAAGGACCCCCATACCCCACCCGCCCTCCGGGTCTTCCTGCCCATCCTAGAAACACGGAAGATATGGAAGATATGGAAAGTTTAGTCAGAGGCTATGCTCATCTCCCTCTCTTTTTCTTTTGTAGAAAATTGGACTGAACTACTCTCGGTCTGTTCACGCCTCGATGTCTCTGGACGCATGCATGCCCACTTTCAAGGTTCGCTTTGAGTCCTGTACTCACGAGATACTGCTCTTCAACTCCAGCATGGGTAGGTCTCTGTGTGGTGGGATGTGTGACTTGCATGTGTGTGTGTGCGTTTATGTGTGAGCATGAGAGAGAGAGAGAGAGAGAGAGAGAGAGAGAGAGAGTGAGAGAGAGAGAGAGAGAGAGAGAGAGAGAGAGAGAGAGAGAGAGAGAGAGTATTCGTATGTGTGTGCACCTGTGATAGAGAATGTGTGTTTGTGGTGTTGTAAGGTTGTGTGTCTATAGCCTGTTAATTATCCGAAGTGACCCTGTTAAGATCAAAAAACTAACTGTAACCACTTATGTTTTGGTTCTAGTTAATGGGAACACTTATCTTTGTCACTGGTTTGAAATCGGTTTGGATGAACAGTAGACTTGACATTTGCATGACTAACACAAAACATAACCATCATGCATTCTGTTTTTTTTTTTCTTGTTGGTTTTAGATCTGAGCAAAGAATTCCCTTTGTCTGACCTCTTCTCACTGAAGTAAGTACACTACTGCGCCGCTTTGCGTTGTTTTGTATTGTTTTGTTGATTGTTGCCAAAACTGTAGATGAAGATTATAAGATTGCAAGAATATTTATTTGCCAATAACATTATAATGTGTACAGGAATTTGTCTTGGTGATGTTCCATTCATTACAGTGCGCTTATAAATAGACACAATACTATAAGAATAATTTATGTATTTGCCTATGACATTAGAATGTGTACAGGAATTTGTCCTGTTGACGTTCCATTACTCACAGTGCGCTTATAAATAGACACAGTAATACTGTGTCAGTTAACAATGTATAAAGGTTGTTGAAGCTGCCGTGTTTGTGCTTTCTCCTTCTTCCTTTTTCATTTAAAGTCTTTCCACACTAGTGATATTAGACTGATCTTACGATTATCAGGATGACAGCATATGTCAGAAAGTTACACCAAACCAACAACTGTGCTTCCTGGTTTATGCCTATATGTTCAGTTATGATTACACGCAGAGGACAGTCAGTCTGCATGATGGCTGTTGGTTCGAGAAAGGTCATCTTCATTTATCTCAGTCTGATCAAATGAATGTACATATATTGCCGATGCCAGCAACAGGAGTAATTAAGGATTTGTGTTGGTAGTCTTCAATTTTGCGGAGATATTTAGATCCCCCCCCCCCCCCCCCCCGACTCTATCTTTTATTCACATGTACGTACTAGGTAAAAGTACTGAACCATCACTGGCTGTTACAATAAAGCCTAAACTCTTCTCTCTCTCTGGCGGAGATATTTAGATTTCCCACCCTCGCCCACAACGACTGTATCTTTTATTCACATGTACGTATTAGGTAAAAGTACCGAACCATCACTGGCTGTTACAATAAAGCCTAAACTCTTCTCTCTCTCTCTCTCTTTTTTAATGTGACGGTGTTTGCTTTTTAATACTCCATGAACACGATGAACTTCGACATGTGTCATCTTGGAATATGTTTCTCTGCTAGCTACAGAGTAAGGTGCCATACCGTCGTATGTATACAGTGGAATCATGACGAGCTTTGAAGCTATAATTTGCACACAATCTCACCTCAGGTGACAGATTTAGCTTCCAGTACTGTTTTTCTTTCCTCCAGAATTAAGCATTCGGAAACTTTGATTGACAAAATCGTCGTTGACGTCTTTGTTAATTAATAGTATTTACTGTCTTCATTAATTTGTTCCATTCAGAGCCAGCATCTACAAAACGGATGTTGACACGGCATACACAGTGGGACTGGGCATGCGCATACAGATGGACAGAGGGGCTGCCCCTCTTTTTGACGACATGATGATCAGCGGGTTTCAGGTTCCAATCCCTATCTGTAGTGACTTTGTGCTGCCAGGTGAGTTTATTTCAAATATTTGTTACCTGCCATGAAATATGTATGGCTGGTTATGTTAGAGCTACATTCATTCGTGTATTATAACAAGTGACCTCTTATACCCCAAAGCATTACTTAATTTTTCCACGGTCCTGTCTTTTTTTGTGTGATCTAGTATAGAAAAGCTGTGTGTGTAAAACTGTTTTGTGAATTTAAATGACTAGGTGAAACAAAAACAAAAAACAACAATAAAATAAACAAACCAACAAACAAAAACAAACAAACAAGCAAACAAACAGAAACACACGCACAAAACAGGTTTTCTAAATTATTAGAAAATGCCATTAAAAAGGTTTGATGGCTGCAGCAGCTATTCCTATGCCCCTTTTTTGTAAATGGTGGTTACCAAGCAGATTTCAGCCCAAACATACGAGTTATCGATTGTGACATTCAGGCTAAGCCAATCACTTATCATTTCGGACTTTTTACTGTCTTCTCCGAAAATGTTCAATAGCATCTTCTAGGTGTATGCATTATCAAAAGAGACATGTTTATTGGAGACTCAGACACATAAAACGTTCAAAAAATATTATTTATTATGACACAAGTACACAGTCTGCAAATTTTCAGGGTAATCCCCTTTGTCAAGCTACAAAACGACACCTAAACAACTGTTAAACGGTTAAAAACGATGACAAATTAGATAAGCGGTATAACGTACCTTTTTGTTTTGTTTTTTGGTTGAGCTGTTGTTTTCTTGCCCAGTGATTGGAATTATTATTATTATTGGAGACCACTTTGGGAAATCAAAGGTCTTTGGACAGGTGCAAGCTATATTATGGCTATATTATAGCTTGCACATGTCCGAAGACCTTTGATTTCCCAAAGTCATGTTATGATCTCAGGTTGGAGAAAATGTTTGCTCGAATCAAGCAGATTTGTAAAAAAAATCAAAAACAGTTCCTAGCGATCGCGAAGTATTGCTGCTGTTTTCTTTGCCGTCCAGACTCTCTCTCTCTCTCTCTCTCTCTCTCTCTCTCTCTCTCTCTCTCTCTCTCTCTCTCTCCCATCCTCTCTCTCTCTCTCTGTCTCTCTGATGAGACCAAGGGTCCTTGACCAAGTGGATATGCTACTAATGAAAATGTCAGCAGTGTGAATCACTTTTTATGAAAACACACCCACTTACAAATCAAGAAGGTTGTAAGTGAATTAATTCAGACCTTCTGGCTGTCTTGCAGTCACTTTCTCTCTCTGTCCTTCGGTTTCCTCGCGTTTGTCTGTGTCTCTAGGTTGTGTGAACAGTAATCAGTCATTGTATCGCTAGTTGTTTTTATGCTTTGCTGATGAGCAGGTAACGGATGACTGCTCAGTCTGTATTTTGTGTGGACGATAATCAGTCACCGTATCACCGCACGCTGATTTGTATTACTGATGAACAGGTAAAGGATCCCTACGGGAGGTCGCCCTGTCCATGGGAGACAAGCTGACAACAGGAGCTGTGCAGTTTTTCATGAAGGCGCTTAAACTGGATGTAAGCTGCATGGCCTGTTGTATGAATGTATCTGTTGAAACTGTTCTTTGTTGTCGTTGCTGTTTGTTTGTTTGCTTTGAAGCTGTTCAGAAATTACTGCGGGATTGCCAGACAGTCTGAAATTAAGACCAGCTTTAGGCCGTTGTTCCACGTGTTTTTGTTCCTTTCTGTATGTCGCTACAATGCCCCCGACAACACGTGACGACCACTCCTCCTCACACAGGTTTGATACAAATGGAAGCTGGCATCAGTGTTCTCTCTGTCTGTCAGTCAGTTTGTCTGTCTGTGAGTCATTCTGTCTGTGTGTCTTTTTGTTTTTCTCTCTGTCTGTATGTCTGTCTGTCTGTCTCTGTCTGTCTGTCTTTGTTTGTCTGTCTCTGTCTCTCTGTCTGTCTCTGTCTCTCTGTCTGTGTCTCTGTCTGTGTCTCTCTCTGGATTAATTTCTGAATCTCTCCAGTCGATCTGGTGATGTTTTTATGTCACCCTGTTATTCTTATGAATAATTCACTAACGTTAATTTTGCCTTCGCCCTACTTTGTAAGTTATGCGTGTTAGTGAGTAACAAAAGATGACTGCATGTGTAAGTTATGCCTGTTAGTGAGTAACAAAAGGCGACTGCATGTGATGTGATCCTGGTGACAGGAGTGTGATTTGCTTTTGTTTGCGTTGCCTTTTTACAGACAATCTTCAGCGAAGGGACTTGTGCTTCTCTGACACTTACTCCTACAGGTATGTTTAACACACACTCGTGCACGCGTTTACAATCAGACAGACAGACAGACACACGCACCGACACACACACACACACACACACACACACACACACACACACACACACACACACACACACACATATATATATCTATCTATCTATATATATCTATCTATATATATATCTGTATATCTATCTATATAGATGCAAACACACACGCATGCGAAATAAATGTATAATGCACACACATGCGTACACATATTGACACACATGCATGCACACACACACACACACACACACACACACACACACACACACACACACACACACACACACACACACACACACACACACACACACACACAATGTACTTGATGTTTCAGCTGACTGGCTTTTACCCAGAACAGATAACTAGCACTCCTATAAACATGCACGCTTCTTACTCTTCTCATGTTTCAGACTGCCCATGGACTATTGACGTCCAAAGGTACCTGCCCTCAGCCATCCGCGACAACGTGACCTGCGTGATGACCCCCAACTGCCTGGGCATCACGTGCTGCATGGATGTGGAGGTGGACCTGCCCCTGATGAAGCAGCCCCTGGAGTATCACATCCCCTTCCACCTCATCTTCAGCCCCTGTGACAACATGAAGATCGATCTGGCCTTCGGGTCCTACACCAGAGTGGAGCAGCTGCTCAACTATGAATTCGGTAAAAGACCATGCAGACTTTTTTTTTTTTTTTTCCTTTTCAGGGATGCCTAAGTCAGTGTAATGAATATTCCCTGGCATTGCAGGGCTGCTGAAGTCCGTGTGATAGATATTTCCTGTAACGATGTGATAGCTAAATATAATAATAATATAAGGAAATATTTATAAAATGCGAACCACTAATATACAAATAGACCTCTGCATGCTGTACAAAACCGAAGTGTATGCTACATCCACTTTGAGACCTCTCGAGACGGATACGACAATAACAATGACTAAAAGTAGCTCAAACCACTAGAAACTAAACAAGCAGGACCAGCATCACACACGCACACACACACACACACACACACACACACACACACACACACACACACACACACACACACACACACACACACACACACACACACACACACACACACACACACACAATACAGCACATCAGTCAACTAAAATGATTTGAGAACATGTTTCTGGTGCGGTGGGGGGTGGGGGTGGAGGGGGGGGGGGTAAGAATTTGCTAGCAGTATTAACTTTTAAACAGATGGGTCTTCAGTCCTATTTAAAATATTAAAACTTCGAATGTACGCTTGGGGGGGGGGGGGGGAGTGGGGGGGGGAATTGTACAGTAGACCAGTTGCAGAGGCAGCAGTCAATAGCCCCGTAATATTGTGATATGCAAATATCAAGACATCGGATACATGTCGAGAAGACGCAGCAGAACTGATCTTGTGGCGGCCGTCACCTAACCCAGATATTCGATCAGTGCTATAATGAAATCATCAGAAATCATTTGAAAAGCGACGAGTCGTAAGGACTTGATTAATGTTGAAACGAATGTTGAACTCGGCTTGAAATAATACTTCAAGCTGAGTTCAACATTCGTTTCAACATTAAGCGCTTTGTCGAAGTTGTTTTAATGTGTTTTGAAGTGTTTTTTGTTGTGGGAAGTTTTATTAATGTTCTTCGCCCCGATACAATCGTACTGGTTGGTCGTAAAGCATCAAATTACTTATTAACGTTATGTTCATTTCGCTGCTCAGGTAAACTCATGGAGTTGTCGATTGGCAAAGGGCAGTATGATGGCGATCCACCTCCCATTACCATCGGGTAAGTCAACAGGTTAAAGTCTTTTTCCCCCCTTCCTCTTGCCAAAGTTCCCATTGGGGAGCGGGGATAGCTCAGTGGTTAGAATGCCGAACTCGTGATCGAAAGGTCGCGGGTTCGAATCCCTGCTGGAACGGCGGGAGAATTTTCTTCTCCAGGGTCAACTTTCTGTGCTGACTCTTATTTCGGTATCCGTTCCTTCCACCCCCGTGTTACCGCAGTAGCACGTAAAAGACCCCGGTCATTCTGCCAAAAGCGCAGGTGGCAGGTTACAGCTAAACACGCATACACCTTACGTATGTGGCTTTGCATGAAGTGACACGGTGCATGGTTGTATGGTGTACACAGAACGCGCCGAGACTCACTCTCTCTGGCAGCAGATTCTTGTGGCACCAGCCATGCCAGCGCTGTAAGTACACCACTTCGGTGGATATTCAAAAAAGCGCTATAAAAGGCTATTCACTCATGTAGAATCACATGCGAGCGCAGTGACTCTGCTCGAGAGCGGAGAATAGCGCTATATAAAAAGCGATCAGTATATAAATGGTGTTTACATTGGTCAACAGGTGGAAATTATTTTGCTATTGAAGCTGACTGTCGTTGATTTGTTTAAAACATTCTTCCTAAGCCAACAGTGTAATGGTTTGGCAAATCTTTCGAGGATCTCTCTCTCTCTTCTTGTTTACAGTGGTTGTGTTTGCATGCACATGTTTATGAGCAAGCCCGCACGCATGTATGTGTGCTTGTGTGAATATTTTTGGAATGTGTGTTGCCACTCGTATCTCGAAAGGATCTCGTCAGATCTTTCACACTGTTTGGAACTTGCATTATTCAAGTCTGTTGTGAAACTCAGGTAATGTAGGTAAACGCTTTTACTGCCTCACAAATCCAAAGTGAGTCACTATAATTATATAGAGTGTGGTCGTTTACAACCCTGGCAAGAATTCGCCTCGCACCGCTGTATTTGCTGCCGTGCAGAACATACGTTGCGTTGTAATAGTTCCTGTGTTTAATGAAAACTTGAGAGGAATACTCTTAACTGTCACCTGGCAGTCTGGCGGTGGACCACTACCGCACCTTGGACCCTTATGACGAGGGCTTCCTGCTGGACCTCAATATACGGATCTGCATCCCCTTTGATGGCGAGAGCTTCTGCATCCCTGATGACAAGGGCATTGACGTCATGGCGGGCCAGAAGGTGCCAGTGTGTAGTCCTGCCAGCCTCGCAGAGATCAGAGGTAAGTGCATCTGCGAAGAAAAAATAAATAAAAAAGTAAATATATATCTGAAACAGGATAAAACCAGATGTGTCTTGTTTCTAGATATCATTTTCACCGTTTAACTGTTGTTTAAGTGTCGTTTTGTAGCTTGATAAAAGGAATTTCCTCGAAAATTCGCATCTTTGCGTTTTATCCTAATAAATAGCATTGTTTTGAATCTTTTATGTGTTTGCTATCTGTGAAGGTCTGGCGAAGAAAGGGTTAAACGCTGGATAGTGCATGTGTTTCATAATTATAGCTCTCTAACCGAGCAGTTTCAATTATCAAAACAGTGCTGTACGCTAAGTATTTTTGATATAATTATACGATTTTAAAATCTCACTTTTGTGCTTACAAACGTTCATAAACATAATTAATGGATTAATATTATAAGTATTTAATACAGTTTAACATCATCATGACCATCGCCAGCCAATATCTTCACCGTCACCATCATTATCAACACAGTCACACTACTTGTCTCAGATTTCAACCTGACAGCATTTCTGGATGAAGCCAAGCAGCCTCTGAACACCAAGTCTCTGACTCGCTCCATGACTCAGCTGCTGCTGAACAAGTTCGGTATCACGGACAACCTCAACGAGAACCCCTGTGATCCCTTACGAGCCCCCTACTCACCTGCCAGTGATGGGTGGAGGAATGGTATGCTACAAATGAATGATCATTATGTCCGGAATGTTCATTTGTCATCAGTTGTGCTGAACAGGTCAAGGGTTTTGTAATTGTCTGCTCGTCAAGGGTTTTGTAATTATCTGCTCGTCAAGGGTTTTGTAATTATCTGCTCATAGTACTTGCCACGGCTTCAGGGAGAAATTCT
>OY757555.1:11691441-11693818 GCA_963584105.1 Alviniconcha strummeri | reverse complement strand
TATACCGCGGACCAACTATCATTTCCTAGCTGCTCAACAAGAGCAGCACAAAAAAAGCCTAACCCTTAACGAAACATATTAGAGAGTTTTCTGGAGAAAAAAAAAGGCAGGAGAATGGACCATTAGCATAACAATGACAAGACAGAAAGAGCAGGAGGACTATAGGCAGAAAAAAAAAAAGAAAAAAAAAAAGAGAAAAAAAAGAGAGTAGATAGGAAAGGGGAATCAAACAACAGCCCTGGGATTCCAGACAGGAGGGGGATTCCAGACATCCCCGGCCTCCCTTCGGGGTTTGGCAAACGGCGATATTACACATACTTATATCAATACATCTTTTTTTTCAGCGACCCACACTCTGACATCGCCAGCGTCGCGCTGTGTTTGGGACGCAGTGTGCTGAACTGTGACATCATGCCGTGGGAGGAGGCGATGACGAACAGCACCACAGAAGGTCCAGCCAGCATCAGCCATCAGATTGACGATGGGGTCCCCGCCTGGGTCAGGCTGATGGCCGAAAACGGAGGTGTGTACTGAGTGACAATGTTGTTGACAGCCTGGAGGTGTGTGTGTGTGTGTGTGTGTGTGTGTGTGTGTGTGTGTGTGTGTGTGTGTGTGTGTGTGTGTGTGTGTGTGTGTGTGTGCGTGCGTGTGTGTGCGTGTGTGTGCGTGTGTGTGTGTGTGTGCGGGAGTGTATGTGTACCGACTTGTCAGATCCCACCTGTGACATGCTTGAGTGTCGTTTTGCAACCTGCATGTCTACCAACCTCTCTACCTTCCTGCCTCCTGCGTGCTCATACCAACATGCCTTCCCGTTTCCCACCTGTCTATACTTGTCTCTCAGTGTCCGCACAGTAAGTCAGCACATGCCTGAAGATGGCTGCAACATCTTCATTTGTTGGATAACAGACCAACAGTTATGTCTCCTTATCCTCATTGTTGACTGTGTTAATGTCCATTGCTTTGAGTCATTCTTTAGTCCATCTGCAGGTCACTCCATTACTTTCAGTAATTTGTCAGTATATCTGCAGGTCGCTCCATTAATATGAGTCATTCTTCAGTCTATCTGCAGGTCACTCCATTAATATGAGTCATTCTTCAGTCCATCTGCAGGTCATTCCACTAATATGAGTCATTCTTCAGTCCATCTGCAGGTCACTCCATTAATATGAGTCATTCTTCAGACCCTCTGCAGGTCACTCCATTACTTTCAGTAATGTGTCAGTCTATCTGCAGGTCACTCCATTACTTTCAGTAATTTGTCAGTCTATCTGCAGGTCACTCCATTACTTTCAGTAATTTGTCAGTCTATCTGCAGTCACTCCATTACTTTCAGTAATGTGTCAGTCTATCTGCAGGTCACTCCATTACTTTCAGTAATTTGTCAGTCTATCTGCAGTCACTCCATTACTTTCAGTAATTTGTCAGTCTATCTGCAGGTCACTCCATTACTTTGAGTAATTGTTTAGTCCATCTGCATGTCACCTCATTACTTTGAGTCATTTTTCAATCAGCCTGCAAGTCACTCCATGCAGTCCGTGGCTGCGGACAGCTCTCCACTTGTACTGTTCATCATGAGTGACCATGGTTGGTTGACCTTTGTTTCAGTGGAGCTGACGGCCGTGGGCCACGCCATGAGCCCCATTATTGTGGACACCTCCCCGCCTGTTGCTGGCACGGTGTATGACGGAGCCTTCAGCAAGCATGACCTGGCCTTCAGCAAGGACCAACTTCAGGTATGAGTGAATGAATGGCCTAAGCCTTCTGCAGTGTCCAGCGCCAGGTATTTTAGGTGGGTATCCATCACCCTTTCTCCAGGCTCTAGATGTTATGATAATGTATGATGTATGATAGAGATCAGTGTCGTACACATTTAAACACATTTAAATTAATTGTGGTTTTTGTGTGTGTTGGAGGGGAGGGGGGTGTTTGTCTTTCCGTATCTTGCTTTGTGTGGGTTGTTTTGGTCAGTCTGTGCTTTACGTGTGTATAGAATATCATATTTAGGTTAATATGTATCATGTGAGCGCCCACGGCGTTGACGAGCGCATGGTAAATGTACATTATTATTATTAGCAGCAGTAGTAGTAGTAGTATGGTTAGCTCACCACACCTACTCCTGCTTCGGTGACACAGCCCAACTGTTCTATAGCTACGTATGAGGTGGCTTATAGTAACTTCGTGGTCAACAAACCTGAGTTTCTTCTTCTTGCCTACACTTTCCAGTACGTGCTTAAATACGTGTGTTTTGTCAGTTCTGGGTCCTTTGACTACATCTTGCTTTCGTCTCATTGCAGTACTGCGCTAACTGGTACAACTTCACGGACCCAGAGTCCGGCATAGCCTACTACATGGGCGCGGTGTTGTCTCAAAATGGCGA
>OY757555.1:11676441-11686441 GCA_963584105.1 Alviniconcha strummeri | reverse complement strand
GTGTGTGTGTGTGTGTGTGTGTGTGTGTGTGTGTGTGTGTGTGTGTGCCAGCGCTTGTGTGTGTGTGTGTGTGTGTGTGTGTGTGTGTGTGTGTGTGTGTGTGTGTGTGTGTGTGTGTGTGTGTGTGTGTGTGTGTGCGTGCGTGCATAAAACCAGTCAAGCATGTCAGACACAAGTGGCCCCTCACCTTTAGGCAGATAGCTCCTCCCATTTAGAGAAATGGATTAAACAAGACAACGTAGAACCTCGTGGTCCTCGTAGGCTCATGTCATACAAGTGAACAGATGGTATACTGATCTCTGTCCAGCTGATTCAAGAAAATATTTTCCATTTTTGAACTTACTCCAGGATACAGAAACCACACTAATCATGCCGGGTCCGTTGGAAGCCTTTTGGTTATGGCCAGTTACGACCATTACTGCCAGCGTGCAGCCACAGTCGGGCCGGATCGTATGTGCCGGATCTGTCTTCCCGCATCCGACTCTGCTCGATTCTTCCAAGGAGGCCCGGATCCGGTCTGGATGGCCTGATTAGGTCTTGGCCAAGCGCATCTGGTTTGGAAGCATGTCTGTGTGCAAGGATCATCGGGCCTGGTTCTAGCAAAACGCAACCGGCCCACATCCAGACACGGTTGCGTGCTTCCACAGACGTCCGGGATCATGATTATTGTGCAAAACCAGCCCGGATCCGATTGGATTCTGGCTGACTGTCAGGTTTTGGCCAAACGGATCTGGTCCGGGAGCAAGCCTGTGTGTAAGAATCATCTGGCCTGCTTCCGGCCAACACTTCCGAGCCGATCAAGATCGGATCCGACATGTTTGGCGATGTTTGTAGCCTGTGTTTTCTGATCTGACCTTTGCCAACAGCCGAACGCAACACGTGGGTGGACCTTCCTCCCGGATCCAGGACCAGCATCACGGTACCTGGCCTGACCTTGACCCCCGGGCTAAGGTACTCCCTGAGAGTGGCGGCTGTCAACCGTGCAGGAGGCGTGGCCACCTACGACACCGACGGAGTGCTGGTGGACCCTACGGCGCCTGATGTGAGTGGTGTGGGGCTGTGTGCATGGGTGTGATGAGGGTAGCGGTAGGGGAAAGAAAGAGGAAAAGTGCATGCACTTATTTACTTATCGGTGGAATATAACAGATCTAGGGGAAATGTACTCAATTTGAACGACGAAACACAAGGAAATGTACTCAATTTGAACGACGAAACACAAGGAAACAAGGAAACACAAGCGTTTTCGACAGAAAATTAGCTTCGTCAGGTGCAAGAAGATACATAAATAACAGTAAAAGAAGAAGGAAGCAAAGAAGACTGATGATGAATGGACTGCTATTCAGAGTGTAATACTTCATGCTGCACGTGTTTTGAGGGAGACCGTCCCTAATAATCCTTAGGGTCTCTGTGGATGTAAAGCAGCATTGGACATGTTTCGAAGGTAGGAGGGTTGACGGCCTGTTTGCTTATTATGGTATTAGACAGAAGAAGTTAATACACAATTTAGTTTTTCGACTGCATGGTATACAACAGTTCACACGAATACATGTAAATGAACAAGTCCAGCTATAAGAAATTAGGCAATTTAACGATCAGTCAAATATCATTTGTATGTTGATTGACGCAATAATCGAGGCGTGTATTTTTAAAAGACCACGCAATAATGTAGGTTTCAGTACTGCCTAGGACCTTCGTGATGTGCTTGTTTCTGTTGCATGTTTGTGGTTCACATCAGAGGTGTACTCAGAAAGACTACATACGTTTTTAGTTATAACAGCGCTTATCGGGGTGGTTGGAACTTAGCGTAAAGGTTTACAGAGTTGTACTCATAAACATTACATACTTTTTTTTTATAGTAATAATAGCGCTTCTCGGGGTGATTGGAACTTAGAGTAAAGGTTTAATTTTTGAGCGTGCATGCAGTCCCAGCATCTGAGAGGCCTTCAGACGTCTAGCCCTTGTTCTGCTCATGCCGGAACTCAATGATTCACCAGATTTTGCTATGTTTTGTGTTCCTGACAGATGACAACTGTATGGGCGTATTTATAGTTGACTGATCACATAATCCATATAACCACCACGTGTTTTTCTCAGATGGACAATGTCCACGTGGGCATGACACAATTCATATATTCTCAGATGAACTATGTTCACGTGGGCATGACATCATTCATATAACCGTCACATGTTTTTCTCAGATGGACTATGTCCACGTGGGCATGACATAATTTATATAACAGTCACATGTTTTCTCAGATGGACCATGTCCACGTGTGCATGACATAATTCATATAACCGTCACGGTTTTTTGTTTTGTTTTTGTTTGTTTGTTTCTTCAGATGGACAATGTCTACGTGACATAATTCATATAACCGTCACATGTTTTTCCTAGATGGACTATGTCTACGTGGGCGTGCTGTCCAGCGA
This sequence comes from Alviniconcha strummeri, assembly GCA_963584105.1. Classification (NCBI taxonomy): domain Eukaryota; kingdom Metazoa; phylum Mollusca; class Gastropoda; family Provannidae; genus Alviniconcha; species Alviniconcha strummeri. The sequence continues at coordinate 11,684,014 of OY757555.1, read as the reverse complement.
GGACGAGGTGCTGATCGATGGCTACGTGCTGCAGAGTGACCAGACAGGCATCAAGGCCACGTGGATGGCCACTGACCATGAGAGTGGTGTTGACGCCTACGAGGTATCCGTGGGAACCAGTGCAGGTCAGTCGATCGATTCCTCCCTCAGTTCCGACGTAAGTAAGTAAGTAAGTAAGTAAGTAAGTAAGTAAGTAAGTAAGTAAGTAAGTAAGTAAGTAAGTAAGTAAGTAAGTAAGTAAGTAAGTAAGTAAGTAAGTAAGTAAGTAAGTAAGTAAGTAAGTAAGTAAGTAAGTAAGTAAGTAAGTAAGTAAGTAAGTAAGTAAGTAAACATGGCGCTTAACGTCCACAGAAACCATGAGGCTTATTAGGGACGGGGAGAAGGGGGAAGGGGATATGGAGGTGGGGGAACGGTGGTTATGTACCTATCGCTACACTGTCACTACCGGAATGACTTCTGCATTAAGATGTGCAGCGATGAGAGCCAGTTTAATGTTTCATTAATTGTGAGGGAAGAAGTCTGAAGACAGTGTCCACTAGTTCCGACTAGTTCACTCAGCCTTTTATTTGCTGCATCCAAATGAAAACATGCGTTCTGTGTCGGTGGATCCAAACACGTGAAAGGTTCAAAAGAACGCTATTTGTTAGGATAAAAGACAACATGCGACTGTTCGGGGTAATCCCTTTTATCAAGCTACAAAATGACACCTAAACAACAGTTAAACGGTGAACAATGAGACTTAGAACTCGGACAGCTGATCTGCTTTTGGATGAGCTGTGTTGTTTTTGTGTCCAGTGCTTGGAGGAATAAATCCTGTGTCGGTGAAGTTCAGGTTGGTAAAGAGTTGATTAGTGCCACTTTCCTGAACGAGCACACTTTAAGCGAAATCGCTCAATATACAAGAACTGATTGATGCGGCTAAATGGCTGTAAAAAATTAACCTCAAAAAAGAATGAAGTCCGATTGAAGACACCTTCAGAACAGAGCATGATGGACCACCGATATGCTAACATTAAGATATTATTATTCTACCGTGCAGTGATGAATATAGATCAAGGTGCATTGTCATGTCGATCTCAATGACTGTGACTTTGACTGCATCACGGGTGGTACAGAGAGGTTCACCTTTGCCCACTCACCCGCTGTTTCAACACAGGTGCCACCGACGTGCTGTCGTGGAGGTCCATGGGGAGAGAGACGGACGGCTACGTCAGTGGTCTGACTCTGCAACAGACCGACAGCAGCACCTCGACACCCGTCTACTACGTCAACGTGCGTGCCATCAACAGCGCGGGTGCTGTCAGCTCACACCTGACCTCGAGCGGGATCAAGGTGGTGCAGGAAGACGAAGCAGGTGAACATTGCTTAGTGAACATTCCTTGTGAACATTCCTTAGTGAACATTCCATAGTGAACATCCCTTAGTGAACATTCCTTAGTGAACATTCCTTAGTGAACATTCCTTGTGAACATTCCTGAGTGAACATTCCTTAGTGAACAGTTCTTAGTGAACAGTCCTGAGTGAACATTCCTTAGTGAACATTCCTTAGTGAACATTCCTTAGTGAACATTCCTTGTGAACATTCCTTAGTGAACAGTCCTTAGTGAACAGTCCTGAGTGAACAGTCCTTAGTGAACAGTTCTTACTGTCGTTGTGGAAACGGATCACAGCACTGCATTTCTTTTCCAGGAAAGTTCCATAAAAATGCGTTTGAGACAATGCTGGCACGTCCAGAAGTATGATTTTCTTAATTTCTAGCCTGAAAATACCCAAAGAAACTTTATGAAGGAAAAGATAAGTATCCCAATCCCGGTATTTGATCAGGGTAGATCTGCACAAGTGAAATAAAGCTCTCTACCCAAGATGTAATTTTCTGTTGGTTGGGATTTTGCTTTAGCCAGTTGCACCCACATTAGGAACCGCACGTGTACGTCGTTAAAATGACCATGGATGGTGGGCACGGTCAGTCCCTATTTCCCTGTAGTGTTAAAGTAGCCTGGCACAACAGCATCACACCTTGTTTGTCTGGGATCTGTTTTTGTTATTCGCAGCATTTTCCCTACCACAATAGTATGTCCAATCTGTTCCCTACCACAATAGTATGTCCAATCTGTTCCCTACCACAATAGTATGTCCAATCTGTTCCCTACCACAATAGTATGTCCAATCTGTTATGAGATCTGCTTGTGGCAGCTTTTTCTCTACCACTATAGTATGTCCAATCTGTTCCCTACCACAATAGTATGTCCAATCTGTTCCCTACCACAATAGTATGTCCAATCTGTTATGAGATCTGCTTGTGGCAGCTTTTTCCCTACCACAATAGTATGTCCAATCTGTTCCCTACCACAATAGTATGTCCAATCTGTTCCCTACCACAATAGTATGTCCAATCTGTTCCCTACCACAATAGTATGTCCAATCTGTTCCCTACCACAATAGTATGTCCAATCTGTTGTTCTGATCGAGACCCGCTCTTCGCTGCATTTTTCACAGCCACAATTGCATGTCCAGTCTGTTGGCAGACGGTACACATACGTATGTATATTTCTGGGTATATTTCTACATTTAATTTTGTGTTTGTATAGTTGCACTTTCGGGAGGGGAGGGATGGGTAGGGGCAGTTTGTGCTTTATTGGTATGAATGTCTTTTTGTACTTTTAGCTTCTGGGTGCCTACACATATGCACTGTGTGTTTCTGGCGCTGTGAACGCGCAAGGCTTTTGTGTGGATGTTTTTATGCGCCATAAGTATGTAAACTTCCATTCATTTGTTCATCGTTCATTCATTCATTCGTTCATTCATTCATACACTGTCCTCCCTTATTTCAGGCATCGTGAGGGATGGAGGTGTGGACACAGTGGCGATGGCGACAGTTGGCTCCAGTGACGTCAAGTACCAGCTGGACAAGTGGAGCGTGACGGCACAGTTCAGCGGCTTCACCTCGCACCTCCACGGCCTAAGCCGTTTCGACTGGGCTGTGGGCACCACGGCCGGGGGTGAAGAGGTCATGCCCTTCAGTGTGCTGGGCATCATCCATGACGAGGCAGAGTCCGGCACTCCGGGCAACGGTCAGTGCGTGCTATGTTAAGTCAGTGCGTGTTAACCCTTTCACTGCCATGCTCGTCAAGTGGTCACTCGAAAAAAACTACCAATAAATGTTCCAAACTTGAAATTATTAAGGCTTTTTTTCTCCTTCGCGTGAGCACGTGAAAAGACTTCTATCAAAATGCACAGTAATGAAAGCAGATTTAATGTTACAGGACTATCAGATATACTGTTTGCAGACATGTGAGCATTTTTCAGCCCGGAAATTGTACAGGCTGGGGCAGTGAAGCGGTTAAGAAGACGCAAACTCCAAACACAGGTTTACCAAATGCTTCCGCCAACCACTGCCATAACTTGTTACGCCATAGAGTGTTCCGTGTGACAGGTATCGCCAGTCGCGGGGTGGCTGCAATTCCTTTCTGCTGTCTAAGCCATGGAGTGTTCCATGTGGCAGGTATCGCCAGTCGCGGGGTGGCTGTCCTTTCTGCTGTCTAAGTCGTGAGTGTTCCGTGTGGCAGGTATCGCCAGTCGCGGGGTGGCTGTCCCTTCTGCTGTCTAAGTCGTGAGTGTTCCGTGTGGCAGGTATCGCCAGTCGCGGGGTGGCTGTCCTTTCTGCTGTCTAAGTCGTGAGTGTTCCGTGTGGCAGGTATCGCCAGTCGCGGGGTGGCTGTCCCTTCTGCTGTCTAAGTCGTGAGTGTTCCGTGTGGCAGGTATCGCCAGTCGCGGGGTGGCTGTCCTTTCTGCTGTCTAAGTCGTGAGTGTTCCGTGTGGCAGGTATCGCCAGTCGCAGGGTGGCTGTCCTTTCTGCTGTCTAAGTCGTGAGTGTTCCGTGTGGCAGGTATCGCCAGTCGCGGGGTGGCTGTCCTTTCTGCTGTCTAAGTCGTGAGTGTTCCGTGTGGCAGGTATCGCCAGTCGCGGGGTGGCTCAGACAGTGCTGCCGTTGCAGCCAGACCAGAAGTACTTCACCACGGTGCGGGCCTTCAGCAATGCTGGACAGGCCGTGCAGTCGGTGTCTGATGGATTCACTGTCGACAACTCCGCTCCGCAACTCAGGCTTGTCAGGTGGGTTAACGTACTTTTTTATGAAATGCAGTGCATAAGATATACTACAACGCAGTTGGCGGGGTTGGTGGTGGGAGGGGGAGAGACAGACAGACAGACAGACAGACAGAGACAGACAGAGAGAGAGAGAGAGAGAGAGAGAGAGAGACAGACAGACAGACAGACAGACAGACAGACAGACAGACAGACAGACAGACAGACAGATCGATCGATCGATCGATCGATCGATCGATCGACAGACAGACAGACAGACAGACAGACAGACAGACAGACAGACAGACAGACAGACAGACAGACAAACCAGAGACAGACAGAGACAGAGAACTCGAACTCGAAAACTTCAATACTCAAGGATAGTAACGTTAGGTATATTTGGACCTATCTAACAGCCAGTCCTAACCAGAGAGACAGAGAGAGAGAGAGAGAGAGAGAGAGAGAGAGAGAGAGAGAGAGAGAGAGAGAGAGAGAGAGAGAGAGAGAGAGAGAGAGAGAGAGAGAGAAGCAAAAAGATAAAGCAAGGACACAGTATATAACAAGCCAAAAACTGCCAGCTTTTTAGAACGCGTCCACATTCATAAAATGGGCATTAAACATACTAACTAAAGAAGAGGCAAAGAGCGAGGAAAGCTGTAGATCTACAGGAGTGTTAGCTAGTCAGCAATTATAACCCTTTACCTGTACGAATTCTAAGACCCCACCCCCTCCCCCACCCCGCCCCCCACCGCCCCCCTACCGCCCCTGCGGCTCCCGCACCAGTAATAAGTCTCTGAACATGATTGAGTCCCATCATACTTACTGCCTGGCATATGTGTCCAGCTTGTCGAGGGAGACCAATTCAAGCGCGCTGCTGCCCGGCGTGGTTCTGTACCAGCGTGAGGCGGACGCTTTGTCAGCCGAGTGGGACTTCACAGACTCCAGCAGCGAGGTTGCCCACGTGCGCTATGCCGTTGGAACGTACCCAGGAGCGGAGGACGTCATCTCCACCACTGACTCTTCGGTGCAGATGGGGGAAGGGGCTCTGCCCTCTACTGTTGTCGACCTCAACGCTGAAGGTGACTGTGAGGAAACGTGGCAGTTGTAGGAGAAATGTAGGGTGGTGAGGTGTCTCTACCGTCTACTGTTGCAGACCTCAACACAGAAGGTGACTGTGAGGAAACACGGCAATGTAGGGGAAAGTTGGGGTGGGGTAGAGGCTCTGCCCTCAACTATTGCGTTTCCTCAACGCAGAAGGTGATTGTGAGGAAACTTGGCAGTGTAGGAAAGAGGTGGGGTGGGGTAGGGCTCTACCCTCAACTATTGCGGACCTCAACACAGAAGGCGACTGTGAGGAAACACGGCAGTGTAGTAGAAAGGCAGTGTGGGGTAGAGGCTCTACCCTCAGCTGTTGCGGACCTCAACGCAGAAGGTGACTGCGAGAAAACAAGGCACTACCACAAAAAGTGGAGGGGGGTGGGGCGTGGGGGAGTATAAAAGATGCAAACAAACTCAAAACACAAGTTTTGTTCTTTTGAGCAATGATTTGTGAATAGACAGGAGTGGAAGCATAGGGGTCACCCATTTGTTAAGCACTCGCTAATCTGTCTTGAGGTTTTATTTAAGTAAAGTATTGTGCAGTTGAAACACAGTAAAGACAGGATAACTACCTGTAAACTTAACACAAGACTGGTAATTATTTTTATATCACCAAATGATGATTATCCAACTCAACTATTAAAAAAAGAAGAAGAAGAAGAAGAAGAAGAAGAAGAAGCTAGCGGCGTCTGCAAGTGTGATTGCTCTACATAACGGCACGTCTGATGAGGCCTATTCCAACTTTCTGAACATTGCATGCTCCGCAGTTAAAGTCTCATCGCCATTTGCTTTCCATCAGCCACCGTCAGCACATGACATCAGCAGCCCCTTGGATTCAAACCGAATGTTATCGTCATTGTGATTGTCATTGTCAGTGATATTATTTTTGATGCTGTGATCGCTAGCTTCATTGGTGTGGTTTTCTGTTTCGTACATCCTAGGACGACCCAACATTGTGACACTGTGGGCGGAGAACTCTGTTGGCCTCCAGACCCAGGTTATCTCCCCTTCTGTCGTAGTGGACGTGACCCCTCCTGAGGCAGGCGAGATCATCTGCCCTTTGTTTGTTCAGGTACGTCAGTTTAGGAGAGTGCAAGAGGATCTTTAACTGTGTTTGCTTTGAATGAGAATGCGGCGATGTACGTTGCACACAGCAACTGAAATATTAAACTACAGCTTAGCAGTCGATCTTTCTTCAGCAGGTCGTTTGTCTCATTTATCGTTGTGTTACTTGTCTGCATGTTAAGATAAGATAAGATTGTTTATTGTCCATGCTAAAATCGTACACGGAAATTTGTCTCTTGTCTGCACATTATGTAACATTAAACTATAATTACCCCCCCCCCCCCCCACACACACACACACACACGCACGCGCACACGCACTCGCGTTTTTGTTTTGACTGTTTTGTTTAAAGACCAAAAGCTTTTCTCTTGACCGTTTTGTTTAAAGAGACCGAGTGTTTTCGTCTTGATTGTATTGTTTGAAGAGACGTCTTTTTCTTTTCTGTTTTGTTTAAATAGACTGAGACGTTCTTGTCTTGGATGTTTTGTTTGAAGAGATTGAATGGTTTTGTCTTGACTGTTTTGTTTAAAGACTGAGTGTTTTTGTCCTGGCTGTGTTGTCTAAAGAGAGTGTTTTTGTCCTGACTGTGTTGTCTAAAGAGAGTGTTTTTGTCCTGACTGTTTTGTTTGAAGAGATTGATTTTTTTTTCTTTTTTTCTTGACTGTTTTGTCTAAAGACTGAGTGTTTTTGTCCTGACTGTTTTGTCTAAAGACTGAGTGTTTTTGTCTTGACTGTTTTGTTTAAAGACTTAGTGCTTTTGTCCTGACTGGTTTGTCTAAAGACTGAGTGTTTTTGTACTGACTGTTTTGTCTAAAGACTGGGTGTTTTTGTCCTGACTGTTTTGTCTAAAGGCTGAGTGTTTTTGTTGATAGACCCACACCCAGGTGGTGTGCACGTGGAGCGGCTTTGCAGACGCCGAGTCCCCCATCACCTCCTTCACCTTCTTCGTGGGCACCGCCGCTGGCCTTTCTGACGTCATTGAGCCGGTGACGTTGGCAGGATACGTCTCCAGCTACCCTGCTGGTACGTTAGTTAACTGACATGGAACATTCTTATTTTTGCGTATTAAAGTGTCAGCAAATGATGTTTGGGGGTGTGAGCCAGAGGTGTCCATTGCTAGTTGTGACTCCAGAGGATTGATATGAGCAAAGGACAGCATATCATCCAGTAAGTAACGTGGTGTTTTACGCCCAGTCAAGTCAAAATCATGCAGTAAGTAACTTGGTGTTTTACGCCCAGTCAACTCAAAGTCATGCAGCACTGCACGTAAAACAGCGTGGACATTACGGCTTTTTCACGCCCAGTCAACCTAGGAAGGTTATATAAG
>OY757555.1:11644011-11673741 GCA_963584105.1 Alviniconcha strummeri | reverse complement strand
GTGATGATGATGATGAGTTGATGCTTAATGTCCTCAGATGTCATTTGACATATTAGGGACAAATTGTGACCAATGCCGAAGCACGGTTCAATAAAAGCCACATACGTAAGGTGTATGCGTGTTTAGCTGTAACCTGCCACCTGCACTTTTTGGCAGAATGACCGGGATTTTTTACGTGCTACTGTGGTAACACGGGGGTGGAACGGATACCGAAATAAGAGTCAGCACAGAAAGTCGACCCTGGAGAAGAAAATTCTCCCGCCGTTCCAACAGGGATTCGAACCCGCGACCTTTCAATCACGAGTCCGGCGCTCTAACCACTGAGCTATCCCCGCCCCCAACATGCACAGTACTGAAAACAGATTTGTTACAGGACCATCAAAAACACTGTCTGCAGGTGTGTATGTGAGCACTTTTCAGCCCGGAAATTGTACAGCCTGGGGCAGTGAAGGGGTTTAACACTTTTAACAAACCATTAAAGTACTGGATTTTTCGCAGCGAAACATACATTATTTTCTGCAGCTAATGCAGTGTATATATCTATGTCTTCCTGTTTCAGTTAGCTTTACACATAAATTCCCCCAACCTCTTGGGACATAATTAGCCCATCGTGTGTTAGGAACTGTGAATCAGAACTTGTGATTTGATGACTTGACTGTTGCAGCTGACAGGTCAGTTAAATGTTAAAAGGTATTCAATGGGAACCTAAGGAAGTAAGCATCCTGGGCCCTGTTTCTAAGAACGGTATATATATATATATATATATATAGAGAGAGAGAGAGAGAGAGAGAGAGAGAGAGAGAGAGAGAGAGAGAGAGAGAGAGAGAGAGAGAGAGAGAAGGTCAAAGTCCATAAACCAGTGCATATATATATAAACAGATACACAGCAGTCTGTCACTCCCTTGCTAGTTTTGTTTGTTTGAAAGTCACGAACAACATGACTGTGTGTGCTGATATTTTGTGCACCGCTCATGGACGAGGCTAGTTAGTATGTGCGGTAAAAGTATCAAATACGTTATGATCGAGCTATCATTTTTCTGCTCTGTATTGGTAAGGAGTAAATCAACTTGCCCGTGCTTAGAGGCGCTCAAATTAAAGCAAAAAAGCGCTACTGTCGTATACACACTGATAGAACAACTTGCAGATGGCAATATTTGCACATCCTCAACGTTTTTACTTTCAGGCCAACGGGCACCTTCACTTTGCTTCCACTTCGCTTTGGTTCTGTAGCCTGAATACATTCGGCAGGTGCACAGGTTGTTTGATTGTTTAGTGTACAGGCAAGAAAATGCGTTGCATGGGTCTTTAAGCCAACCAATCTACTGGCAGATTCGTAAAGTCATTCATCGGTTCATGTATCTGACCAAAGGTGTTTTATAGCTGTACTACTCTGCCCTCTCCTGTTACTGGAACAGCGAATGGGCTCACACCACAGCCTATCTCGATGCAGACATCGTTGCAAAGGTGCCAAGCAGCAGCTTGAAGTAGCTCTTGAAGCAATATTCTTGCAGTAGCTTGGCAAAAATTCCCTTCTCCGTTCCTGGAATAATCTCCATCCTGACGACGGAGTTACACTCAGAGCTGAAGGAACGTCACTTCCCGCAGCAGATGAGCTCAGCCAGAGACTGTCTGTTTCAGATGGACTACCACTCTCCCCTAAGGAAGGGTAACCCGTCGGCCATCAGGCCTCCTTTGATGAACACCAACCTGCCTCCGCTGCTTCAAGCCGTGTACAATCGGGATATCTCCATCTCTGATGCCGACAGCGCCACAGGTCGATCGTCAACTCCCTCTAGTGACAGCCAGAGCTCAGGGATGGATAAGCACATTTTCCGACCTATCAGAGGCGTAAGTATAGTAGTTGTTGGTCGCTTTTATATAGCGCTATTCTCCGCTCCGGTGTAGACTCACTGCGCTTTTGTCACATGTGATTGTGAATGGTAAGTAAGTAAACATGGTGCTTAACGTCCACAGAAACCATAAGGCTTGTTAGGGACGGGGAGAAGGGGGTGGGGGTGGGGGGTGGGAGGGAGATTATATACCTGTCGCTACACTGTCACCACCAGAATGACTTAGATTCTGAATGAGTGACTGTAGCCTTTTATAGCACGTTTCTGAGTATCCATCCGAGTGGGGTACTTACACCGCTATGTGGTTATTTGGCTGTCACGTGAAGATGCAGCCATAATCCATGCACTAGTTTACAATGCCACTTCATGAAAGGCCACTTAGTAGGGTGCATGTGTACTTAGCTGTATCCTACCACCTGCACTTTTGGCAGAATGACAGGGATCTTTTACGTGCTACTGCAGTAACACGGGGGTGGATTGAATACCGAAATAAAAGGCAGCATAGAAAGTTGACCATGGAGAAGAAAATTTCTCCCGCCACTCCAGCGGGGACTCGAACCCGTGACCTTTAGATCACGAGTCCGGGGCTGTACCACTGAGCTATCGCCGCTCCAGCAAACAGAAGTGTGTCCTCCCAGCATTGTACCCTGCAGTTGGTTCATGATGACTTCAAGCAGTTTCTGTGTCTAGCTCGTCAGTTATGCTGATGATGATCGAGGCCTTTGTGTGTGTGTGTGTGTGTGTGTGTGTGTGTGTGTGTGTGTGTGTGTGTGTGTGTGTGTGTGTGTGTGTGTGTGTGTGTGTGTGTGTGTGTGTGTGTGTAACCGGATTGGCTATGTCCCATTCTTTCTGACCAAGCTTGCCTTGTTGTTCCAGGATCGCATGAAGATGAGCATGCCCAGACCTGACACCCAACTCCTCAGTGCCCTGCAGTATGCCCCGCAAAAGGTACGCAATGTATATCTGGATTTTCAGTATGCCCCATACCAGTGAGTAAATTTTGTCTGGGTGAGCAGTATGCTCCGCGACCAGTGAGTAAAGTTTGTCTGGGTTTGCGGTATGCCTCGCAGCCAGTGAGTAAAGTTTGTCGGGTGTGCGGTATGCCCCGCAACCAGTGAGTAAAGTTTGTCTGGAAGTGCAGTGTGCCCCCTTCCCCACCCCCAACCAGTGAGTAAAGTTTGTCTGGAAGTGCAGTGTGCCCCCTTCCCCACCCCCAACCAGTGAGTAAAGTTTGTCTGGAAGTGCAGTGTGCCCCCTTCCCCACCCCCAACCAGTGAGTAAAGTTTGTCTGGAAGTGCAGTGTGCCCCCTTCCCCACCCCCAACCAGTGAGTAAAGTTTGTCTGGAAGTGCAGTGTGCCCCCTTCCCCACCCCCAACCAGTGAGTAAAGTTTGTCTGGAAGTGCAGTGTGCCCCCTTCCCCACCCCCAACCAGTGAGTAAAGTTTGTCTGGAAGTGTAGCGTGCCCCCTTCCCCACCCCCAACCAGTGAGTAAAGTTTGGAAGTGCAGTGTGCCCCCTTTCCCACCCCCAACCAGTGAGTAAAGTTTGTCTGGAAGTGCAGTGTGCCCCCTTCCCCACCCCCAACCAGTGAGTAAAGTTTGTCTGCATGTACGGTATGCTTCCCTACCAGCCGGTAAAGTTTGCCTGGATCTGCAGCATGCCCCACTAGAGGTGGGTATGTTTTCTGGATGTGCGGCATGCAACAGCACCAAAATGTCATAATTATAACGCCTACCTTTGACCTCTGTTCACCTTTAACTCTGCAATGCCACTCCGCTCCCAGCAACAAGATGACCTACAACCCCAACCTTTGACCTCTGTTCACCTTTAACTCTGCAATGCCACTCCGCTCCTAGCATCATGATGACCTACAACCCCTGACTTTAGCCTCTGTGCACTGTAACCCTACGCGGCCTGTGAGGTCCTAGTAACAGCAACACGGTGCCTCGGGGGAAATACCAACTGAGTTTGACCTCTGTGTATCCTCGACCTTGCAGACCCGCTCCGCTCCTAACAGTCCCAGAGCTCCACGGGCCAGCATGCTCCTAGACGCGCTGGCAAACTCGCCGTACCTGGCTCACGGCGTTAGACCTCGTCGCTTCCGGTCCAACGAACTGCCTCCTCTGCCCACCCCTTCTCCGAAGGAAGCGATGTCGTCCGTCTCACAAGTGTCGGTGAGTTGATCCCTGTGCTTGCACGTGTCTTAATAGTATTGTGCACCTTTGGTGTTTTGGCCGTCCGTGTCACACTGCCACTATGCTACGGTGGTTGCTTTCTTACAGAGCTACATCATCAGAACGCCTAAACTCATTCTGCGTGAGCCGGGTTAGCCTAGCGGTAATGCGTTAGGATGGTAAGCGGAAGGACCTCGGTTCGATACCGCTTCGGCTCTCCTTTCTCTTCAAAAAGGTTGTGGTTTGTGGACACTGTCTTGTGACTTTGTCCATCACTTCCTACTGAAACATTAAAATGGCTCTCATCGCTGCCCATCTTAATGCAGAAGTCATTCTGGTGTGACAGTGTAGCGATAGGATAGGCATATAACCTCCCTGTCCCACCACCTCCATACCCCCCCCCCCCCACCCAGCCACCACCCCATTCTCTCCGTCCCTAATAAGCCGTATGGTTTATGTGGACGTTAAGCACCATGTTTACTTACTCATTTTGCGTTCCCACGTTTTGGCCATCTGTGTTACATTGCTTCTTCTTCTTCTTTCTTTTTATGATGATTTATGTCCACAGAAACCGCAGGGCTTATTAGGGACAGGGGGAGAATGGAGTAGGGAATGAGAGCCCACGCCCACCTCCAGGTTCGCACAGCTCCTGAGTTCTGTTACGCTGATACCATGGTGGCTGCTTTGATAGCCACATCACACGAACGTCCGAAGCTCATTTTGAGTTCCCAGTTAACAAAACACCCTTCCTCTGCCTACAGACAAAAGTGATGAGGCATAAGTTTGAGCGTTCAGAAAAAATATTAATTTGTTTTTGTTTGTTTGTTTGTTTGTTTGTGTGTGTGTGTGTGTGTGTGTGTGTGTGTGTGTGTGTGTGTGTGTGTGTGTGTGTGTGTGTGTGTGTGTGTGTGTGTGTGTGTGTGTGTGTGCTGTAGGAAGCGGCATAGGTCAATCTTAAGAAGAGACAAATGTAGAAAACTGCACTGGAGTACCTTATATGTCAGTTTTGAAGTTTTAAGAACTGTTGCCAAATCTGATATTTTTTAATCTGGTATTTCGCTTAATTTTATCCCATGAAATAGGGAAAGCGAGTGATAAGGAATTGAACAGTGCAAGCTATGAAATGATGTGTGAAATTATCCGGTGACGATTTTCACCTCCATAGAATCTCTTCAGCATTCTCATCATTATTCCTGGGTCAAATGGGACTTTGTTCACTGATGTAAAAGACTGGATGCTTGGCTACCACCCTGAAACTAACGTTCGAGAAAGATGTCGCCGAAACTGGGCTTTGAGCCCACGATTTGTCCATAAAGAATGCGATCCGCCACACGACACCTTCGTACTAGCGTCTTGTTGAATCGCTTGCTCTGATTTGAGCAGACAGTTTGACATCACCACCAGACAGTGGCTTGCGTCCGAGGAGAATCCAGCATGAGCTATTTTTCATCGAGACGAAGTGCATCCGATGAAACTGTGTTGTATATGACATACCTTTCCTTGGTAATGTCTTCCCTAAACTGATGGCCAACTTTTGTGATGATGTGGGGCTGATATATTAGGGACAAACCGTAAGCCAGCTTTTGTCTCCGCGTGTTGCCTAATAAGCTGAGACTACACTCAGCTTCATATTTTTCTTGGCGTCGTTATGCAGTGACATCTGACAAACGGTGCCGATTTATTTTGATTTAAGTGTCTTTGCGTTGTTTTTCAGCTGACCTGAAGATCGCGATTTGAGGGCATTCTATAGCTCGCGCAACAAGTTGTTGCTTGTTGCCAGACACATTCTGACTACGGGCCTCCAAAAATCCCTCTAAAGTTGGCAGTGTAAAATTCTCAAATTCACTTTCACCGCCTTCCATTGTGAAGAAACTACGCACCGGAAGTAAAAGCAGCCAAGGGACTTAAGCGATGCGGGGCAAAAGTCAAGGGAGTTAACAACCCCGCCTGAAGCGCCCAGTAGTGTCCGATAGAGGGTTACTGCCGCAAGAAATTCAGAGCCCTGGGGGCCCCAGGTCCTTGCCATCTTGCTTTCTTCTGTCGCCCCGGTCTTTGTGCAATTAGGCGTTGCTTTCAGATTACTTTTCATTTGCATGGCCACGGGTCTGCAGTACTTCTTGTGGATGCTTCATATTTATGTCAACAGGTGTACAGGTTTAGGTCTGCCATACTTTCTTTTTTTTCCAGAACGCTTCATAGTTATGTCAACAGGTACACAGGCTTAGGTCTGACATACTTTCTTCAGGACGCTTCATATAATTACGTCAACAGGTGTACGGTCTTAGGTCTGACATACTTTCTTGAGCACTCTTCCTACCTATGTCAACATATGTTCATGCTTAGGTCTGACGGACTTTCATGAAAACGCTTCATATTTATATCAACAGCTGTACACGCTCAGGTCTGACATACTGTCTTCAGCACGCTTTATATTTATGTCAACAGGTGTACAGGCTTAGGCCTGACATACCTTTTCGAGGATGCTTCATGTTTATGTCAAAATGTGTACACACGTAGGTCTGACATACTTTCTTGAGCACGCTTCATATTAACGTCAACAGGTGCACACACATAGGTGTGACATACTCTTCTTTTTTTTAGTACACTTCATATTTGTCAACAGGTGTACACACATAGGTCTGACATATTTTCTTGAACACGCTTCATATTTACGTCAACAGGTGTACACACATAGGTCTGACATACTTTCTTGAGCACGTTTCATATTAACGTCAACAGGTGCACACATATAGGTGTGACATACTCTTCTTCTTCTTTTTTTTTTTTTTTTTTTTAGTACGCTTCATATTTATGTCAACAGGTGTACACACATAGGTCTGGCATATTTTCTTGAACGCGCTTCATATTTACGTCAACAGGTGTACATACTTAGGTCCGACATACTTTCTTGAGCACACATTTATCAGCAGGTGCACATACCTACGTCTGACATACCTTTTTGAACACGCTTCATATTTATGTCAACAGGTGTACATACTTAAATCCGACGTACTTTCTTGAGCACACATTTATCAACAGGTGCACATACTTACGCTTGACCTACTTTCTTGAGCACGCTTCATATTTATGCCAACACATTGGTCTGATGTACTTTCATGAGGACCCTTGATATTTATGTCAACAGGTGTACACACACGGTCAGTACCTCGCGATGCCTGGCGACATGCGCAGGGTCTCTGCGGATGCAATCAGTATTGGCTCCACCCATTCCATGGACTCGCTCACGCCCGTGGAGAGACAGGACAGGCAGTAATGATTGGTCAGCTGCTCCAGTGCAGGATCATTGGCTTTGCCTAGCCTATGGTCAACCACCAGTCACAGCTGTAACATGACGACCCTGGACTTGGACATGGACCCCTGACCAGTTCTAAACTTCTTGGAATTGTTGGCTGAAATTCTTTTTTGCTCCTTTGAGACAGTTTATTTATAAAATATTAGACAAAATGGTTTGATTCTGAGAATCTTATTTTGGTTTTAATAAAAAGTAGTTGGTTAAAAATCGTTTCATGGAAATAAATCATATAAATGAGTCTTAAACAATGTGAAAGGTTATAATGAGAAATAATTTTCTGAATAAATGGTCAGAAGTTGGTGAGTTTAAAAGAAATATAGGTAGAAGTATTCACAGCCGTGGACAGTGCATCTAAACCATTACTGATTGTGCAGTGTAGTTGACCAAGTCAGCATTTATTCACCAATGTCAAAATTTCAGCAGCAAAGCATCTTTCTTTCTTTCTTTTTTTTATAGAATCATTCAGTTGAAGATTCTAATGTAGGTACAGGTACACACAGCTGTGGACAAAACATCTGAACCATTACTGATTGTGCTGTGTAGTTGACCAAAGTCAGCATTCATTCACCAATGTCAAAATTTCAGCAGCAGAATGTCTTTAATTTTATTGAATCTTTTAGCTGAAGAATTGTTCCTTGCTATCATGTTTAGAACTTTAATACGGTGGATTTTTATCAATGAGTGATATTTGTTTGATGTTAAGAGATTTCTGTGATAGTTTAACCTGTTTTTTTGTGTGGCAACTTTTGTAGTAAATCTTTAAGCAAAGAAAAATTGATGCGTTAGTAAATCTATGTGCACTTGGATGTAGTAATCTATGTATGCCTGAGTGTTGGTGTGTGCATGTGCACGCCCACATGTGTGTGCGTGTGTATGTGACTTTGTGGATTGCTCTATAAATCGGGGTACTTTCACAGCAGAACATAATCAGACTTAAAAGGAACACGATGAACCGAACACAACGAACCATGAAATGGCTTTTTTTCTTTTTCTTTTCCATTTTATTCACAGATTTTTCAAACTCTCACATAGGCCATTCTCACAAGTCATATGCACACTCTCATATCAAGCTTCAGGCTGCAGACAGCCCAGCTCTGAATAATCACAAAACAACCCACATTTTCACATAAACGTGTCCCCTATTTAAACGTCTCCAGAAAACTCATAAAGATTTGTAAACCAATCCAAATTGCTTGAATTTGAAATTTTGAAGACAACAAAGCATTAATCACTACTGCGTGCACAACTTAAGTATTATCAGACTGCTGCTAACCATTTACTTTTGTGCCTGTCAAAGAGATATTACTTAAAAACCGAATTCAAATCTTGACAATCGCTTGTAAGAACTGTTTCATTATCACACACAGTGGGGTTGCCATGGGTGCACATAGGGTGGGGTGTGGGGGGGGGTGGATTCCAGTATTTGAATGCCGTAACCTGACGACATATATTTGTTTTTCAACTTTCTCACATGCACCCAAGAATTTTCAACTTCGAAAAAGTTGCAATCTGAAACAGAACAAGGCCCTCAGCATCAGTGCAGCGTCTTTTGAGCGCTAACTCCCTTGTTCGTTGATTCCCAGAAGTCAAATTCTTTCTCAGAGATCCACACCGAAAGCATATATGCCTAAAGTCAAATTCTTTCTTGGAGATCTACACCAAAAGAATATATACCTATCAACTGTCAAGTTTTCGAATCGCAAGAGTCCTTGATCTAACTGCATGTGAAGTAATGTAGAATAAGCAGAACCTGATGACCCCGTTGATCTAATTATAGGTCATGTAACGTGGCGTGGAGCTGAATTTGGCATAGGCCTTGATCACTTTGTTGACGGCATCCAGGAAATCCTTCTCGGTGGCCATTTTTCTTCGTGCACGGATGGCAAACATGCCTGCCTCCGTGCAGACACTGCGGATCTCGGCTCCTGCACACGAGAATGGTTGATGCGGCTTAGAGACTGTGGATGGATCACGTGCCTAAATTATGTGAGGTCAAAGTTCACCCACCATGCCAGTCCTGGTGCCTGCACACAGGGTTGGTTGCAGAGGTTAAAAGGACACGAGGGTCAAAGTGCATGTGCATGTCACCACCTGAGCACACAGAAGGCTGGGAAAGTCTGGAAGACTGCACAGGACTGTAGTAGTAGTAGCAGCAGTACATGGGGTATAAGAGAAGCTATAGCCTGCACCAATTCACATAACTGAACATATTAAGGTCATGGTGTACATGTGCCATGACATGCAGCAAGGTCATGGCGATTATGTATGAGCACATGCAAGGTCATGGTGTTACATATGTAACACTGCAGAAGAGACAGTACCTGCCCCTCCAATCCACCTGAGCTGCTGGGAGGGTTTGGAGACAATGCAAGGTCATAGTGTGTATCTGAATAAGAGAAGTTACAACTCCCACCAACTCGCCCGGACAATCTGGAAAGTTTAGATAGAGATCAGGGTCATAATGCATACTTGTATGAGAGAAGTTACAACTCCCACCAACTCGCCCCTACAATCTGGAAAGTTTAGATAGAGATCAGGGTCATAATGCATACTTGTATGAGAGAAGCTACAATTCCCACCAACAAACTATTGGAGAGTTTAGATACAATAAAAGGTCATGTGTACTTGCATAAGAGAAACTAAAAACTCCCACCATCTGTTCTACTGGGCGGGTTTAGAGATGAAAGAAGCTACAATTCCCACCAACTAATCTGTGTTGTGTGTGTGTGGAGGGGGTGGGGGGGGGGGCAGTTGAGGGTGAGGGGGGTCAGACATACTGCAAGGCCAGTGTGGAAAAATGAGAGAAGCTGCAGCTCCCTCCAACTCACCTGTGCTGTTGGGACAGAGACGGGCCAGCAGCTCATAACGGATGTCCTTCTCCACACTCATGGAGCGTGCGTGGATCTTGAAAATGTGTGCTCGGCCCTGTCAACAGTCATGACCACCAATAACTACAACACCTACAACACATGTCGGTGTAGTCAACAGTCACTACCAACAACTGCACAATGCCCAAGAACACAAAAAGTAATAGCTGGTACACAACCCTGCAAGGGACAGTGCACAACTGTCATCAACATCCCAACACTTGTAGATGTACAAGTTAGCTCAACCCTGAAGAACCTACTATAATTTTCAGTTCAAGGTTGAAGTCAAATTTTATTGTTGTTGCCGTTTTAGGAAAAGGAAGAAACTTAAAGGCTGTAACTATACGTACCAGCAAGGGAGTAGCCTTATCATGATCACATGCAACTGGAAGTAATCCCTTAACTTTTGCTAAGTTTCATTTGTTGCAGAGTACCCCCACCCCACACACCCCACAACAAATCTGTTCTTTATCATCTTAAAAAAAGAAAGAAAAAAAAGAAGAAAAAAAGGAAAAAGAGTGCAACATTAGTTGAATCTGCAAAATCAAACCAGTCCTGAAATTCATTTTCACACGTTTTGCACAGTCTCTCTGCCCAAATCTATAGTTTGTCAGAAGAATGATATCCTACACAGAATAACCTTGAAACAAAATACACACATGTTAAAATTTGTTTCTGCACTTCTCAGACCTAGGTGGACTGCCCGGGTAATGCTTGAGGTTTAAGGACCAGATTAGGATAAAGGACTATGAGTCAAACCAAGCTTAATACTGGAGCAACACATTTTTCTGGATGTTTCAGGGCTTCTAGTGGCTCACGCTGTCACAATGATCCCAAAAGACACTTCCCCTTGTTTAATCACCACCACACCATCGGGAAGCAGGGAATTGGGGAGTGGGAATAGCTCAGCGGTTAGTGCACTAGACTTGTGATCAAAAGGTTGTGAGTTCAAGTCCCGGTAAGAGTGGCACCAGAATTTTCTTGACCAGGGTCAACTTTCTGCGCTGACTCTTATTTCGGGATCCATTCCACCCAAGACACAGTGCATGGCTGTATGGTGTACACAGAACACACACAGATGGCAGCAGTTTTCAGCAGCACCAGCCATGTAAGAACTAACAGCGCTGCAGCCACACCACTTGGGTGGATATTCAAAGAGTGCTGTAAAAAGGCTAGTCACTTATTTAGGGTCACATGCAACAAGAGTGCAGTGAGTCTGCTTGAGAGCAGAGAATAGCACTACATAAAAGCAATCAACAATGCCAACACAAGCAACTGACCTCCAGATCGGGAAGACCAAACTCAATCTTTCTGTCCAGACGCCCGGGCCTCATGAGGGCAGGGTCCAAGGTGTCAGGGCGGTTGGTGGCCATCAAAACTTTGATGTTTCCACGAGGGTCAAACCCGTCCAGCTGGTTGATCAGTTCCAGCATGGTCCTCTGGACCTCATTGTCCCCACCGGCTCCATCATCGAACCTGGCACCTGGAGAGGAGTAGAGAAGAAGCTGCATCAAGTGAATGCTCCAAGCATGACAGTTTTTACTAGCCAAGGCCCTTGTGGTCAATGCTGTCACTGTGTCAGGTCAGCATGGCCCTCCAAAATGTGCGTGTATGATCCAGTCATGTTATCATTAAAAATATCCAAAGGATTTTTTTCCACACCACTGGTAGGTGAAATGCTGAAAAGCAATGGACAAACCTGAATAAAGCTTGGAACTCAAAGGTGACTGGTAAGATGTTTCACTGGAACATTATGAATCCCAGCAAGAGGTAACTTAATTGATATTTAAATATTAACAACCAGTCAATCATGCTGGTCATACCTGGGCCGGACATGTTTTCTCTACCCACTCGCAGAAGCATGAAATGAAATAGCAGTGAACACAGCAGCAATGTGTAAATCATGGGATAAATACACCTTTTCTGCATGACGTGCTTACAACTGTTCTTTAGTTCAAAACAGTGCAATGTGTGCTATTGTCTGCTGTGATTAGGTACGTGTTTAGCAATGATCTTAATTTCTCTGATGTGATTATAATGTAATCCTGAATAGTTACCTCCCACGGCATCAATTTCATCAAAGAAGATGATGCAGGCCTTCTTGGAACGCGCCATCTCAAACAGCTCTCTCACCATTCTTGCACCCTGAACACAGACAAAAGGAACACAATCATGTCTGGTCTGGACACGAGAATGAACACTCCAAGAAACCACAGATCATACCTATTTTGGATGTTCTCAAATAATCATCATGTTGAATCTTTTATCTTTCTGATTTTCCTTGAGAAAACTGAACATTCTGATGACAACAAAGGGCTTATGCATGACCTTCACAATGTCTGGATTAGACAGAAGTGTGGTTGTGGTTAGCAAGCCAAAGGTGGACAGTTAAAATAATAAATGTTTAAATCCACTGTCTTAAAAAAAAATTGCTCTGATTTTTTAATGATTCAGCATTAAATCAAATGTTAACACAGCAAGACTCCCTGTTGATAATTCTGGGTCTGAATATCCTTCCCTTTAGATAAAAAAATGGAACAGGTTTCTGTCAATATTACCTTTTTTATTTTTCGAGGTATTGTCAAACACGACAGCCCATGACTCATGCCAGACAGTTATGGAAATTCACCACAAGCATGTCAACAGACAGAAAATGTCATTAAAAATTGAAATGTTCTGATTCACTGATCAAGAGCAACCAACCCACCTCAACAATTTAGAATCCCAAGTGAAAGGCAGTCTGTGGTAAGGGATTCATGAAGCAAAAAGGTTTTGAGGTCCTTAAAAAAACAAAAGGTTGGGTGGTTTTACCAGTGATGCCTATGTACCAAAACTTAGGATCTCTGGGATTCACACACCCAACTTTCACCCTGGTGTTTGTGCAGCTGCCTTACCTCTCCAACGTATTTCTGCACCAGTTCAGAGCCGATGACGCGGATAAAGCAGGCGTCAGTGCGGTTGGCCACAGCACGGGCACACAGAGTCTTGCCAGTCCCTGGTGGCCCAAACAGCAACACTCCCTTGGGGGGCTCAATGCCCAAGTTCACAAATCGCTCAGGCTGAAGACAGACAAGAACAACGACATTGCTAACAGCACGCAGTCTGACATTTAACTGAAGACAACGAACACATTCTAATTCTTTCAATTGTGAATTGGTCATTCCAGTGAACAAAATGCAAATTCTATGCAAAATGCACAAAACCAACAGAGCTTTCAACCCCAGATTCTGGATTTGGGGGGGGGGTGGGGGGGGGAGAGAGAGAGAGTGTGATTTTGAGTGTGTGTGTGGTGTGTGTGTGTGTGTGGGGAGGGGTGCATGCGCATGAATGCCTAGGTCTACGTGTACCACACACATGTGCGCACAAGGGCATAAACATTCTTAGATTCTTGAATAATTACATGCATGTAAATGTACACAAGCCTGCACTAGTCTTGTACATGCAACTGATCCCCATGCGCCTCTGTACACAGAGACACTGAGTGCTTCACTGAAGCACCAGGCCAAACAGTCACAATTCCAGGTTTCTAATACCTGCCCTCATAAATAACAGATGCAAGGAAATGCCTCAGGACTCACATGAAGAAGTGGGGTCTCCACCACCTCACGCAGCTTTTCAATCTGCTCCTTGCAGCCACCGACGTCGCTGTATGTCACATCTGGCTTCTCCTCCACCTGCATCATAGTCACGGTCGGGTCGATCTTGGGGGGCAGGGGGATGTGGATCTGGTACTTGTTGCGATCCACACTGAAACAGCAAACACAGCGGTGTTCACAGAACCTGAAAGACCTCACATGTATAACAAAGAGCACAACAACAGAGACCTGGCTCCATCTCACACTGAAACACACAACACACCTGTATCACCTCACACTGAAACATACCATAATACACCTGGATTATTTCACCCTGAAACACACAACACACCTGGATCACCTCACACTGAAACGCACAGCAATAGAGATCAGAATCATGTCACACTGAAGCACAACAGACCAGTCACCTCACACTGAAACACAGCTGGATCACCTCACACTTTTACATCTGGTATATAAACATCCACATACAAATACATAAAAACCTGCCACATGCATGAACACACACACACACACACACACACACACACACACACACACACACACACACACACACACACAACAACAACAACTGCCACATGCATGAACACACACACACAAACAACAACAACAACAACTGCCACATGCATGAACACACACACACACACACACAAACATGTCACATGCATGAACACACACACACACACACACACACACACACACACACACACACAAAACAACAACAACAACAACTGCCACATGCATGAACACACACACAAAAACAACAACAACAACAACTGCCACATGCATGAACACACACACACACACACAAACATGTCACATGCATGAACACACACACACACACACACACAAACGTCACATGCATGAACACACACACACACATGCAAGTTCTGAACCTGGGGCTATTTTAAGCACCTGGAAAAGATAGAGGGAAAAAACAACCCAACAACAGACTAGTACCTACCCTACACGCATGCCTTCCTCAATGTCTGTGGGAGCCACCTGATCACCCAAGTCCACCACAAACTTGGCAAACTGTTTGACGTTGATGATGTACTTGGCATCGTCAGAATCTGCATTGATGATCTTGGTACAGCGGGCCACCTGCAGGGGTTGTTCACCTGTGGACAGTTACCATAGCAACACAAGTATTATTTTACCTCCTCCTCTGAATCAGCTCTGTGGGCAGTTTATCCTTGCATATATGTATCTCACAGTCATACAGGAATAAGACCTGAAGATTTATTGGGTGCAAAACACTCAGTAGTCTATTGGGTGCAAAACACTCAAACAGTATCTGTAAACACTGGCAGCCATGCACCACTGTCTGGGCACACAGAAATACTGCACACACTGCTGACAATGGGTAGCGCTGCTCTTGCAGCAGTTGTCACCTTAGCCAGGTAAGGCAACCAGAATTTCCTGCAACGCATACTGCCGTACTATGAAAATAAATAATTTAACTGCTTGTGAGATTTGTTCTGCACCAGTGTGTTTCAGGAGACCCCTTTCTCCCTCTGCACATGGCAGAAATCAAAATCCTGGGGAGCCCTTGGAGAGAGAGAGAGAGCCTATACAGGGTGATACCCTGCCACGGTCAGAATGATTTTGCATTAGGGTGGGCAGCAAAACGACAAAGACCTGCAAAAGTTGAACATGTTGTACTGGCATGCCAGGCCAGTGTAAATGAAAATCCACCAGCCTTAAAAAATTATCAGTATATTCATTATTACTAACCCAAGATTTTCCCCCCAGAATGTTTTACGAAAGAGAAATTCCATTTTACACTCTGCCTTGCATTTGCAGCTTCAGACATTATTTTTTTTTAAAGTGACGACAACTGTACCACAGGTGACACTGTTCTGATTTTTCTGGAGATGAAAAAGTTTCATGAATTCAAAGAAATCATCCTTGCTGACGGGAAATTTACAACTCCCTGATGGACTCGTAATTCTTTTGAAAGCATTCTGCATAAGTATACAGGGGAACTGGATAATGAAAATCCTTGCGTGACCGCCCAGAAAGGTGTCATGGACAAATGCCTGCAAGTGGCCAGTGGGAACAGATGGCGACTGCAGTAGCTGTCACTCACTCTGAAGGGTTTGCTTGTCAGCAGCCAGATCCCACAGTGCAGGAGGGGCCAGTCCTGTGTCCGACTCTTTGATGCCTGCACACCACACACAACACAATGTAGCATTAGGTAAATTAACTAGGTCAGGGGTGCATGTGTGGTGCAAGACCTTATTTGAAGATTTTTTAAACAAAAATTTCAAAGCTAGGCCAGAAATAACAAACAAGCCAGAGACAGTCATAAACAAGTCATAAAGATTCTGTATTGACATACTCCAGGTTTCAAAATGGAGAACATTCATCAGCTCTGAGTTTTCGACAGAGGGAATCTTGATTTCTGTCTGTTGCACCCCATTGATTGAGATAATCAAACACAATACATTTTCAGACTCAAAGCTGGTTCTGAGAGTGAGACTAAGAGCCAAGACAGGAAAGCAACACTTTGTGCACTTGACGAACTTGTAAATATCTAAAACTTAGTTGAAGGGTGCAAATGCTCACTCCATTACCTGACAATTCATTGACATTTTTTAGAATCTTCTGCATGTCATCTTCTACGCACTTGATGGACTTGCTGTACTGGCCAACACCCTGTAACAGCAACAAATCAACATTAAACTTAAAATTAATAACATTAACAGAATAACACACACACACACACACACACACACATGAGTGCACACACACACACACACACACACACACACACACACACACACACACACACACAGAGGGTAAAAAAAATAAGAAAATAACTATATCTTTTAATGATATACATAGTTTACACACACACACACACACCCAAAAAAGAAAAAATTGTGCATAGGGAGTATAATTTCTATAAACTATAATTTCTGATGCAAAAAGACAGCTATCTGATTTTGCTGAAAACCCAAAATCTGAAAAATGGTCTCCCCCTCTGAAAACAAGCAACAATGGGAAACTGACCCAACAGTAATACTAGTAGTACTAGTAGTAGTAGTATCCATCTAACTCATTTTGAAAAGCAGGGACACATGACGTGACATGTATTAATTGTTTCATGTTTCACAGTTACAAAAACAGTTATACTAATGACAAATGTAATCCTGTCAAATCTGGGTTAAGACAAATAATGTAAGTGTAAAAGTTCTGTATTAAAGTGTAAATCAAGTGTAAATGTAACTACTGTAAGTGTAAGGTACTCACATAAGTTTTCAGAAGTGCAATGTCTCCTTCATCCAATGCTGCAAGTGAACCCAAGGCAGTTAGAACATAACTTCATTTAAGGATAACAATTTCACATTAACAGTAAATTTTACATAGTGACAGACACAGACACCATATTCATATGCGCAGGTAAATTATGCATAAAAATTACAACTTACAAGTTAGCCCATATGTAAAAACTAAAATTACTGATAATAATAATATTAATTAAATTACAACATGGCATAAATTAATAAGTTAAGTGTGTTAACACTAACTCAAGTAACAGATCAGACTTCAAATTCATCTAATCACCTGACAAACAAATGTATTATTATTGTTAAGACGAATACTATAATACTAACAGTAGTACTACTACTAGACACTAGCACCTTTCTTGTTTAGAATTGGAAAGCACCTGTCTCATATTCATAACTGGTACACTGTTCACAAGGCATTAATCTAATTTTTAACAGTGTCTGAACATTTCTCAAATCTGGTACAGTGGTACACTGGTAGTGTACATCATCAAAACTTGCAAATTCTTCCACTAAGTTCCAGGAAAGCAAGAAAAACTGAAGATTGGAGATTAGATCTAGGGTGGCATTCTGGAAGTGGAAAGAATAATTTCATGTACATATACGGAATATAAGTTACAGGTATGGCATGTGAATATGATGGAGAGAGAGAGAGAGAGAGAGAGAGAGAGAGAGAGAGAGAGAGAGAGAGAGAGAGAGAGAGAGAGAGATCTATCCTGGAAAAGATTCTGATCTGGTGACAAAGCAAAATGGAGCAAATTATGAAGAAATGTGACTCGCTGATTCAGCTCTGGTACCTCAAATAACCGGCTACTCACATTGTATAGGTTTATCCTCCTTCTCGGGATCATCTTTAACTTTTCTCTGATCTGATCCGAGATAGTCTTTCGGCATGGTGGCACAGTAGATTCTGGTTTTACCGTTAATAATATACCGCCTGACTGCCTTGGAAGCGTTGTAAGAAACAATACCGGAAGTGGCCTCCACTATTCTCATGGACTGGCTTAAAAACGAATTTCACTTTTAAAAAAAAGATAAGAAAAGGTTTGCATTATTGAGAGAGTGTATATCTCCTTCCACAGTTAGGTCTGATTGTTTATCGAAAATTTAAACTGTGATGAGACTGAATGTTAATAGTGTTATTTTCTATTTACTAAACAAACAAGCAACCAAACAAAGTAAGGGGCATAACTCATAAAGATCAATGAAAAGTACGTGGTGGTGATCTCCCTTTATAAACAAGTGCTTGCCAACTCTGATTGAGAAGGTATGCAAGTTCTTATCGAGTGGTAACCTTTTCACTTCTTCTTCTACTTACTCTTTGAGAGAAAGTTTACAGGTGACTTGAACAATATTCCAGATAATTGCACATACAATGCCGTCCGACACTGTATTAGCAGGAAGACGTAACAGTACAAACTCTACACTAACATTTGCAACCAAATAGTTTGCACAACTGTAACTGACGAAAACAAGTCCGGACAATAGCACGCAGTATTTTTTAGTAAGAACAATGTTAACCGGAATCTGCACCAAAATTACGACTTAGCAAGCAAAAAGCTAAAAAGCCTTCGAGCAGTAAAACTGATATGACAGTAATAAGAAAACGACTCCCAAATGACAGACGTCTGGATTTCTTGATTCTTTCTGTATCCGTGTGTTGCATTGCAAACATCCAACCTTCTGGTATTGGTGAGAAAAAGAAAAGAAGAAAAAAAAAAGTTTGTTGTTGTTTCTGTTGTGTTGTACAATTCCTGTATAGTTACCACTATTTGTTTTTGAGCTGCATAAACTGTAACTCATTGCCTTGTACTTTGCTTGCAGAAGAAAAGAAGAAAGCTTGAAAATGGGAACCCCTAAGGTTGATATTGGTCCAACAGTATTTCTGGCTTACATGGATACCACTGCTGCCGCAAGGTTAATAATTAAATCATTAATTATTCATGAAATCAGCCTGTGTTGTATTGTTATGCTTATTTGTATATATGCATACCAGAGTATTTTGTGTAATGTGTGTGCAAACCACTGTGTTTGTGTGTGGGGGATGGGGGTGGTGAATAGGAGAGGGGGAAGGGGGTGATGGGTGTAGGTGTATATATATATATATATATGTGTGAACATGTGTGTGTGTGTGTGTGTGTGTGTGTGTGTGTGTGTGTGTGTGTGTGTGTGTGTGTGTGATCAAGTGTAAGTAAGAGTGTGTACATGTGTGCATTTCATGATTTCGAATTATTGAGATAATGTGCAGTTCAGTTCTTCGCTGTGTATTAATGTATAACTATAGCTTGTATAAGGTTGAACAACAGCTTTAATTTCCAACTGGAATGAATAAAGTGTATTGTTGTTATTGTTAAATAACTTGGTGTTTTACGCCCAGTCAACCATTACAGTTATGATCATTAATATATTCGGATGAAATGTGATCAAGAAGTTGTTTTACCATTATTTAGTTTTAGTCTTTAAAATAAGTCCATTGGTACAAGACTTACATGAATTCATGATGTGTGATTGATTTAGCAGAACAAAGAACAGGCTGCAGCAGGAAAGGTAAACAAACAGGACTTTAGACAATAAGATTTCAATAAATAATTAACTGATGAATAATTCATATTTGCTTTCAGTCTAGTTTCTCAGCCCAACAGTCACTGAATACTGGCAGCTTAACTGGCTGTTAGAAATGAAATGAGCTATGTGCAGATTGTATTTGTGTGTGGCTTGGGTATATATAGATATATGTTATTGCCTGCTCCTAGACTATGAATCTCTTATACATGTATTACACTGATATAGCCGTACTGGTTGACTGGGCATAAAACATCAATTAAGTTACTTACTTATTCACTCTTAGTCTTATACAGGTACATTTCATTCTTTTGTTTGTTATACCTGTGTGGTACCCATGCTTTCCTTTGAATGGAATAAAGAAGTACTAACTAGTCTTGACAAAGAAGTAGCCTGCAACATTAATTTACACTGGAGACAATTTGCATCACTGTCTCCTGTAGCCGGGCTCTGTTTGGTGTGGAAGGGGAGCGAGTGTACCAAACTCTGAGGTTGCCGACGCTGGAGGGGGCCTCACCGGCCTGCGTCCATCCCCCCAAGACCACAAGGTCCAGGTTCATCCCTCCTATGGACCCTGTCCAGGTCATCAACACTAGATATGAAGTCAAGACACCAGAGGTATGGAACACTCACTGGCAGGCTCTTCAGAGAAAAGGCAACATTTATGATTATGAACAACATACAATATGAATAATAATAATAATATCTTACACATTATGCTGGGGCCAGGCACATCTAAATTTATGACCTGTGTCGCTGCACCCATATGGATTTGAATTAACTCCCGTGCACTGAAACTTAACAATTATATTTTGTATTATGCATTAATTAGAGAACTGGTCAAGGTGTCAGTTGCATGCCTGTGGCAGTATGTTTGACTCAGTGCTGTCTTCTGGGCATGTGTGTGTGTGCATGTGTGCATATTTGCGAGCGTGTGAGTGTGTGTGAATTGTTTGTACTATCTTTAGAGCTCAGCTGTGTGAATTACCTGTTTTTCAGCTTAGTCTGGTGGTAGTTAAGGCTCATTACTGGTAAGCAGATAGTCCCAGGTTCAGTTCTGCTTTAACTCACATTTCTCCTTAAAAAGTTGTGGTTTACTACCACTGTCTTATGGCTTTGCTCCCATCAAACTTGTGGTTTACTGTCTTATGGCTTTGCCCCCCGTCAGAGTTGTGTTTTACTGTCACTGTCTTATGACTTTGCCCCCATTAAAGTTGTGTTTTACTGTCACTGTCTTATGGCTTTGCCCCCATCAGAGTTGTGGTTTACTGTCACTGTCTTATGGCTTTGCCCCCATTAAAGTTGTGTTTTACTGTCACTGTCTTATGACTTTGCCACTATTAAAGTTGTGTTTTACTGCCACTGTCTTATGGCTTTGCCCCCATTAAAGTTGTGTTTTACTGTCACTGTCTTATGGCATTGCTCCCATTAAACTTGTGTTTTACTGTCATTGTCTTATGGCTTTGCCCCCATTAAAGTTGTGTTTTACTGTTGCTGTGTTATGGCTTTGCCCCCATTAAAGTTGTGTTTTACTGTCACTGTCTTATGGCTTTGCCCCACACCAATTAACAAAGCATAAAAAGGGCTGATGTTTCTGCTCTTCTTGTGCTGAGGGATCATTCTAGACATTGTGGTTCAACTTGTCATGCAACTTGCTGTTTTTCAGTTCACGTTCCTCATCATCAACACACACTTGAAGAGTGAATCGAGTCACTATGTTGCCAAGGCTATAGTGGACCTGTGTTCCTTCAGGTCAGTTGAATAATTCATTAACTGATTTAGGCTTTTATATACCTTTTCTGAAAGTGTTTAGCAATGAAAATGTGCCAAAGTACAGAAGCAAAATAAGTTATAATGATAAGAAAATGGACAGACTATACAAATAACAGTCTACACATGACAGACTACCTCTGAAAAAACAAAAAAACAAAACAAAATCTAGTTGAGGGAAACACATATTATTGTCTGTTTTTGCTTTGACCAAATCCTGTTCTTAAGGCTGAAATGTTCTCCTTTTTTTGTTCTTCTTCTCTTTTTTTGTTTTTGTTTGTTTGGTTGGTTGTAAAAGAAACAATGAATCTGAGTAGGAGTGACAGATGACTTTTTGTGTTTGTTTATCTGTTTGGGCCACATATCATTATGGGGTGGTTATTTATATAGCATGCATCCATCTGCTGTTAACTATACTTTTCACTCCATCATTCATGCCTGTTTGCATTATGTTCCTTCTGATGTAGGTGATAGCCTGTATGTTGTGCTGTCACTTTCAGGCATGTGAAGAAGCTGGCCATTCTAACATCCCAGAGACTGGATATTGAACAGCGAAGCAAACTGTTTGAAAATGCCTTTAATGGCATGGCCCCAAGTGAGCTATCACTGTGCAGCTTATCTTCTTTTGCTTGTTCATTTTTTTTCCATTTTTTTTTTAATCCACAGTGAAATGTTTGTACTGCTGGCACAGTTTTTTTCCTAGAAAAGTGTCTTCTTCTTCTTCTTCTTCTTCTTCTTCTTCTTCTTCTTCTTCCATTAATGACCATCAGCCACAAAGATGGACATGACCATCATTTTTAGTGCATGCTGGGTTATTTTTGTGTTTTCATAGTCCACCGAACTCTGATATGGACTACAGGATCTTTAACATGTGTGTGTGTGTGTGTGTGATCTTTTTTGAGTGCATATACACATGGGGGACCTCAGTTTATGGTCTCATCAGAAGGACCTTGTAGAGTCTGCACAGAATTTGACACCGGAGAAATCTCAGGGCGGGCACAAAGCCTAGCACATAATGGTCACCCATCCGTTTGGTGACCACGCTTGATCATGCTCTGGCTTTTGAGAGTGAGTGCTCTTGCTCTGCGCCACTGACTCTCCTATGTCAACAGAGGTTAAAGAGGTACTGAAATGTCAACCACACAGATTCACCTTAGGACAGTCAAACTCTGTCATAAGCGGATTCACATTTCAAAACTCACCTGATACGCATGCCTTTTTTCAAGTCAGCACACAAGACCAGTCCCTATGCAGATGTAAGACAAGACATAGTACACAAATATAGTGCGCAAACATCAAGCACAAAGTTTTGAAGAGTTAGTCCCTTCAGTATTGCCACTGTTAAAAGAGCGCATAAGGCTAGGGCATGCTGGTATCATCGACCGTTCCATATCATTAATTTGTATCAGATTAAAGAAAAATATAAAAAGGGAATAGATGGAAACAATAAAAAAATTAAAAAGTATTTTTTTTAAAGTAAGAAAGACATACTAATGCATAATAGCAGATACCTGTGTCATATATTTAGAACAATATTTTATATCTATGACGTATAATGTTTTAAATATGATTATGAGCCAACCTTTTTCTGCTCTTCATTAGTAAAGAGCAAAGCAGTGTGGCTGTGCCCAGTGGTGCTGAAATTTAAAACAATTATATATAGAGATATAGATAAGTATTGATTGAAAAACCATACATCTTGCGATCGTAATTGTCTGAGTAATTTTTTTAACTTTCTTTCAAATAAGCATACTGCTTTTGTGTTTCCTATACTTACTTGTTGAACTTATGATTACAATGAATGAATGGATTTTGTCTAAACCATATGTTGAAACTGTTAGCACATTGTCTGTGTTTTCTTCTGAAAGAGCTTATTGGGACTGATGCCCCCAATAGGCTGTTTATGAAGAGAATAGGACTCTGTCTTGGTTTTAGCTTCTCTCTCTCTCTGTCTCTGTCTCTCTCTGTGTCTCTGTCTCTGTCTCTCTCTCTCTCTTTTTCTTTTTCCATTGGACTTACTCTGTTTAAGATCTTCCAGGTTTGAATATAACACCTCAGTAATTAATTATGTGCTTTTTTTTTTGCTTTTTTTTTTACACTTCAACATAAATTTTTGTATCTTTTTCTTCACTTTGTGTCCCCCTTAAATCATAATTTTTCTGGCCCTTTTTTTTTTTAGTAACTCCAAGAGCAAGACTGCCCGCAGACACAGTCATCAATGATGCTTTCCTGAGCAACCTTATTCAGCTGTGCATGGTGAGGTCTTCTTCAGCTCTGGGTTGCTTTCTTCGTATTACACAGAATCTCAGAATATTCATTTGTTATCTGGCATTGTTTGTTTCTTAAATTATTTGGGTGATTCTAAATTGTATGGTCATTAGTGTATTGTAAGCATGTGGTGTGGTCTCTCTTTACATTTATATATGACATGTTTCTCGCAAAAGTAACAATTTCTCAAAAAATGCAGTATATATAAGTATATGTTTAGAGCATACATATTTAGTTTTTCATTTGGTATGTTGCAATGAATTTTGAACCAAGAAAGGGTATTTGCAAGTTGATAATGATAAGCATTATTTCTTTAGCACAAATCCTTAAAAGCCCTTCTTGTCACCTTACACTGTAAAGGGGCATAGTGTTATATTAACAGACAACAGTTGTACAATGTCTTGCTCTCTGTAATCTGAACCAGAACGAGGCCCAGAGCACTCATGCAGAATCAACAACATAAGGGAGTTAATTAGCACTCAAAATGCATAACGCAACAACAAAGACCTGAGTTGCCTACAGTAACTCTCACCTGGCATGCGTCTTTGTTGTTGTACTTGTGTTACTTATTTTGAGTGCTAATTAGCTCCCTTGTGTGTTGGTCTTAAATATGTGTACAGTAGTTGAATCCCATTCAGTGTTCATGTCTTCAGTGAGATGGGAAGCAGAGAGGTTTGTTCTCATCTTGTTTTATGCTGGCTTG
Source organism: Alviniconcha strummeri (assembly GCA_963584105.1). Classification (NCBI taxonomy): domain Eukaryota; kingdom Metazoa; phylum Mollusca; class Gastropoda; family Provannidae; genus Alviniconcha; species Alviniconcha strummeri. The sequence goes on along the minus strand of OY757555.1, from coordinate 11,649,342 downwards.
GCTTGCTCATTGTCATGCCAACATTCTGTCAAGCACTGGACATGAAAGCAACATAGCTCAAACAAAAGCAGATAATCGTCCTAGTCCTACATCTCATTTTGTACCGTTTAACTGTTGTTTAAGTGTTGTTCTGCAGCTTGATAAAGGGGATTACCTCAAAAATCCCCATGTTGTGTTTTGTCCTGATAAATAGCTTTCTTTTGAAGCTTTTATGTATTGGGAACTTTCTGCTGGCTGGTCTGTTCATTGTTGTGTGACTGTTGACCAGGTTGAAGGACAGCCATTCTCAGTTGTTACAGCACCTGCCCACCGTGCTTTGCCGGGTCAGGCCAGCACAGAGGATGGTTCATTACAGGTAAATTCTTTGTGACAGGTAAATTCCTTGTGGACAGTTGTGTTGCTTTTAGTTTCCAGACACTACTTGAAAGTTTGTTTACATCCAGGTGAAATTTTCCATGTGCATCTGTTTTCTGTGGATTCATGAGAGCACATGAATGCACATACTCATGCCTATGTCCACGTGGACAGGGATACGCATGCATGCATGCACACACACACACACACACACACACACACACACACACACACACACACACACACACACACACACACACACACACACACACACACACACACACGCACACACACACACACACACACACACACACACACACACACACACACACACACACACGCATGCATGCATGCATGTATGCACACACACACACACACACACACACACACACACACACACACACACACACACACACACAATCTGATTTTACCCACTCTTTCATATTCACATGTATTACCAATATAAGTGATTTTTGTATGCATGCTTTTTTTTTCTTTGCTTTTTTCTTCTTCTTTATGTTTTAAGCATGTTTCACTGTATTAAACATAAAGTGTTGAGGTGTTAAAGGGATAACCTGTGATATCATTTACATTTTCAGTTGATCCGCCTCTTCCAAAATACCATTACAAACAGCTGTGGGCTTATGTTCTCAGAGAGACTGAGTGCTTCTCTTGTAAGTGGTTTTCTTCTTCTTCAGAATACTTATGTTGTTTGTGTTGTCTTTGGTTCTGGGCATGGCACTCTTGCTGTGCTGGAAGGAAAGCAAACACAGTAGGTTTGTGTTAGTGAAAGGCAGAGAAAGGGGGAAGGGATTTATGGATTTTGTTTGGTCATTTGTATGTTTGGACTTCGTATTCCCAGGCATGAAATTTGAGTCAGGTACCTTACACAGTGGCAGACATGGAAGCTGCGCTGCCCAATCCTGCCAGCAGTGTGTGCAATGTTTTGAAATTCACTTGTTAATAATAATGATATGTAACACTTAAATAGCACCTAATCCAACTAGACTGGATGAAAAGCACTTCACAATTCAAAACAAGAATGGACATCAGAATCAATACATGAAACATGCATACACCAGACGATCCAACGTCAACAGCAAAATGTAGGCAAACATGCACACATCCCGGAACAATCCATGCAATCTAGACATGCAGTGCAGCAATACATGGACCATTGACACATCTCATGATTGCAAATTAAACACAAAGAGCATCATAATAATCATATACATAAAAATATAAAACAATAGCAAGTCGTAAAGCCCTGCGCCCCTTGACCTAGTTCCTCCCATGCCAAGTTTATTCAACACACAAGCAGCAATGGCAGTATCTCAAATCACATGATTATTGCAACTTCCTGACAACTTGTTGGAATGTTATATTTGAAATGGCACCACGCTTAGACAGTAACAGAGAGCAAACCTTTTTAGCAAGGTGGCCAGTATGTTCAAAGTATGAAACTTTTTCATGCTGTTCAGCACAAGTTTGATGTTTTCGTGTTCATGTTCTTTTTTTCTCACTTGGCGAACAACACCATTGCATACATATCATAGTGTAATTGAATTGCTCCTTATGGTAATGAATAAAGTGCTGTTCAAATGTTGCTCCTTATGGTAATGAATAAAGTGCTGTTCAAACGTTGCTCCTTATGGTAATGAATAAAGTGCTGTTCAAACGAACTCAGTTGAAATCCCCGTGCTTCATAATAATATTAGATAACTTTTGTATTGTGATATTCTCTGGTGTACCCAAACTCACTGCGCTTGATTCATGACACATGTTACTAGTCATACCTGTTCTTGACTGTGAACTCATTTGACCCCAAATGGTGTCTTGTTTTGCAGGTGTACCGTGACAAGACTGATGATGTTCAGCCTTCTTTGATGTATGCTTGATGGGACTCCGACTTCTCAACGATGTTAGTCCCAGGTGCTGAGCATCAATCCTCACCGGCACAACACCATTTTTCAATTGGAGATTGATTTTGCCTGTCAGCTGAGAATGATTTTAATGAGGCAGGCTATTCAGCGTGGGTGTAAGTTACTGAAAACTACCCTGTAGCTTTCGAAGAATGCTTTTGACATGTAGCTGTATTTGACAGTTCTGCGAGCCGAAGATATCAAACTATGTTCATATGAAACAGTGACTATAATTACTTAGATTTTTTTAAAAATCACTCTGATATAACCATCATGGTTGACTGGGCGTTGGAAACCAGCATCCTTCCTTCCTTAGACGTTATGGTTGACTGGGTGTTCAAAACCAGCGTCCTTCCTTCCTTAGATGGTATGATTGACTGGGGGATTCAAAACCAGTGTCCTTCCTTCCTTTGACGTTATGGTTGACTGGGCGTTGAAAACCAGAGTCCTTCCTTCCTTAGACATTATGGTTGACAGGGTGTTTGAAACCAGTGTCTTTCCTTCCTTAGATGGTATGGTTGACTGGGTGTTCAAAACCAGTCTTACATATCTCTTTCATCTTGCACATCTTCATCCTTGAGTCGCTGGTGAGGGACTTGAGTATGAGGTTTGCCATAGCAGTGATGGAAAATACTGAGTATTAGTTTGCTTTCTCCCGCTCAGTCCTCAACGATGGATCTCATTCCTTGTGATAGTGTGTGTGTGTGTATGTGTGTGTGTGTGTGTGTGTGTGTGTGTGTGTGTGTGTGTGTGTGTGTGTGTGTGAGAAAGAGAGAGAGAGAGAGAGAGAGAGAGAGAGAGAGAGAGAGAGAGCTCAAACTCAGACTCGAAAAATGTATTCTACATGGACTGTAGTTGTTGTAGAGAGAGGGAGAGAGAGAGAGTTGTGCCCCCTCCCCCCTCTGCCCTTGCCACCTTTTTTTATGTGTCGGATTTATTGTATGATACATAATACTTATTTACCTCTTAGCCTGATGCTTTAAGTTGCCATACACAGTACTGTGGCTGTGTAGTCAGCTGTGCTGTTATTCTTGCTGGAACCTTTAGGCTTGATGCTGCATTGCCATACCATGGCAGTTATTCTTTCTGGAACCTCTTAACCTGATGCCTTGAGTTGCCATACAGTGGCTGTGTAGTCAGCTGTGCTGTTATTTTTGCTGGAACCTCTTAACCTGATGCCTTGAATTGCCATACAGTGGCTGTGTAGTCAGCTGTGCTGTTATTCTTATCTGGAACCTCTTAACCTGATGCCTTGAGTTGCCATACAGTGGCTGTGTAGTCAGCTGTGCGGTTATTTTTGCTGGAACTTCTTAGTCTTAGCTTGATGCTGGGAGAGAGAGAGTTGCGCCCCCTCCCCCCTCTGCCCTCGCCACCTTTTTCATGTGTCATATTTATTGTATGATACATAATACTTCATTTACTTCTTAGCCTGATGCTTTGAGTTGCCATACACAGTACTGTGGCTGTGTACTCAGCTGTGTACTCAGCTGTGTAGTCAGCTGTGCTGTTATTTTTGCTGGAATCTCTTAGTTTTGGCTTGATGCTTTGAGTTGCCATACCATGGCTGTGTACTTATCAGACATCTGTGCTGTTATTCTTATCTGGAACCTCTTGGCTTGATGCTTTGAGTTGTCATTCCATGTGCTGTTATATTCTTGCTGGAACCTGTTGGCGTGATGCCTTGAGTTGCCGTGGCTGTGTCCTCAGCTGTGGTTATTCTTGATGGAACCTGTTGGCCTGATGCCTTGAATTGCCGTGGCTGTGTCCTCAGCTGTGGTTATTCTTGATGGAACCTGTTGGCCTGATGCCTTGAGTTGCCATGGCCATGTCCTCAGCTGTGGTTATTCTTGATGCAACCTGTTGGCCTGATGCCTTGAGTTGCCATGGCCATGTTCTCAGCTGTGGTTATTCTCGCTGGGGCCAGTTTTTGCTGACTCCTTGCCTCCATCACCACCCAGAAACTGCCAGACTTACTGGTTACCCCCCGTACCCAGTACCTGTACCCTGTACTTTGTACCTGTACCCTGTACCTGTACCCTGTACCTTGTACTATGTACCTGTACCCTGTACTTTGTACCTGTATCCTGTACCTGTACCCTGTACCTGTACCCTGCTTCAGGTGCTTCCTCTGTTCCCTCCCCCCCCCCCACCCCTCACTTCCACATACCCCTCCCCCTTGCTAGTCACACTGTTCCCTACCTCTCAGCTTCCACATTTTGTCTTCAGTATTTTCTTGTTCCTCCCCCCCCCCCCCCCCCCCCACACACACCACACATGCACTTCCATGCTGTTTCTTTGCCATCGTTTAAAAAAAATCTTCATTTCTTTTCTCCTCCCAATTTCACACATCCACTTTCTCTCCTAAGCTTCCTTGCTGCACTTCCATTTTCCCTTTCTCTTCCGATTTTATTGTTCCCTTTTCTTGCAGCTTCCATCCACACTTATCAGCTGTCTTCCTTCTTCCACTCATATTTCTGACTTCTCTGTTCCACTTTTCCATTTCTCCACATTTCCCCCCGATTTAGTATTTTGTGTAATCATTCACTTCCATTGCCTCCCATCTCCCATGCCTCCACATTCCCTTACCCCATTCTCACACATCCATGTTCCCTTACCCCATTCTCCTACACACCCACATTCCCTTACCCCATTCTCCCACACATCCATGTCCCCTTACCCCATTCTCCCACACATCCACATCCCCTTACCCCATTCCCCCATTCCCCCCCCACTTTCCCATACCCCATTCCCCCCACACATCCATGTTCCCTTACCCCATTCTCCTACACAGCCATGTTCCCTTACCCCTTTCTCTCACACATCCAAGTTCCCTTACCCCACTCTCACATACAAGTTTTCGTGTTTCCCTTCCATGACCTGCAGCACTTGTCTCATTTCCTTTCCCCCATCCACTTCCTTGCTTCCATATTCCCTTTCCCTGGCCATTCTTGACACTTTCCTCATTCCTTTTTCCCCATCCACTTCTTTTCTTTTCTTTCATGTTGCTTAACGTCCACGGAGGCGAGATGGCCTATTAGGGACGGGGACAGAGTGG